>VWZK01016296.1:0-38212 GCA_013396935.1 Baryphthengus martii | reverse complement strand
CGGGTCGGGCTCCGGCCCGTGCCTTGTCCCGTCGCCGGCGGCGGCGCTGGCTGGTGGCTGCGAAGGATGGTGTGGCAGTGCGGCGGGACGGGCTCGCTGGTGCAACGGCGAGGCTGCCGAGGGTCCCTCCGTTCTGCGGTTGGTGTGGGATACGGGAACTTGAAGTTTTCTTTCAACAGAGTAAATAGCGCATCTTTGAGTCTTCCACTTGAATCTTTAGGTCGGTTGCGTGTTGTCTCGGGAGCTTGGCCCAAGCACAGAACAGGTACGGTGCAGAGGGGCGGGAGAGGTGCAGCCTGGAAGGGCTCTGCGTGCTCCTGTTTCCCGGTGGGTGCGTGTGATGGCTGGATCCTGCACGGTGCTGATGGCAGGTTCTGTACTTTGTGCTACAGCTCCGAGAGAGGAAGCCGAGCTCAGCACTTAATGCTCTCAGACCCTGCAGAAAACCACTAAAGAGGCTCGCAGGGATGGATTTCCAGGGGTGTGGAGGTGGCTTTCAGCAAAGGGCTTGAGGTGACTGGGGAAGGAAGGCTGCTCGTTTAAAAAGCTGTTACAATAATGAAGGACCGAAGAGTTTCCTCAAGCAATAGCATGTTTGCCCTGAGCTGGTTGGTCATGGTGAGCCAGACAAAACCTATCTGGCTCTTGACCCTTCAATTCCTTCAGGGAGTAGTGATGCTCCGGTGGTATCGTCAGTCTTGATGTGAGGGAAGACTTGGGCTGGGCTTTCTCAGTGAGTCTCAGTCCTGGAGCTCGTTTTCACGACGTGCTTGATACAGCCTAGACTACAGCAAAGTGCAGGAACTTGATGTGTACAGAAAGAGACATTTGTGCAAATGAAACAAAACTGGCAGGAGGTGCAGGTGGTGGCAAAGTCAAAAGAATATCACGGCCACCTCAGAACTGAGGTTCCTTGAGTCTGAGCATTGCTTATTAGTTGGATGGAGAAGAGGCCACTTGGCTTTAGTAATTCTTTATTGTGTGTAAGTAAGGTCCAGGGTGTGGTAATACATACCTGGACATATTTTGATGTGTAGATTTACTTCTGAATTAATAGTGCATCTGGAAGAAAAACAGGAAAAGGAAACTGCCAAGTAGGTGCAGCTTAGAAATAGGTGGTAGAAACTGGAACTGCTGGAAAAAATCCAGTCTGCATGAACAGCAGCTACCAAGACTTTGTAGATAGAAGTGAACTGTCTTCCTTTGGTAAATTCTGGTGGAATCTTGTATAAGGAATTCCAGCTCAGAATTTGTGTGAAAATTGTATTTTAAAGGGCTGAGGTTTCTCTCCTTCAGCAGAACATCCAGGTTTTTTCAAGAAAGAAAAGTTTTATTAGACTCCAGGTCTCTCCTTGGTGTTCCTAGGCCTTCAGGGGATTATGTTTCTCTAAACTGTTCTAGGGTTACCTGGTGCTAGCCCTCATGCTTTTGTCTTTTGCTGTGTTGGGAAAGGACTGGGGAAAATTCTGCAAAAGTCCTTCTGAGACTTTCTGGGAGCTACAGTCTGGTTCACAAGAAGGACCTGAAATCTAAGAGATCTTCTGCTCTGGATGCTCCTTCTGTTACAATGCCAGCTGTGGAGCACTAACCTAGAGCCCAAAAATGGAGCTACCTGCCTGGCTGTGAAAAGCACATAGAGGTGTATGGGGAGTCCAGAGGGGTAAGGAAGTTTTGACAAGAGCACTATTCACTGGGCTGTTTTACCAGTGTGGAACTAGAAGGATCCTTCTAACAATTTTGTTCTTTCACATGGAGTATTTTATGCCTGAGGGGAAGTTCCCCAGTGCTGTCTAATAACCAGCTCTTCTGTCTCTGATCCAGCACCACAAGTTGACTCTGAAGCCAGGTTGTGTTCTGTGTAGGGACAAGTGAGAACACTTGGTATCTTGCTGGCCCTGTGCAGTACCATCCCTGCTCCAAGGGAAGATTTGGATTTGGTCGCTCAGTGCCTCTGGACCTTGTTTTGGGGACAGTGTTGCTAGTGGGCATCCCCAAGAATCTCAGATAAAAGGCATCTCAGTGGGTGGCAGCAGTTGAATGTAGGTCCCCACCAGGGCTGAGGAGTCCCTGGTAGCTGGGAATGCTGAGGGGCTGCCCTGGAGGGCTGTGGATGCTTCCTCAGCATTGGGTGCTGGGTTGTGGGGGTGCTGCGCTGCGTGGGGAATGCTTTTCAGTACACTTGAGTGCTGAGGGCTGGTGCCTGGCGTTACCATAGGAATCGGATCAGCTGCTAGGGGTGGGGAGTCCTTGTCCCTTGGCTCCGCTGCTTCATAGTTCCAGCATGAGATCACAGTGCAAAGGAACCTGATTTCTTGTTTCTTGTCCCTTGGAGATGAGAGGAGGTCAAGCGGCTCTCACTGGAGGATGGAGAATGGTGACTGCAGTGGTCAGAGCTCATGCATCTCCCAGGCTGTCTGGGTGATCTGCTGCCCGTATAAGTCTTACTCTTTGATAATTCAAGAAAATTGTTTCATTTGCTTACTAATAGCTGCCAGCCCTTTGTGAGTCCCAGAGAGGTGAAAGCTGATTGTAAACTGGTGAGTAGCAGAGAAGGGAGGACAAGAGGTAATAAGCATGGAATAATCCAGAGGAGAGGGACAAACACTGAATATCCAATTTCCTGTGCTCTCAAAATGCATCCCCGAGCTTGATCACGAGTCTTGGCCTGAGGATGGACGTGATGCCTTCCAGTGCTCAGTCTCTCCTAGGTTTTGTCCTCTGTGCTCACATCTGAGTAACTGTTTCTTCATCCTCCCTGGATAAATATTCACATTGAAGCTCTGTGGATGGGATATGCAAAACATCATTGCCCCCTCCATTGTGCTAAAGGAAATAGCTTTTCTGTGAATATAATCTTTCTACGCAAGGGTGTTGTGCCTCCTCAGGTCATCTTTGAACCGTTTGCTCTCCTCATAATGCAAAACAAACACAAGCCTATCTGAGAAACAGTCTTGCTAATGCAGGGTGTCGCTTTGTTTTGCTACAGTTCTTTTTGGCCTGCTGCCCGTTGGCCACTGAATTACTGTCCGTGTGGTCTGTGTGAGCAATCCAGACCTATGGAACTTCTCCTCCCCCTCTACTCTGCCCTGGTGAGACCACACCTGGAATACTGTGTCCAGTTTGGGGCTCCCCAATTCAAGAGGGACAGGGATCTACTGGAGAGAGTCCAAGGGAGGCTATGAGGGTGATTAAGGGACTAGAACATCTCTCCTGTGAAGAGAGACTGAGTGAACTGGAGCTGTTTAGCCTTGAAAGGAGGTGGCTGAGGGGGGATCTTATTCATGTCTAGAAATATCTGAGGGGTGGGTGTCAAGAGGAAGGGGACAATCTCTTTTCAGTGGTGCCCAGCAATAGGACAAGAAATAATGGGTTTAAGTTAGAACATAGGAAGTTCACTTCACTGGGAGGGTGACAGAGCCTGGAACAGGCTGCCGAGAGAGGTGGTGGAGTCTCCTTCTCTGGAGACTTTCCAACCCCCTGGATCTGTTCCTGTGTGGCCTGCCCTGGGTGATCCTGCTCTGGCAGGAGGGTTGGACTAGATGATCTCCAGAGGTCCCTTCCAACCTCTAACATTGTAGGATTCTATGACTTGTCCTTTCCAGTGTTTCCTTGCTTACTTCCAGGACAGTGACTTTAGAGGACAGCATTTCTTTCCTAAGTCTTGTCCCTACTACTCGTAGGAGGGGCTGTATGCTGTGCTAGCTCAGTCCCAGCTTCTGCTCCAGCTGAGAGTGAGAAATGTTTGCAAGCAGCCTCAAACACACTGAGCTGCTTGGTTTCTTGGACCCTCCTGATTCCTTGGTCACCTCACTGTTATGGCATGCTTGCTGAAAAATGCTCTTTCTAGCAATATGGCTTTAAATTAAAGAGGTGATTTCTTGCTACTGGCTGGCAAGCAGGAGAAAGGGATTGCTGGGTGATGCTGAAAGGATGTGAGGGTTGTATATGTATTGTTCTCTCTCTCTATGAAATCCTGTTTTAAGTAACTGTTTGCTTCTGTGTTCAACTCCCAGCACACTGAAGCACTCACTTCAGTGTTGTTGAGAGCTCTGGCCTTCCCTTGTGGGGAGGAGAGAGTGTGATTCCTGGGAAAGCTGCTTGCACTGGGCTGCCTGCAGAAACAGCTGGGCTTTGTGCCAGCCCTTTGGAAGGAGGGCGAGCTCAGACCTGGTACAGGGAGTGTATCCTTCAGGGGGTGGTGTAGCCTGCTGCCTTCCTCAGCTGCTGCTCCTGTTTCAGGGGAGAAACTACTCTGTCCAGAGCTGTGGTCAAACAGAGATTTGCTGAGAGGATTGGTACAGGCTCCTTGTGATAGCAGCTGGCGTGAAAGGTTCTGAATCTGACATATATGGGTGGTCCTGGCTTGGAGAGGGAGTTCTTGCCTGTGTTACAGGAGAGGGGAAGTATGATCTTTGGATAAGTAAAGATGAGGGAGGACTTTGGAAAATCAGTGAGAAGAGGAAGAGTCACTATAGGGAGGTAAGCTTGTGATCTGTCTCACCTGCCAATCTCTGCAGCTCTCCTTTTAGACACTGCAAAATAAACTGTGGTATTTGGGGACCATGGCTACAGACGCACTCTCAGAGCTTCAGGATGACCTGAACTTGGATGATACAAACCAGTCCCTCAGCCAGCTCAAACTGGCCTCCATAGATGATAAGAACTGGCCAGCAGATGAAGACCCTGCATTTCCCAAATTGGGTAAGTATCCTGTTTATTTGAGGTCTAGGTTTTGGCCAAACAGAAGTGTTTGTCCTGCAGCATTGTGGTCATAGCTACAGCTACAGAGAGCCCCAGCTCCATTTGCAAGCTTTATGGACACATTAATCTTGCGCCACACCCAAGTGAATCGGCCCCACCATTGAGCAGTGCTAAAAAAGCTCAGAGCCAGCTGATGTAAATAGATTCTTCTCAGTGCTGTGGCTGGATGCACTTTGGTGCTGATGGTACAGGCATGCTTTAAGTCCTTGAGTCTCCTCTACTGTGGTCTCTTGCAGGATAATTACAGGCCTTCCTGAGTGGAAAGGTCTTGAACCTCCATGTGGGAGGTAGGGCTGGAGATCTGAGATGCTGTTCTGAAATCCTATCTTACGGGCTATTGCCCAGAGAGGTCAGGGAAGTTATCTCAAGGGCCTATCGGATGACCATCCATCAAAGGATCATGTTAAGATCATCCTGCTCTAAAAAGCCATGATGGTGCCCTTGGCATTTGGGTTTTGGTCTTTATGAATGACACGTATGAACAGTTGTTTTCAAGAGGGTTTGCTGTCTGAGGGACACGTATGGACCTCATGGGATTGACTGGTCTCTTCTGAAGTCATTGCTGCTCTTGCCCACTCAGAATTTCAAAGATGGGTTTCTGAGGTGGACAGGCGCATACATGAGTCCCTTCCATGTTGAAGAGCCATTTTCTATCTCTATTGTGCCCCTGGCCAAGGCGCTCCTGATCCCTCCTTGTAACTGCTTGTTCCTTGTGTTTTGTGCAGAGGACTCCAAAGGCTCCCCTGAGCCCGTCACTCACCTGCAGTGGGACGATCCCTACTACGACATTGCCAGGCACCACATTGTGGAAGTAGCAGGTAGTGGTCTTTCTTTTTTCTCCTGTGATGTCTTTGCAGCTGGGCTGAGGAAGGATCTTTCTAATGACGTTGTAGGGGCATCTGCTAGATGCCGGGCCCAAGTGGCAATAACAGCTGCTGGTGTAAAGAGAAGGAGCACCAAACTTCTTCAGTGTTTGCAGTATGTATAATTTCCCATTAATCTCAGTTAAACTTGTGTTCCTTCTTGGCTCTTGCTGTCTTCATTATATTGTAGCAGGACTTGATTGCTTTTGCTGAATTGTTTTACCTGTGGCCCTTGGCTATATCCTGAGCACGAGATGTATTTTCTGCAGGACAGTGCCACAGAAATTACCTGGTTGTGCAGTACGGCTGAAAGGTCCTCAGCTGAGTAATCCACAGTAGGTCTGACAGCTCTCTTATATTTGAATGGCCAGAGCTTGTCATCCTGTCCAGAAACAACATTTACAGAAATCTGAAATAGAGGAAATAGGCCCATGACCCACTGTAAGGAAAGACCTGATCAATCAGGGTCATAGGCATTTGGATTTTCTCTGTGTGGTTGTCTTATTCACATCATTTTACACTAACCCTTGGTGATTTGCTGGTGAGACTTCCATAAAAAAGTTTTGAGGACAGTTTTTAGATTGCTATGGTAAGTCTGAGGGAAGAGTAATCCCAGTTTGGTTTGCATTCCTCGTTTAAAAAAAAACAAAACAACAAACCTCTTCAAACTGTTGTGACTTGGTTCACACTTCCTCCTTGATCACCTATAGCCACCTCCTACCCCTCCTGTTGCCGTTTCTCTGTGCCTTGGTCCCTGTCCCCCATGTGAATTTGCAGCGAAGCAGAGGCACAATCTGGAGCCCTTGTGACTCAGGGGTGTTACACAGGGAAGATTCTCAGACACTTACCCTGATGAGGGTTGTCCTGACATTATTCTTTTCTGTCTTCTAGAATAAGCTTTATTTCTCCTAAGGTCTCATGTTACATCTTTTGGGGAACAAAATGGTAATGGCAAACTCAAAACTGTGTTGCTAACCTTCTTTTTCTTGGGGCTAGAGTTTCAGGACTGAGATTTATCAAGGTCTGCACCCTGGTCTGCCTGCTGCTGAAATTGGGAAAGGACAGTTTGGACTTGACCGTTTCAGTCATCATTAACTGGAGTATTTGGAGTGTGAATGATAGAGGTAGCTGGTGTTTCTGAACTCTGGGAACTGAGGAGTTAAGCAATACTGTTGTTCACTTCAGACTTAGCTTCAGACAGAGTGCTTAGATCAGAGACATTGATAAAACTGGAATGTCAGCACAAACCAAGGATATATACTTTGTGTGCTGTCTCCTGACATAAGCATGCCTTTCTGTGGGATTTCTGTTCTGAGGTAACATGTTGGGTTTTTTTCCCAAGCTCTCTGAATGGAGTATCACTCCAGTGGAGGTGTGTCTCAGTGGCTGTTGGAATGCAGCCCTTTGCCATGTTGTCTAGGATAGCAAATGAAGAATTATCTAACTTCCTGAAAGGGTTTTGCAGTGGTATGGTGGCTGACTGGGAGGTGTGCCTGCATTCTGAAAGAGAGCTCTTCCCCATCTGGTTTAAATTTGTGTTTCTAGTGAGCTCTCTGGCCCTATCATGTCTCTGTATAGTGCAGAAGCAGCTCGGAGAAGCTTCTGCTGTTGGTTTCTCCTGGCTAGTTTTCACCAGTATCTGGCTCACCTGAAAGCCTGTGATGGTCCCACACACATAACACATTCAATGCCTTTCTTGGCGCTGGAAGAGCTAGCAGCACAGCTCCAGATAGTGGATTTGCTGCCCCATAATTTTAAGACATACTGATGTCTCATCTCCTGGAAACAGGATTTGTGAAGATGGTCAAAGGGGCCTGAGTTGCAATCTGGACTCTGGGATGAAGCTGTTTTTTCACTTTTCTTGGTCAATAATTAATAATGCTAGCTGTTTGGAGATCAGGCAGGGTAATGTTCTCTGGGCTGTTGTTGCAAGTAACCTGTGAAAACCTGGAAAAATCCTATTAGAAGTAGCTTGGAGATTCAAAATCTCACTGGAGGATTAATATGAAACTGTTTGGATCTTGCTCTACTGACAAGTTGTGCTTGTCAGCACCTTCAGGTGCAAGGAACGCTCACCACATGGAGCCTGAAAAGAAATAGCTCCACCTTGTCTCTCCTGTAAATATAAGCAAACGGCAGCAGATCCATTCTGCTGGTTTATGACCCTTCTCTTCAGTGCCCTTCCCTGTTCTGCACTTCAGAGCAGAAAGCATATGGCTAACTCAGTTCCTGCCTTCCCTGAAATATGTTCTGGGATGATGATGCTATTTTGAGAGAGAAGCAGAAGGCTGGTTCCCATCCTGAGGCTGAACTCCATGATCCCAGGGTTAATCTGTGTGGTCAGAAAAGTAATTGCTTCATAGAATCATAGAATCATCAAGGTTGGAAGGGACCTTGCAGATCATCTGATTCCAACCCCCCTGCCATGGGCAGGAACACCTCCCACTAGACCAGGTTGCCCAGCTTCATGAGAGATGAGTGCATGGTGTTAAGCCCAGTTTTGACAACAGAAAGTTAGCACACACATTTGCTAGCTGACCTTGATTTCTGATTCAGGGCAAGGCACACTGGATTTGAATATCCTGGCTCTCTGACCTAGGGAGGGAAAATAACATTGAAAAACATTTGGCAGAGTTTACTAGAAAAATCAGAGGTTTGGTTTTGTTTCTTATGTGCAGCAGTTGCATGGAGACTCTCCTCTGTGCCCCATGCTCCTTTTTCTTCTGGGAACTGGTGTCTTCCTGGAAGAGACTGTCTCTGGGGAAGGAGTAGGCATGTCATTGCTGTCCCATGGGTGTCAATGCAGCACCAAGGAAAGTGGCAGCCGAAGACATCCAGGCCACAGGTCCAAGAGAGTACCGTGGCCTTGTTATGAATCAGAATATTTTAATTATGGAAAACGTTTTTGTTCTGGGATTCAGTGCTTTTCTGAAGGGAAGAGGTTATACTATGCGTACATATCCTCTCAGGTCTGCCTTAATGTGTGTGTTTCTGGAGTGTGTTATGCACGCTCTGAAGAGGTCTCTGGGTGGTCGAGCTCTTCCTTGACAACATGTTCCTCTTTTTGTGAGGATTAGAGCAGAGAAATTCACCTTTACTTGTTTCCAGAAGTTGGAGCAGAGACAGCTCAATTTCACTGCATGAACCACTTCTGCAAAGCGTGCGTTTTTACTTTGCTCAGATCACACAGCGTTCAGAGGGAATGCACAGTTCTGGTTGAAGGCTATCTTGGAACTATCACAAATTTCTGTTACTTTAAAGAATTTCTGTATCCTCCTGATAATTCATATATGGCAAACATGCTGCTTCCATCTCTTCTGGGATTAAGGCAGACCTGGGTGGCGTAATCTTGGCCTTGAATTTCAGCAGAGGCTAAATTACCAGAATATGGGAGGTAGATAACAGTCTGAAAGAGGCTTCTGGAGATGGCAGTGCCTGCTGGAAACCTGGGGCTGTGTGGGAAGAGCCAGGCTCTTGACAGCTCTCTGGCAATGTGTCCCTTTCTCATTCTTCTGTCCAATCCAAAATACTGGTCTCACCTTTGGTTGGTATGCAAACCTGTAGCTATGAGATGCATCAGGATTCCCATTCCACGCAATAGCTGCCTTTCTTACTTTTTGGATAAGAGAAGTGAGGCTTGACATACGATCAGCGTATGAATTTTCCACTGTTATGGAGGCTATAGAAGTTGGTGTAGCAGTTGTCAGGAGAGTGGCCATCACTATTTACTTCACCTGCGCAGTCCCTGCACAGAGACTTCAAAGGTTTGCTGAAGCTCAAGGCATGTTTCTGCTTGGTTTTGTAGATCTGCCTCACACCATGAATTGGCAGTCTGCAGGGCTGCCCTCACAGAGGAGGTGTGATGCTGGTGTGTGTATCACAGAATCTCTGTGGTTGGAAGAGACCTTCAAGATCATCCAGTCCAACCCTTGACCCCACACTGCAAGCGCACCACTAAATCATGTCTCTCAGCACCAGGTCCACGTGCTGTTTAAATACCTCCAGGGATGGTGACTCCACCACTGCCCTGGGCAGACTATTCCCATGTTTGATGACCCCTTCAGTGAAGAAATGTTTCCTAATGTCCAGTCTAAATCTCCCCTGGCACAGCTTGCAGCCGTTTCCTCTGGTCCTGTCACAGGCCACCAGGGAGCAGAGGCTGCCCCCTTCTTGCTCCAGCTTCCTGTCAGGGAGTTGTAGAGCATGATAAGGTCTCCCCTCAGCCTCCTCTTCTCCAGACTGAACAACCCCAACTCCCTCAGCTGCATCTTGTAGGACTTGTGCTCCAGGCCCTTCACGAGCCTCGTTGCCCGTCACTGGACGCACTCCAGCACTTCTGTGCCCTTAGAGTGAGGGGTGTGGAGTTGAACACAATATTCAATGTGTGGCCTCACCAGTGCCGAGTACAGGGTGATCATCGCCTCCCTACTCCTGCTGGCCACAGTGTTTCTGATACAAACCAGGAGGCCATTGGCCTTCCTGGCCCCCTGGCCACACTGCTGACTCAGATTTAGTCGACTATCCACCAAAACCCCCAGGTCCCTTTCCAACTTGCAGCTCTCCAACCTCACATCCCCAAGTCTGTAGCTCACCATAGGGTTGTTATGGCCCAAGTGCAGGACCTGGCATTTGGCCTTGTTGAACCTCATACAATTAACCTTGGCCCAATGATCTAACTTGTCTAGATCCCGCTGTAAAACCTTCCTACCCTCAAGCAGATTGACACACCCACCTAGCTTGCTGTCATCTGCAAATTTACTGAGGGTGCCCTCGATCCCCTCATCCAGATCATTAATAAAGATATTAAAGAGAACAGGCCCCAGTACTGAGCCCTGGGGACACCGCTTGTGACTGGACACCAGCCAGATTTAGCTCCAGTCACTGCCACTCTTTTGGCCTGGCCGCCCAGCCAGTTTTTTATCCAGTGCAGTGTGTACTCCTCCAAGTCTTACACCATAAGCTTCCGAAGGAGAATGCTGTGGGAGACAGTGTCAAAGACTTTACTAAAGTCCAGGTAGACAATGTCCACAGCCCTTCCCTCATCCACCAGGCCGGTCACCTTGTCATAGGAGGAGATCAGGTTAGTCAGGCAGGACCTGCCTTTCATAAACCCATGAGCTGGCTGGGCCTGGTCATCTGGTTGCCCTCTATGTGCCTCGTGATGGCACTCTAGAGGATCTGCTCCATAATGACTTTTAACACCTGTGGTGGAAGTGGGAAAGCAAGGTGGAGAGCTGGGGGTGTACCTTCTTGCATGTTACTAGATTGAAACGGCAATTTCAACAGTGCATCTTTTTTCAGTGGTGAATCTGGTACCAAACCTACTTGAAAAGCTTTGTGGCTGGCTGTGGGGTGTAGATGCAGAGTTGTAACTAGTGCTGATGATTTGTTGTTGTTCCTGGTGATTGACATGGGGAGGTAAAACCGCTTTGGAGCACCAGTAGCTGCTGTTTCACTAAGCAGGCAAAGGTAGGCCTTGCAGACAAACCTTGCGTTGAAAGTGTGTTGTAGTGTGTCTTTGGTGGCTGATGGGTACAGCAAAGGCTACTGCTAATAAGAGTCCTTTTCCCTTCCACTATGGTACGTTATTATTTGCTCTGATAATACAGGGTGCCTGCATTTCTGCTGCTTTTTGATGTAGTTTCTGGCTTTGACTTTTTTTTTCTTTTTTTTTGTATGATACGGAATGATGAGTTGCTTCTTGTAGAATTAGGCCCATCCAAAGCGAGGCCAGCTCGTGCACCATGTTTTGGCATGTGAGATCAAGGGAATGGAGAGTTTTTAAGAGGTTCTAAGTTTCTAAGGGAGACCAGGGGAATGAAGGGTTTCTGTCTAGAGCCCTGCTCTGCTCAGACTCCTGTCTTGATAGGCCTGTGTGGATCTGATGAGTACATAGCTGTGGAAAAGGGCTGTACAGGGCAATAAATGCCTTCACAGACCCCTTCCCTGCCCAGAGAAACCTTTTTTTTTAATTCTAATTCGCAGTTTATTTTTTTATTCAGAATCTACTTTTTTTAAAATAAAAAAAAGGCTATGGGTGTGTTGAATATCTAAATTGTCCCCATCTTCAGCTTGTTAGTGAAATTTAACTTTTTGCAAAACAGTGTGTTGGATGTGCTGTTCATACAGTGTGAGGCCATTCTCCATACACTTCTGGAGTTGTTCAGAGGACCTTGACATTCAGAATTAGATGCATTTAACCCTTTTAAAAGTGGCAGTGGTGCAGTGGGGGAAGTGGAACAGTCAGGCCCAGAAATTTGACTGTGATTATAGAGAATTAGTTGCAAATTCAAGAAAGAGATTTGGAAATCATGGATTGCTATTACCGCCTCTAATTGTTTAAGTTGCTTTGGAGAGGAGTGTGGGGGAAAAATGAAATAGAAGGGGCTGCTGCAAGACAGCAACTAAATGCATCCCAACAGCAATCTGGTTAATCTCTGAGACTTTACACTCAATATTACTTTCTGGGAACGGGTGTGAAGCTTGGATTGCTATAACTTTGTTTCTATTCCTCCAGACCAGGGTGCACTTGATGGGGCTCAACCAGGTAGGTAGATTTTTTTTTCTGTGGCACTAACATTTGGTACTGTAGATCATGGTATTCCTTTAGCATGACCATGGCCTGTAGCTGGACTGTCTCAGGGGAGCCCAAACTTTGCTCAGCCTTAAGCTGCACTGGCAACTTTTCAGGAGTCCAAAGGCTGCACAAAATTGTCAACTGAGGGCTGCACCTCTGCCTCAGGCACAGCAGAATCATCTGAGCCAAATTTGGCCTGTGGGCTTCACTTTGGGCACTTCGGGGCTCTTGGGTCTCAGTGTAAATCCTGTTCTTCTTCTGTCATGGTGGTGGCCTGCTTGGACCTGTTCAATTTGAGCTCAGATTTACCTGGTTGCTACGTGTGCTTTGGAAGTTCATCCTAGGATTGCTTTCGATTCCTTCATAGGATCTGCTGCTGTGCTCACGTGGTGAGCAGCTGGCAAGGGCTTAGATGGATTCTCTAGCTGAGAGCAGCTTTTCTCTGTTTATTCTCCATTTGGCTGCAGATTTGTTGTGTTTTGGTAACTTGTTCCTCACTATAGCCAGAACCTGTGCTAGACTGCTCTGTGCTTGCTGAACGCTTGTTAGTACTCTCTGGACTTCAGGCTGGAGTTGGTCTGCTGGTGCTTTCACACTTTTCAATGCAAATGGAAAACTTCTTTTGGTGTCAGATTCTTTTTGCTGTTTCTGAACAGCAGGTGAAGACTTGTTAGGGATGCCGGATGAGAGTAGGAATGAGCCTACAGTTACACTGCCAGTGAGTAGTATGACAAGTTCCAGTTATGTCACAAAGGCTAAGAAATACATTTTAAGATGAATACCTAGAAATACATACTGGGATTTGCAAGTCAAGAATTTATTTTCCGTGTTGGCTGTACAGACTCATTTAATAAAGAATCCTGTCTCGGGACAGTACAGCTACCTTGATAGGAATTTCTGCTCTGAGATGTTTGTATTGCTGCAGGTTTCAATCTGAGACATTAGGTTCAGTATTTAAACCTCTACCCTTTTAGAAGTATGGTGCTTCACTAATGGCTTGGAACCACAGCAGTGATGTTCCTTGTCCCTTTTCTCAGAAGTGCACTGGAAATGCTGCTGTTTAGGTGAGAGGAGAAACTGAGTTTTGGCCTTTAAAAGCACCATAACTGGATTCAGGAGAATTAGCATGTCCATCAGTGCTACAAGTTAATATCTCTCTAGATGAGCAGCTGTCTTGACTGGAGGGGCTTTGCATATTGGCTACTGTCTTGTTCTTTGTTGTTATATATTTATATGTATGAATTAAATCCTATAGGGAGATAGTTTAATTCCAGTGCAGATTGAAAATACTTTTTAAGTGTGAACTTAGTTACAAAGATATGCACATTGTTGGGGTGTTCTGTGAGTACTGGTGGGATATAACTGCTTCTTTGGTGTGTTGTTAGCTCTTGAGCATTCCTCATCTGGGAGAGGTGGAATACAGCCTGAGAAGCTGAGTGATTACTTCATGGTCTATAGCTGTGTTTAATGGAAACTTTAACTATTTGCAGTTGCAAAAAAAAAGCTGAAAACCTATATATAGGATACTAATCTTCCAAATAGGAAGGAAACAGTAGAAAGGATGGAGCATCTGGGAAAGATCAAACAAGATAAGAATCTGTTTGGTTGGAGGCAGAGAGGCCACCTGCAGGTAGGTTCCTCTGACAGCCAAGAAGGCACGGAATGGTCTTTTGGGTCTTGTATATAAGTTGGAACAACTGATTGTTCATCTTTGATGCTAAATTTTGAATTTTGTCATGTCTGGAGGAACCAGACTGATCTGACAGGTGTCAGGTGGAAACAAGATGGGCAGTTGGTTGCTTTGAAAGTGTCTGTGTTAACAGGCTGGACTCAGTGAAACTGGAGTGAAACCCAGAACTCAATAATGGGTGTGCTGGTTCCTGTGTAGGTCTTATGCATAAATTAATTCTGATTTGGGAGGCAAAATGGGCCACTCCTTTTTCAATCATCCAGGTGACTGTATGTTTTCTTTTGGTGTACTTGGCCCTGGAAATTGTTCAGGGGGAAACGTGCCATCTCCCCTTTGGCAGAATCGTGGCTTGTCCATTCTTTGTTTACCAGCGATCCCAGGCCTTTTCACTAAGGCTTTGTATGGAATGAGATTCTAGACTTTGCATAGGCCCTGCCATAGGGTTTCATGTCATTCCAGAGGAAGGTGTTTAAGTTGTGCGTTAAGCTGTGTGGTTCCTGACTTGTGACTTGTCAGGTCTGAAAAGCATTGGCTGGGAACCCAAGCTGAGCGTGTGGCCGCCCACAACATCACATGAACATGGTGCTGGACTGCAGTTCTTCACAAGCAAGGCCTGTCTTGATCAAGATTGCTGGCCCTCAGACCATCCATCCTGGTGTGAAATGCAGCCTCTCAGTTCACTGAAGACACCACCTATTCTGACTTTAGCACAGAGCTATGATCTGCAAAGATCTGTAGTCTTTCCAACCATTCTCTTCATCACTACAAAACTCACCAGGTTCTCAGATGCTTCCATCTTCTTGTTGCTCTGTGCCGGCAGGACCCTTTGTCTTCCAGGTGGAGACGCACGTGGCTCAAGACCACTGGGAAGAGTTCACAGTATGCCATATTCCCTGCCCAGGACTTTGTAGCCTGCACCTCTGTTTTATAGACAGCTCATGTGTGTTAGACCCAGCCCTAAAGCTCAGAGCAAGCTACCAAGAAACTCTTGGCTAGGCAGAGAGTGGGCTACCGTGGGATCTGCAATGTGATGTTGGTCTTGTGGCCTGGCTGTGACTGTATCTGGTTGTTGCAGACAAGCCTTGCATCACTCTCTCCTAGTCCTGCATCCTGGGCTATGCATCCTCCCTAATTGCCCCTGACCTTTGCATGTGTGTGTCAATGTGACAGCCTCTGCCACCCCGCTCCTGGTCTGTACCTGGTGCTGTCTCCGTGTCCCGAGCTTTCCTAGAGGGTCTGGTTTATGCGCATCAGTAACTTCTGTCTCCTGTCTTGTCTGGTGAGTGGCTTGACAATGGAACTTGGGCGGGGAAAATCTAAACGACAGTCTGTTCTTCTGCCCAGGAATGGGAGTAAAAGATGGTTTAGTGGCATCTTAATGTTATAGCTGGTGCGTGGGAGTTCTCTGGCTGTCGTTTGAGGCACCAAGCGGTCATCTGTTACTAACAGACAGTGTTCCCAGAAACCATTCCAGCCTGTCCTTCTGGGCTGCAGGTGGAGATCTTGGTTGCCACACAGCAGGTGTAGCCAGGTGGTAGTTGAGGGCCAGAGTCCATGCAAAGGGGAGAAATGATTGCATGCTCTGAATATTGTAAATCAGTGCAGGGAAAAGGGTGTATTTCCAGAGGAGTGATGTGTTGCAGGGCTGACCTGCAGAAGTAGCCATCCTTGCTTCTTTTCTGTGCTGTGGTCTGTAGGAGATAGTTGTGCCATAGGGGCGAAAGGAGGGTGTTGTTGAGTGTAACCTCCACTACTTCATGCTCCTTCTGTTTGACAAGAAAACATAGCCCTTGGAGCAGGGTGAGTAGCAAGAAAGATGGGAAGACTTTAACTCTTCTCACTAAAGGAACCATTTCATCTCTACTGGTGCTAAAAAGCAAGTCATCCTTATGGAAATAAATTGGGTGTTGTGTCTGGGAGAGAGCCAGACTTTCCTTCAAACTCTGTGTCCAAAAAATTTGTGACCTGGTTCTTACCTAAATCTCTCAATTGCCCTAGCGTGTCTACTAAGCTTGTCCATGCTGATCTGTGCAGGTTTTGTTCACGGGGCTGAGATCTCTGCTGGCAGAAGTCCACTGGCATATGAAGACTTGCTCTGGGAAGAACTTAGCTTGTTGTCTCTGAAGCCTCGAGTGGTGGCTGGGAGTGTCCTCCCTGAGATGAGAGTGCTTTATGGATTAGTTGACTCCAGTGTGATGGGGACTGTTTTCTGCTGGGTTTTTACATCAAATGCTTTGTTGTGCTGCACTTTGCAGCTCTTTCCCACTAAGGCTGGAAAAATATCTCTCTGGATTGAAAATTTAGGAAGCAGTGAACAGCTTTTTCTACAATCCCTTTGGAGAATCCAGCAGCCTTCCTTTGTCCATCTGTAGAAGAGGCTTCTGGTGATGCTTGCTTATCGTCTCTGGGATGTGACTGGGTCTGTCCTGTTTCTAGAAATTTCTTGGTTTCCAGGGTATGAAATGACTTTGTTCTGTGTGCAGGACTAAGCTTCAGGTGCAGCAAGAAGCAAATGCATCAGACCATGAGCAGTTAGTCTGGGCCTGTGTGCGGAGTGGCTGTTGTTCCTGTGAGGGATGGTTTCCCCTGTGCCACCCTGGGAATACAGGCAACAGGGGCAGCACTGCAGGAGTAGCTCTCTGAGCTATTGAGGCCTCCATCCTTACATGCCCCGAGGCGTCCTGGCTCCCAATCCTTCCTTCTCTTTCAGGGCTGGAGCATGGACCTCTGCTCTCCATTTGCACTGTCGACCTGCCAGGCCCTTGGCGTTCAGGTTGTTGTTTCCAAGCTAGGCCCGTGGTAACTCTGCTGGAAATCAGGTTTAGCTTTGCTGGCAGCTGTGGCAATCCAGACTTCTGCCTTGATAAGAGTGGTTTTCCATTCTCTGTTTACTCCTTGCTGCCAAGATCACAATGTTGTCCTTGAACTCCCTGTAATCTCTGGCATTTCATCTACAGGTGATGACAAATACGGAAGGAAGGTGATTTTGTTCAGTGCCTGCCGGATGCCTCCAAGTCATCAGCTTGATCACGTGAAACTGCTGGGGTGAGTAGTGTCTTAGGAGGCTACTGTTAGCTTCTTAAGCCGAACATAGTTCCTAGGTGCTGGATTCCTAGGAGAAGATCTTATCTGCAGTAGCTCCTTTACCTGGACATGTCCTCCCAAAGTGCTCACCTCCATTGCTGGGGATGCAAGTCCTCTGTGATGGCAACAAAAATGAGCCCCAAGGGGAGAAAGAGCCTCTCTGTGACAGAGCATGAATGGAGTTCGGCAGTTGTCTCTTCTCAGGTACCTGAAATTCACACTGGACCAGTATGTGGAGAGTGATTACACGCTGGTGTACCTGCACCATGGCCTCACCAGTGAAAATAAGCCATCTCTGAGCTGGCTGCGGGATGCCTACAGGGAATTTGATCGCAAGTGAGTATGGCTGTGGTGAGCAAGGATATAACATGCTGTTCTGTAGCCTAACAGAGATGTTCCCCAGCATCCCCATGTAGCTTGAGGATCATCATTTGCTATCACACTATCGCGTGTGGAGGTGGGTTGGTTCTTAATGCAATCTGAGAGTTGGGGTTTTTCAGTCTGGAGAAGAGAAGGCTGCCAGGAGACCTTCTGGTGGCCTTCCAGGATCTGAAGGGGACTGACAAGAAAGCTAGTGAGGGACTTTTTAGGATGTCAGGTAGTGATAGGACAAGGAGGAATGGATCCAAACTAGAGGAGGGGAGATTTAGATTGGATGTTAGGAAGAAGTTCTTCCCGATGGGGGTGGTGAGACACTGGCACAGGTTGCCCAGAGAGGTGGTGGAAGCCCCATCCCTGGAAGTGTGTAAGGCCAGGCTGAATGGGGCTCTGGGCAACCTGCTGTAATAGGAGGTGTCCCTGCCCATGGCAAGGGAGTTGGAACTCGATGATCTTTAAGGTTCCTTCCAACCCTGACAATTCTGTGATTCGACGAGTCATGGGATAAACAACTCCTGCTGTAGTTACATCCTTTAGGCCAGCAGGTAAGCGGCAAAACCAGGACCCAGTGCATCAGCCCCATGGGGTAATTGCGGCTTCCCAGTGAGGCTGCTCACTGCTTCTTGATGAACCTTGGAATACAGTAGAATGTGCTTTTAGGCTGCTGAGTGGCCTGACACAGCTACGAAGCTTGGGAGAGCAGAGGCTGTGGGTGCTGGGGAGCGGTGAGGCTTGGTGCGAAAGGAATGGAGTACCCAGAGTGCCTTAATCTTGTGGAAAAGTTGGTTCCTCTGCTTAAAGTGCAGCTCATCCTTATTTAGCTTCTCTTGGCAGGTACAAGAAGAACATCAAAGCCTTGTATATTGTGCACCCAACCATGTTCATCAAGACCCTGTTGATTCTCTTCAAGCCTCTGATCAGGTAGGAAGTACTTCAGGAGGGTCCCCTGGCTCCTCACACTGCAGGGGGATAATTCTCGGTGGGGCACAGGATGAGCCCAGGCTGCCAAGCCTACCGTGGAGTCTCTCACCCTGTGCTATCTCCTCCTGTTTCTGAGCTCAGAGATAGTCAGACACAAGAAGTACTGCGTTGGGGATCTACAGGGTTTGCATCTCTGCACTGCTCCCTTTGTGTCCAGCCAAGTAGAAGTCAATTGTTGCAGGCTTTGCTAATAACGAAAAAGGAATTGAGAGCATCAGTCTAAATATAATTTAATTTGTTATGTTCATGGTGAAATCCTAACTCTGCAAAATAATGGAGAACAGAACTTTCTCTGGCCTACTGCTGAACTTAGGAAGGAAAAATCCATTGTTTTAGGGATCCTGCTGCTTTTAGGGCTTCTAATGTGACTTGGAAAGTCTTGGCATCTCCTGGTGAAATACATGGTATTGGAGAGCTATGTGGGTGACGTCTCTGTTCCTCAGCTGTACCTGTCCCTCATTTCTCACATACCTACTTTTCTCTTGTTTTTCAGCTTTAAGTTTGGACGAAAGATTTTTTATGTCAACTTCCTTAGTGAGCTGGAGGAGTATGTGAAGCTGGAACAGTTGGGGATCCCAAGCCAAGTGCTGAAGTGAGATACTGCCTGTCTCCTGTTTGTGTAGGGCTCTGTGAGAGGGGACTTTTCTGGAGGAATAGCAAGGGGAGGAAGAGATTGTTCCACTCAGGCAGTGGTGGTGGATGGAGTGGTGACAAACTGCCTTAAAGACAATCATTTCTCCCTGTGCTCCTTCCTGTCCTTGGCCCCATTGCGCAGTTCTGCCCTTCAGTTATAAAATCATCCTCCACTGGAGCACCCATCCTGCCTCTACTGGGAGCCCCTTCGGGGCTTTCTGCAAGCTGCTGACCTGGAACTCAGGGTGCATATCTGCTGCATCTGGGCGCCTGCTCTGCTCACTTTACACAGTTCAGCTTGTCTTTGGGGCTTCCCAAAGTTGCCCCAATCTCGGTCCTACCAGATGACTCCCTGTCCTTCACACACATGCAACTGTCACATCAGAAGCAGTGCTGTCCTGGCCTCATGCCCATGCTCTCCTTCATCCTCAGCTATTCCAGCTTCTGATTACAGATACATATTCCTTTCTCTCTTTTATTTTTTTTTTGTTTGGTTGGGGTTTTTTTGGCTTGTTTGTTTGTTTTTTCTGGCAGATGTTTGCTCTAGTTGCCCCTGTGCTCCAGAGCTGCCAGTCCTGTTTTTCCATAGATGGAGTCCAACCTGCTAGGCTGGAGCTGTTACCAGTGGGTGTGCAGTGGGTCTCATGTAGCGTTGGGTTCATGCTCTTTCTGGGACGTGGGGTAGCTTTTTACTAGTCTGTATTTTGCCACAGGTATGATGAATATTTGAGATCCCTGCAGAAATCTTCACAAGTGCCCCAGAAGCCAACACCCCCGCGCCCACCACTGCCCAACCAGCAGTTTGGAGTCTCGCTCCAGCAGTGAGTATCTCTGGATTGGGTTGTGTTTGCCCTGACTTGCTTGATATGAGGTCACTGTGTTTATAACTGCACAGCAGCAAAAGTGGCTGTAAAATTTCTTGAGATTCAGACTTCCTACAAAGCTTTAATGGATCTTCTGTGCTAGATTGTATCTGAGGATGAGACTGTTTCTGCAGCTGAGGGTTGCTAAGGGAGGAGCAAAATAAGGGTGAAGGAAACCTCCGGGAAGGATGGAGAGGGACTTTTCGCAAGAGTGTCCAGCGATAGGACAAGGGGAGATGGTTTTAAACTGAGGGAAAATAGATTTAGGCTGGATCTTAGGAAAAAGTTCTTCAGTAGGAAGGTGGCGAGATTCTGAAAGAGATTGCCCGGAAAAGCTGTGGATGCCCCCTTCCTGGAGATCGATGTTCAAGGCCAGGTTGGATGACGCCTTGAGCAACCTGGTCTATTTGAGAGGCGCCCCTGCCCATAGCTGGAGGTTGGATTAGATGATCTCTGAGGCCACTTCCAACCTCAGCCATTCTAGGATTCTATGAAAAGGCAGCTTAACCCCTTGTCTCATCCCATTCAGTGGACAATGAGGAAGGTGAATCCTTATGATCCCCCGAAGAGACTGTCCCTGCCCGGCAGGGCCGCGCAGGCAGCAGAGTCACGACAATGACTCGGAGGAACGATACAAATGCAAAACAACTTACTGGGTTTCCCCAAGAGCAATCAGTAAATGGTGCAGATAAAGGTGTTTTGGCAATAGAGGTTATTTTCTTAGCGATTACTTGAAGGCGCAACTTAGTATCAGGGAGAAGGATGGAAAAGTGGATAGAAAGAGGAGGAAGGGAAAAGATGTGGGGAGAGAGAGAAAGATAGAAAGATCTCACCACCCTGGGATCCAGCCACGTCTCATGGTATCAATCCAAATCTTGAGTTCTTCAGTGGTGGGTGCACCCCGATCAATATTTTGCTGTCTCTTTATACACTTGGGATATGGGTGGCATCCCCAGTTTCCATGGGAAGCGTAGAGGCGGTCCTGATTTACGGGATCCCCTTCTGGTGCAGTGTCGGCTGTAGACATACCCTTGGCACGGTCCCAGTGACCAGCAGAAGAGACTAACTCAGGGAAAAGACACCTTCCCGCCTTACAGAACTTATCTCTTACCTGTTGTTAATTTACCTGCCAGGGGAGGGTGACACAGCCATTGACATCTCCTCTTTCCAGACAGGCCTTGCTCATTCTTTGTCCAGATCTTATCACCGCACAAGGTTTGAGATATCAGTAGTCAGGCTCTTACACCCTTTTCACCTGATTCCTAACTATCAGCCTTACCTTCTGGGAACCCCTTTGCTCTGGTATCTCCAGGCTGTGATTTTTACCGAAGATAGAGAAATGTTCTTGTGGTGTGGTAATGATCAACTGCTCCAGTGAACGCTGTAGCATGATGGGTGAAGAGGAAAGAAAGCTGGAATAATGGCTGACCCAGAGGCTGGGTTAACAAGATTCTCTGGTAGAACTTCTGTGGACAACTTCAAGACTCAGTGGCTGCATGCAGGGCAGGGAGGCCCAGTAATTTGTAACCTTTTGTCTCTTCCCACAGTCTCAGGGAGAAGAGCCCTGATCAGTCTCCTGTTCCTCTGGTGGTCAGAGACACCATCACGCATTTGCAGGAGCATGGTAAGCGTTCAGGGAAGGTGCAGCCTCTCTTAATTCCATGTCAGTGGCCTCTCCTCCACCCAGGTTCTTGTCTGGTGTGTGGTAAGATGAAGAACAACAGCAGTCTAGAATAAGGCCTGCTCTGACAGGGGAGTTGGACTCTGTGATCTCCAGAGGTCCCTTCCAACCCCTACCAGTCTATGATTCTGAGGTGTAAAGGCCTGAACTGAGTTTCTCTTCAAGAGAGCTTGTGCAGGGCTTAGGAGACATCGTTCTTCCAATCATTCATGCTCCCACTTCTATAAGAGTAGCAATATGCTCCTTGTATCCTTTGCCTGGTAGTGGAAGCAGAAAGAATTGCCTTGCTCTGAAAAAAGGACTTCCTGACGTCCGTCTGAATGCTCCACAACGTGCATTGGTGGTTAAGACCAACATTTTCAGAGACTCTCACATGGCTGATCTTCATCTGCTTTCTCTTCACAGCTCTTACTACAGAGGGGATTTTTCGGAGATCAGCAAATACACAGGTTGTGAGGGAGGTCCAGCAAAAGTATAACATGGGTAAGTGGCCAGACTCAACAGAGCCTCTCTCATTCCCTATCTACCATTGTCCAACCGGAACGATGTTGGAACTAGTCCATCGTGGCTCCTCTCCTTCTCTGATAGGCCTCTAGGTGAAGCCCCATCAGGGTATGACGTGTCTTGCAAAGGAGAAGAATCTGACACTTGTGCTGTGTGGAAAGCATGTCCCTTCCCACTCACGTTCCCCTCACTGCCCCTTTCCTTCTTGAAAATTTCCCTTTTTCTTGAAGTGGGATGTGCCATCTGAGTCTGGTTACACTGGAGGGACTGAAGATGTCCAGGAAGAAACTCAGTCATTTGTTTGATTTGATGACTTCTAAGGATGTAGTGCTGGATTCAACAGTGCTTTGCATAAGCTTTTGGGATGCGTTTTTGCACTCTGCCGGAAGACGTGGTGCTTCAGTACCCTCTGGGTGTTCTTTCAAACACTGCTTCCCTAGTTCTTGGCTCTGACCCCATGTCCTGTTCTTTGTCTGGAGGGGGCCCTGCTTCGGTCAGTGAACACTAGTCTTTTTTGCTTTCTCAGGTGTGCCTGTAGATTTCCAGCAGTATGAAGATGTCCACCTCCCTGCTGTGATTCTCAAGATGTTCTTGAGGGAGCTGCCTGAGCCCCTCCTGACTTTCGGCCTCTACAGCCATGTTGTCAGCTTCCAGAGTGAGTTGTAACAAGAGGCTGCCGCTGTCTGAATGTTGCTCTGGCCAAAGGCCAAGATCTCTTTGGGTGTGAGGGACAGTCCTGCATGGGGTACGCTGTGACTGTGTACAGGGCTTTCATTGGGGTGGGTGCTGAGGGCTCCTCCTGGACTTGCTTGTCTTGTCTCTCTTGGTTTTCAGGTGTGGAGGAGGTGAATCGTGTCGATGTTGTTCGCAAAACACTCCAGACTCTGCCGGAGGAAAACTACCAAGTGCTCCGTGTGCTGACGGCCTTTCTGGCACAGGTGAGCTGCCCCGCAGGTGGGCAGTCGTATTCTAGTTGAGTTGCCAGTGTGCTGTATCAGCTCTTTAACCTCCTGCTCTCTCTTTTTCTTGGAGAGGAAGAGTGTCAAGCTAGGAAACTGCTGTTCTTTACCTTATGTTCTTGCTGTACAGGGATCAAGGCTGATAGTGATGAACTAGCTCAGCAGTTGCTTCTCATAACACTGAGAGGTACAGGTGGGCACTAAGCCCATGCGGTCTGTACCAGGACAGCTGAAAGCTCCCCAGGATGGAGGTACAGCTGCAGAATAGCTGAGCAGAAGACTAGAAGAGAGGTCTCAGCTCTACCCTGCAGAACTTTCTGCTGCCACTGCAAGGCTGTTCTAATAAGAGGGAAGATCATCTTTTTTTTAAGTGGTGGTCTGGACTGTAGAGGTGCTGGCTGACAGTGCTCTCGGTCCTATTGTTGTGACATGGCCTGGTGGTTAACCTGTAGTCGCAAATGGCCAGATACTGCTCCTCACCTCCTGATGCTGGATGTTGTGTGTTTCCCCCAGCCATCTTCTGGCACTGGGCTTTCAGCTTCTCTCCTCCTGTTTGCCCTTGGGAGTCTGTCAGCTCTGGCTTTAGGCAGGGTAGAGGGCAGCTGCTGTGTTGTTCTGTAGGATTCACAATGGCCTCTTTCTTTCCTGCCTAGGTCTCTGCGCACAGTGACAGCAACAAGATGACAAACACCAACCTGGCAGTCGTGTTTGGTCCAAATCTGCTGTGGGCCAAAGACGTAGCCATCACTCTAAAAGCCATCAACCCCATCAATACCTTTACCAAGTTCCTGCTGGACCACCAGAAGGAGCTCTTTGAGGATGTGGAGGCCTGAACCCAGGCCAGCCCACGCCAGCACACTGTGCCCATCTTCCCACCTTCTTTCCCACTTTGTCTTGGAGCTGTGACCAAGCTGTTTCCAATGTGAAGGGAACATTGGTCCCCTGGGTGATGAGCAGAGCAAGGGCTGTGGAGATGGTGAAGAAAAGTGTGTAAGTAAGCAAGCAGGAGACCTGCTGCTCTGGGTGGGGAGGAGAGCTGGTCTCCCAACTGCTGGAAGTGAAGTCCTAACCCACCTGCCCATCTGTGCAGCTCCTCTAGGGCTCATCACCAGTCTGCTGCCCTATCAGATGTCCCACCTTCCTTTCCTCCATTCCTCACATGCAGTTTTTCTGCTCTCCTAGTCCCTTCCTCAGCAAAGATCTTTTTTTTTCATTTAAACACCCAATAGCCCCAGCTCCCCCTCCCTTGCCCCAGCTGGGCTCTCTGGGCTAGGGCAGGCTTGCTGGGTTCGTGGCAGAGATGTTCTTGTTGACAGTGCCATCTCTCAGCGCTGAATGTGCATCCTGCCTTTCCCCAGAGGCACCTAAAGCAGGGAAGGGAGCCCGGCAGCCTTTGTGCTTCAGGTAGCAGCCTGTTCTGCACTTGCAAACACCGCGGTAGACCCTGTGCTCTTGGCAGGCAAGTGAAGGGCAGGCTTATGGCACGTGGGCTGTATTGGCTGTCTGACTCCAGGGAAGCTGAATTTAGCCGGAACTCCTCTGGGCTCACCCACTCTGGATAGTACTCAGTGTTTGCTGGGGTGTTGTGGGTGAGGTGCTTCCCATAGCTACCCAGCTCAGATGGGCTTTTTTGCTTCCAGCAGCATTTTCAGCCTGGCTGGGAAGGTTCATGCCAGGCCTGCTGAGGTGAGGGGCTGGCTGGGACCCTCTGACATCCAGTGAGTCTGAGTGGCAGAGAGCAAGGGCCCTGGTGGCACTGAGCTGCTGGGCATGGTGAGAATCACTGCCTTTCCCTCTGGCAGCAGCCTAAGGCCTCTTCTCCGGCAGGCATGGGTATCCGTGCTGACTGGCACAGGCCGTCTCGGTCAGTTGTCTTTTTGGGCAGAACTTTCCCCAGCAGCATGTAATGGAGAGCATGGCCTCAAGGGAAGATCTAGGGCCTCGGGCTGACCCTCACCCTGGAGTGCAGAGCCCCGCATTACGAATTTCTGCCCTGGTGCCGAACACTTCTGTGCCAAAGCTGTGAGGGAGCAGCTGTTCTGTGCCAAGGGCTTTGCCCCATCTCCTCCTCAGTTCACACCGTTCCTTCCATCCTACCGTGGAAGCCTGGCCAGATGCATCCTGTATGCCCTGGGCATGGCACCGATTGAGTTGTCCCCAGGGCGGCAGGCTTGTCCCCAGGGCGGCAGGCTCAGGGTAGGGTGGGCCTGGCCCCTTTCCAAAGCAGCTGGGATACTGTCAGGGCATCGATGTTGGTTTTGGGTTGCAGTATTCCCGTTACCTAAGCTAGAAGAGACTCTCAGCCTGGGCCCAGCAGGGTGTTAGTAGGGAGCTTCTGGCCTTCACTGGTGTGTTAGATCTTTGTGCCTGGGCCAGTCCTCCCTGCTGCATCTGGGTACAGGGGCAAATCTTTTGGACCAAGCAGGAACTGATTTTTAAAAAGCTACTGAATGCTAAATAGAATTTGCTTATTCATAGTATTTTAGCCTGCCTTTAAACACCGACCGAGGTTTGATGCCTCAGTTTTAGTCAAAATAAGTGACATCTGCTGCAGGAAGTATGGAAGGTGCTCTTTTCTGCTAAGTCCTGGAGTGGAAATGGGTGTGATACAGGCAGCTCTGTTGAACAGTGTGAGGCACACTAACTTGTGGGTGCGGACAGTGAGCAAGAAACTGAGCGTTACTAAGAGACAGGAGCAAGAGAGATTCTAGGAGAAGGCTGGGTCTGATCTCTTCTAGATACTGAGGGGCTTTGCCCTCTGGAGGCTACAAGGCTGCTCAGTCTCCTTCTTCCAAGAGTAGGAGTCTCCCCTATTGGGCCAGGATGTGAACTGTATCGGCCCGAACAACTCACCGTAGTAATGTTTTGGAGGTAGAGGTACTGAGCTCCTGATTCACCCATGATCTCTACTAGAGTATGTTAGCAGGGCCAGAGTGCTGTGAAGGAGTAATCTCCTGGGATGGACATGGCCAGAGGTGTACTCGCCCCAGTGTCTAAGAGGCAAGGCTTTCTGGACAGCCTGGGAGGATTGTGGAGGCTGAGGGAGCCCAGTGCAGCCCCCCTTTCCCTGTAGACACCCCACTCTGTGTAGGCTTCAGACTCGATGCTCTTACTGTATCTGCAGCTGGCTCTGGCCTCGCTTACGTCCTGCAAGAGGAAAGGCAAACGCAGCAGACTTCTCCTGGGACAAACAAGCCCAAGGTTGGCAGCGTGGAACAGCAAGTGCCTGTGTGCCAGGGTGTGAGGCCTTGGCCCTATGTGCAGCCCCAGCTGCCTTGGAAGGGTGGCACATCCCAGCCCTGCAGAGCAGCAGGGACTGTTCCCTGTGCATCAGCAAGTTGCTCAGCTCCTCTACAGGGGTAGAGCAGGGATTGCTGCAAGAATCCGTGTTACATCTGCGGTTTGTTCAGTGGGTGCTGCTTTTTTTTTTTTCTTTTTTACTGAATTTTTGAAATAGTTTCCTTTTTTAGCAAAATGGAGACTGGTGCATCCCCTGCAGGCAGGGATAAAAGCCTGCTCCAGTTCAGGGCCTGCAGGGAGCAGATTTGGAAGCTGTTCAGGAAGATGCTACTGTTCATGGTGGGAAAGTGCTTGAAAATCCTGGAAGGAACCCATTGTAAATATACCTTTTCCTCTGCTGCTCCTCATGCTGGAGCTGCTGGGAGCCCTGGGGCAGGCACAGTAACCAGGATTGCTTTTGCTTCTGCAGTCTTCTCTCCTGAATGCCTTGCATTGAAATATCCCTCCTGTGACTTGGGCAAGGAAGCGGCCTGGGCCTGCCCACAGCCTGCCCTGGGTGAGTGGTCATCAGAGCCTGCATCTGCCAAGCCCAGGAGGTTACATTCCCTCCTCCTCCTGGTTCAGCCTTCTCGCACAGGCAGGGTGCTGGCTGAGCTGGGTTTCTCTTCCACGCGTAGGTGGGGGTCCGTATCTGGTTAGGCTGCCGGTCTTTGTCAGTTTTCTCCTTGTAGAGCTGTCCAAGAGTCTCTTCCTTGGCTCCTCTTTCGGGTCAGCTCTTTGCCGTTTCTCCCTGTGGAGTTACTCATTCCTCTTCAACCTCTTCAACCCCTTCAACCCTCTTCAACTCTTCCTCTTCAACCCCTCTGCTTTTTAACACCTAGACCCTCTGCTAACCCTCTGCTAAGCCTCCTGCTGTCTTAATGGCCTCTTGCCACCCCCTGCTCCCTGGCCCGAGATATGCGCTGGCATCAGTGCTTTGGATGGTGCAGTGAGAGGGCTGAGCCATCTGGATGCCTTGTGGCAGCGTTTGCTAATTTGAGAGAGAGCGAGGACCCTTTTGGTTCCTATTTCCGCTTTTATGCACCAGGGCTCCTGTGCAGAATTTTTGGCTTTGCTTTTGTTGCTGGTGTTCCCTGCCACCTTTTCTGTTTGTGCTCATCAGGTGCAGGGTGGTGGGTTCACAGTTCCCGTTGTTTATTTTCTTCTAATCTGCACCAATCTTATATTTCACAGTTTGCACTTTTTGTATTTCAATAAAAATCAAAATGTAATCCCAGATCCAGGTGTGTCTGTGCAGCGGAAGCAGCTGTGGCACAGCTACAAAAACCAGAAGTAAGGCTGGCTACCCTGCCAACCACCGCCACCACACAGAGAGGCAGGAAAGTGAGTATGAAATGCCTCCTATGTGAGTAACGGAGAAGTAGTACTAGTTTACAGGAGCCTCAGTCTGGAAACAGAATTCAAAGAAAGACGAAGCAGTGCAAGTTTGGCTCTTTCCTGAACAGGGCTGGGCTTCCATGTCACCGTCTCCCCGTCATGAGCAGCCTGCCTAGGATTGCACGTTCCCAGAGGGGAACCCAGGCAGCTGCGCAGGGTCTGGTGTCACCAGGTGCTAAGGAGAAGCAACCTGCAGGCTCCCCAGTTAGGTTTAGCTGGCTAAGTTTATCCTGCAGCCAGGCGATTTGTGCAGCAGGGGCCTGCACCTTCTCATCTGAATTAAGGAGCATCACTAACTGCTCAATACACAATGTCTTCTAGTTAGGACCGCTCCATTCCACATCAACTACCCTTTCCTAAAGCCACCGTACTTTGCTGGTTACATCAGTAAGCTTTTTGGCTATTAGAAGGGCTCTTGTATGCAAAGTACTTACTACAATAATATTACAAGAGTAGCAATGAGTGAACCCAGCAGTGAGTGCAAGAACAGGGGTAGACTGGCGAGCACTGGAGCCAAAAGCATCACCGTCGGGCAGTAGCCTGAGCCCTCGGTGTGTTAATGCTGATGTTAACACCTGCATTTCTACAACTCTGAGCTGCTTTTCAGTTTTTTTATTACTGAGAAGCTGTCCGATGAAGGGCTTCCCACTGTTGCCAGTTCTCCTTCCACATTGACGTTATTCAGTGTGAGGTGTGACAAGCTGTCAGCCACAGGCCAGAGGGCTGATGGAGTTCTGGCATCTGTTCACAGCTAATACTTTGCATATGGTCCTTGTAGTCTGATTTATTCATTTATTTACCTGCTGTGACTTACTGGACAGTCCTTCAGTTCGAGAGTTGAGAGCTTTGCTACTGCTTTCTCTGGGGCTTCTTCATGTGGGTGGTGCTTCTGGCTTTAGTCTGGGATTTTTCCCACCTCTTGGACTGCAGCAGGAAGTCCCGTCTCTAGGCTTGGGCACAGTGACCCTCTGCTGCCAAGACTGTGCTGGGGCAGCATCTACTCTGGCCTCAGAGGGGCTCAGGAGCAGCTGGGGCCATCCCTGTGAGCCTGCTGTACTTGGCAGGACATACACCCTGTGCAGCCACACAGACTGTGCTGAACATGGCGTGAACAGGGACTGACTGGACGTGTTCTCATGTGTAGCTGCCCTGTGGCCTTCAGGATGTTATTTTGGAAACATTTTTTATTATCATAAATGCATAAGACCGGCTCAAAATTGGATGATATTTGAGTGTTCATGACCATGGGTATGAATCATCCTTCTATGACTCTTTACTTTTTCACTTATTTGCTGATGGTTTTTCAAATGCCTTGTCTTACTGGTGAGGTGGTGAAGAGGATGGATACTGCAGCCCTGTGGTAAGGCTTACGTGAGTTTGCCAGCAGTTCATCTCTCCCCACCTTGAGCAGGGTCTTTGGTAAGTGCATGAAACGCTGCTCATAACTATGCCTGTGTCACGCAGATATATCAGTAGCTCTAAGTTTGCAGTGGGATACTCAGGTTTTACTGTGTTACCTCCTGAAGATAAGATTAAGGAAAGATTGACTAGTTATCCTTGTTCCTCAAGCTGTACTATTTCCCTTTATAGAAACTGCCACTATATAATTTTTCTCTTTATTTTTTTTCTTTCCCAGTTCTGCCATTTAATCCACTGTCTCTTCTTTATAATAACCAGACACCCTTTACACTGCAGCTTATAGAGGACAGATTTTTACTGTCTTGTCTTTCCTTTAAAGGGAAGGTATTGACACCTTACACGGCATCGTGTGTTACAGGGGGCTGACTTTAAGCAATACTGGAATACAGCTGTTAGGTTTGGTTATTGGACAGGCAGGAATTACATGCTGCAAGCAGCGTGCTCTTTCAGCAGCATTTCTTGCTGCTAGTTCTTTCCACACCTTATTCATCTCTAACTCTGTCAGATCAAAACATTCCCACACTCTATGTAAGCACATAGTAGCAATCATGTACAATGCAAATTCTCCTGGGTTGGGTGGTGGGTTTTTTTTTTCCTCCTTTTCCCACCAGTTTCTTTTGGAGACAATATTTTCAGCTGGGGCAAGACACCCAGATCAGTTGGTTTTCCAACTCCCTGGGAAGGTCACCAAGGCCAAACACTGTGTGACTGTTCCCCACGCTTGCATCTGGGACCAGCCAGCCACCAGTAGGGTGATCTCACCAGGATTCTACTGACTACACACCAGTGCACTTTACCCTCTCTGTTGGAGGCAGGAACCTGCTCCATCCTGCAGTGACTAACAGGCACCTCTCTGACCATCCTGCTTCCTGGAGAAAAGAGTGAGAGGTTGGGACTGCCCCAGACCTGTTGGTACACATGGAGAAAAGCACAGACCGGGTGTTGCTTACATAAAAGTTTTATTGGAAATTCTCTGAAGTACAGTGGAGACTATTTCCAAAACAATACAATTTAGGAACCTTCACCCAAAGTATCTGTAAATCAGCAGCTCTATACATACTGTCCTTAATATAGAATGGAGCAGACAGCTGCTAAAATAAACAGCCTTCATAACACAACCTGTGCAGGCCACAGCGGCAGCTGGATCTCTCCTGCAGTTGGGCAGTGGTCAGGGAACTGCTGAGCCCAGATGTAGCAACGATGTGTTGAAACAGGAATGTCCAGAAAAGAGGCACATAGCTCAGCCCTAGAGAATCTCTTTATTGCTTTGCCCATCCAGCTCGACACTAGCAGCATACCTGGGCACACTGCCAGCTTTCTGAAGTGGAAACAAACCCCGTGAGGTCTGCCTTCGGAGACGGGGGAGCTTTCGTGCCTTTACAAACTGCATGAACAAATGAGGACAAGTATTTGGCTCAGGGGACCTTCTGGACAGGATTAAGAATGACCAGCTTTCTGCCACCTCCACAGCTTGTCAGTGTGAACCAGTACTTCACCCCATCTCTGCTGCCTGTAGCACTTCGCTAAGCCCAGCCTGCATGTTGAGGGGACTGCAGCCACCTGTCTGTGAGCTACTTCCTAGAGGGTGCTAGAGACCAACTTCCTGAGCAGAGGTGAGCCAGCTGATCCATTCATTCCTTGTGTTCCTGCACCCTTCTGCAGTCCTTTCCACCTAGAGAACAAGGTGGCTCAGGTATTTGTAAAGCCCATATAACTTAAGCCCTCTTGTGAGCTCTTTATCATGGAAGCTTTCTTAAATGTTTGTGCATCTTACTTTGCAAGTACTAAGCAATTTCTATGTGAGGTTGCTGAAAAGGAATTGGTTGAGTAAGCTTCAGTAAAGCGCCTACCTTGAGTCTTAGAGCTTCCCTAGCCTCCCACTGAAGACACTACTCGACAAAAAGTCTAGTATAGTTCAGAGCATTATGTTGCTCTGTTCTGAACTTGGTTCTTTGCTCTAGCACTGGCCCAGTGTTACTGTTGTAGCGAGAAGGTGGGGGTCCTCCATCAGCTGCTAGCAATCTCATTCAATCAGAAATGCAGGTAAGTTGTAGAAGCTACCACACTGCACTACCCAGAAGGTTGTTTACTCAGCCACTCTAAGGAAATGGAGATGGTTCCTCAGTACTGAGCCAACACAACCCCACTTACAGAGAAAGAAAGAAACTGTCGTAAAACTCTGGGTAGGAGGTCTTGCAGTTGCTCACTTGAGTTACACACAGGAGGAGAGAGCACCACACGACCTACCTTACCTAAGCTTCTGTTTAGTGTTGCTGTTTCTCCTCCCATCCTTACATCAGGCAAAAGACAGGCAACAGCCAAATCAACCCCAGAGCGCTGCCAGCCAGTCACACCGTTGATAGCCAGATCATTACAAAAATATAATTTCAGCTAATCAAAAGCCAGCTGATTAACAAGTACCATAAGCTCCCCAAAATGTGCTGCTTTAAAGAAGCTGCTTTCTGAATGGCTGAAGAGCACTGCAAGTGCATCCCTGCCTATCAGAACACAGCTTTTCACCGAGTTCCTGCTGCTCCATTACACTGATGTGTGCATTTCATTCCATTAGTGGGCCCTGACTGGATATAATGGACACACAGTCCCCCACACAGAGTATTATATTAGAATAATTGAGTCTGTCTTAAAAATAAATATCTTGATATTCCCCTGCAAAGAGAGACCAGTCTCACTGGCCAGGGTCCCCTGGCACACTAGCTGTCTGCAGTGATCCAGGGCAGAATGACCTGCACTACTACATGAAAAGAGAACATCTTTTAAATACCAGTTTCTGTAAAAGCAATAAATATTTCTTGATTCTTAAGAGCATCTATTAACCATAAAGCAGGAAGGTTTTACAAGGGTTAGAGGAAAGAATCCTGGACTAAAACCTCTAGTTACATAACCCTAAAGAAATAGGATTCCTAGTATTTACAGTGACATCTCAGAAGCAGAGCCTATGAATTCAGCATCGCCACAGCTGCTACGTTCAGGGCTTGCCAACGGTCAGCACGGGTCAGCACAGCGCAGCCGAGTGTCAGGATGCTCGGGAAGGAAATGTGAAAAGCACTTCCGTAGTTTTTCCTGCTTATCAGGCAGCGTAACTGGCGGCCTCACCAGAGCTACTCTGGGGGGACCCAGTTCCTTTGAAGCAGGAAAACAAAGGTAACTTGCATCAAACAGGTCCCAAAGCTGACGTCTCTCCCTGGGCTCCAGGCACTCACTCTGAAGTCAGGATGAAATGCCCCATTCTGTGGAATGGATGTTCTGGACTTAAAGGTGTTGAATCTGCTGAACTCACAGACCCTGGAAACGAGCCAAAGCTTTCTATGCTCTAAAAGGATCAGAGACTGTAGGAAAAAGTCTGTTAGCAAGAAGCTGCATGTAGAGAATATATACCACAGGACCTTTGGAGGAAGCACATGGCCCCTCCACACAGAACAGAGAAGGAGGAGAAAATAAGTTCCATACACTAGAGTTTGCCTTCTTGTGTCCCTACTGAAGTCTTAAATTCCAAACTGACTGTGAGCATGGAATGCGGTCTGGAACTATGTGGTGGTGTAGTTGAAGCAACTCAGCAGAGGAGCTGTATCTGCTGTTGAAGGAAGCAACCAAAGAAAGCTCACCTGGTGGAAGGAACTAGTCAAAGTGAGACAAAAGGCAGAGCAGGGGTGATAGAGATACTTGTTGACGTCATTCTCCAGAATGCCTTGGGATGGAAGAACTGGTGCAGCAAAACTGGGGAAGAGCTTCATTGTAAGGTTTCTACGAAGGCATCAAACTCTTTGACGTTCTTCTCGTGGACTGCCAGCTTCTCTGGTAATGAGTCCTGGAAGGGTAAATAAGGGTGCAGATCAGGCCTCATTCACAGCAGATAAAAGGAAGCTTTAAACACACTCTCTGAGGTAAAATTCCAAGTCATGCAACCCCCTTTCCATTGCTCTGGGGTGCCCTTCCCAGCTGCACAAAACCAGAAGTACTCTGGCAGCATCGAGCAAGTGACCCTGAGAAGGGCACTCTGCCCAGAGTGTGTTTGTTCTGCAGGAACAGTCGGTGACCGCGGCCTCGCGTTGCACAATTCCCACCACCCGCTGCAGCACAACAACGCGCTGCTGTCGCAGCCTTCATCCAGTCACTTGCTCCTCAGCCTTTGGTCTTTGTTCTTCAGCACAGTACATTAGGATGCCTGCGAGCCCAGTACAGCCTTCCTCCAGACAAGACTTCCACCAACCACGCCGGGATTTTAAGCTCTGCTCAGGCTGCAAGCTCGGGCTTAGTTTACCACTAAGTTTGACGCACCGGAGGTAGGATTAGTTTGGGGAATTTTAAGGGCAGCCACAGCAAGCATATGGTACCAGCTTTCAGCTTGACGATAAACACAGCGGTTTCAGAGGCTCTGGTGTGCTACAGACACATTTGCGTTTGGAACACATTAGTGAGGGACTCCCTTTGAGCAAGGTCTGTCTTCTGAGAAGCACAGTTGGAGCAGGTCCAGAGCAGGGCCACAAAAATGATCAGAGGACTGGAACACCTCTCCAATGAGGAAAGGCTGAGAGTTGCAGTTGTTCAGCCTGGAGAAGAGAAGGCTCCAGGGAGGCCTTTCAGGTACTTAAAGGAGGCTACAAGAAATATGGGGGCAGACTTTTTAGCGGGGCCTGCTGCAAGAGGACAAGGGCTGATGGTTTTCAACTAAAAGAGAGGAGATTCAGACTAGATAAAAGGAAGAGATTTTTCACAGTGAGGGTTTTGAAACACTGGCCCAGGTTGCCCAGAGCAGTGGTAGAAGCCCCATCCCTGGAAACATTCCAGGTCAGGTTGGACAGGGCACTGAGAGACCTGCTCTAGCTGAAGATGACCCTGCTCAGTGCAGGGGACTAGATGATCTTTAAAGGCCCTTTCCAACCTGAATTCTATGATTTTATGAAGACATGACTTTTTTCAAACTAGGAATAGGAAGAACATTATAAAGTACATGGGTACCACAAACAAAAATGTCAGGGTTCCATACCAAATCCTCTGCCATGGACTGTGCTCCAATGTCAATGGAGAGGCTGCTGAGTTGAGGGGGATTCTGAAACTCACGGTAAAACGTCCCCAGGTCCATTGGGAGAATATCATCTTTTGAAAATGCTGGTTTCTAGAATCAAAGACACTGCAGTTAATTCCCATTCAGAGACATTTGCTTCCCTTTTGCCATAACCTCGGGTAGAATCATTACTCGCTATCAGTAAATATCTTGGCATTACCACTGTTGCAATAATGCAGATTAAATAACTGAAGAACAGCCAAGATCTGTGTTTGCCTGAGCACTTGGAAGAGAGCACGTCCTTGGAATTGGGCTTCTTTAGGCATTAGAGAGAGGACACTGAGCCCACATGTTGGTAAGAAACTGAAAGAGTATTTAACTCGTAGCTGTCGGTTCCGAGTATCAGTGTCTCTGCAGTTTTGGGACTGTCAGGCTCTACTTTGGAACTGTGAATCATGGCTTTTTCACCCCCACTGCCAACTCCTCTTATATCACTTGCCGTTGTACCAGCACCACCTAAGGTGCAGGTGTCACGTGAGAGCACTGATCAGGGCACTTACAAAGTCAATCATAACAAAGTCATCGTGGGTGTTCCCTGCGCTGCTGCTACTGGAGCCCTCCGAGTGTAAGCTGCCTTGCAGAGGAGATTCAGTTTCTGGGGAGTCAGGAGGATTAACCTGCCCAAGAAATCAGAGACAGTGATTTCACATACTGATTTTATGATCATGTCTGTCTGTATTTTGACAGTGTGGGAGCGGTTAGGAGGCTGGACAATAAACACATGCTACAGCAGGGGTAGCCAACATAATGTTATTTGCATGTGTACAGAGCCCAGGACTCACCACAGGTGGCTTCATGAAACCAAATACATCTGAATAACCAGTTCTTTGCTCAAAAAACCAAAGTGTATTCAAGGTAGGGAATAGCATGGCTGTTGCATAAGGGATGCTGAGAAGGCACATATACCTCTGGAAGAGGCTTACCATGGGGTCGTTATCTTCCAGCTCAACATTCTTGGGAGCAAACATGGCAAAAGGAATGTCTAAGTTGGCCATGGTCACCTGAGGAGATTCAGCAAACAGAATTTCACTAAGATGGTCTGCTTAGGCAGCACAGAAAAGGATATTGAAAGTCTTTGTCAGGCCTGCTAAAAATTGCCCAGGATCACATCAACAGAGGCAGGAGGCTGACAACCTCATTTACAAGACATAAAAGGGAGAGATTGCACTCAGCTGACCTAACACTGATACACACCCCGAGGTGGGATGGCTTATATACATCTTGTATAACATAGGCAAGGATTAACGGATGGCTACAAGTTCAAACAATTCCCCTTCACCCATCCAAAAGGTCTGGAAGAGCAGCCCTGAGAACTGGGCAGATCTCCAAGCTGCCCCAGTTGAGCTTAAACGCTTGCTTACTAGTGATGAACTGGTCTACTGGACGTCCCTTTGAGGTAAGGAGGCTCGCTACCAGCTTCCCCAGTTTATGAACCTGTAGTAGTGGCAGAACATTATCAGATCCAAAATGGAGTACCAGGTCTTCTATACCGAAATAGAATTTGCCCTACTTTGCCAGCAGCCAACAGCTGTCACAGCCCAGAAGGATTTCATGAAAAACAAGCCTATGACAAGACCTTGTAGGGAAATGCAGCAGGCAGAAATATGTACCCTCAGCCTCCGGGGTTGCCCGGGCATTGGGGTGGTTTCTGCTTCGCTGTGTAGGAACAGATAGGAGAAACAGAGTATTATGGTGCCCTCTACAAAGATCTACTGCTAGTTACCTGGTTAATGGGTTTGTTGACAAAAGCTCCCACCTTCCGGATAAAGAGAGTCTCCAAAAGGTCATGGGGGGAGCCACACTTCCCTTCGCTGCTGTTTGATACTGTTTCTGTGTCCTCGCTGAGGGAGAAAAATAGACCAAGTAGTGACTGATGGCACAAATGATACAGACAATTCACATACTTTACAAGACTCCTTCATTTTTCTGGGTTTACTCCTAGTATTGGAAGGAGGACAACAGAAATCTCTGTCCTTGTACCATACCTTCCTCCTCAATCACCAGCAGAAAAGGGGAGCGAGAAGCTTGTGAAATCACATCTTTGTTTAAACCTTGACAAAAACTATTTAGTCGAATGAAAAGTTGCAGCCAACTGGAACAGGCTTTTTGTTTTGGGCATGGACTTTTAACTTCACAACCTGCATGCTCTCAGCAACTTCTGTTCATCACTATTATTTTTTCAGTAATACAGTAGTCACAGATCTGTCAGGATCTGTGAGGACAAGAACCAGAATTGTTCCTGTCACACAGGCCACAATGGCTGCAGTGTAATACATCCCAACAGCCCCTGCCGGTATGATTAATTCACTGCATGACTATTAGTTATTTCTATGACCTTTATTTTTCCTACCACAGGTATTCAGAACTTTAAAACAAAACAAAACAAAAGGTTGAGTCTTCTGGCAAGAGGACTACTTAGATAGCACACTAGTTCAACTGTGATTTTTGGTTTCCTCATGGCAAAATCTCTGCTTCAGACATTTGTCTCAGAACTACGCGATGCCAAGCGAGGCTTCACAAGAAATAAATAAGGTGACCAAAGAAACCAAGGATTTAATTAGCGGTGAGGGAGGTGATTTAGGACAGTTTTAGGTTACATTGTTTCCTTTCAAGTAACTTGGTGCCTAAAGTTTCTTAATAAAATAGTGAATTGATCTGTGGTAACTACAGCTGGTTGTAGTAACAATTCACATTAAGTCTTCGAAGAATTTAAGACCTACTTATAAACTTACTTCACTGTTGTTTTACAATCAGCAAAAACAGTAGAGAGATTTAAGGAAGGTAAAATTCATAATAAAGGTAAAGGTTCTGACATAACAGAAGTTGGAAGGATATTACAGTGGCTAGCAGGTGTCAGTAGAGGGGCGAGATCATGGTCTGGAGAAAGGCTGAAAAAGCACAGTAGTTATGCTACAAAAAGTAAATAAAAAGGGGGAAACAAAGAGTTTTATCTTAACAGGATTATAAATAGGTTAGCATGAGTGGTAGATCATCTAAAACCAACATACCTACTAGAAGGAGTAGCTGCTGAGTAGTGGACTCCATCCAGTGGGGTGCACATCCTTTCTTGGTCAGCTTGAGTGCCATGTGCTGGCTGGTTAGGAATCGGGGGAACTCCCCCCTCTTTGCCTGCACCAACCAACTGAGATGGAGAGGAATGGTCAAGTTAGAGATCACAGAATGGCAGGAGTTGGAAGGGACCCCAAAGACCATCTAGTCCAACCCCGCTGCCAGAGCAGGATCACCCAGGGCAGGCCACACAGGAACAGATCTGGGGGGGTTGGAAAGTCTCCAGAGAAGGAGACTCCACACTCTCTCTGGGCAGCCCTTTCCAGTGCTCTGTCACCCAAACCCGACACCACAGTGCAATATAGAGCAGATTCTGTCATACTGGGACTAAGTTGTGGGGGTTCTGGCATATGACTGGGCTCTAGCCCTCACGAGGCTGAGAGGTGTCAAGTAGAAAGGGATCACAACAATAAAAATTATTTTTTATTCCCTTCCTTCTCTACTTCAGGCCTCTTTTACACTGCAGAGTGCTCTGGCCACAGGTCCTCTACTTCAAAGAGAGGAGGGAGAAGAAAAAATTAAAAATTATATCCACTTGCTTCAGTGCTCTCTATAGCTTCCTAAGGCTGCACCTGGGGAAATTCAGGCTGGAGATGAGGAAGCATTTCTTTACCAGGGGTGGTCAAATACGGGAACAGGCTTCCGAGAGAGGTGGTTGATGCCTCAAGCCCCAAGTCAGTGTTTAAGAGGCATTGGGACAAAGCTCTTATAACAGGATGAAACTTTTGGTCAGCCCTGAAGTGGTCAGACAGTTGGACTAGATGGCCGTTGTAGGTCCCTTCCAACTGAAACAGTCACAGAATCACAGAACTGTCGAGGCTGGAATAGACCTCTGAGATCATCAAGTCCAGCCTATGACCCAACACCACAACACCTAGCTAGACCAGGGCACTGAGTGCCATATCCAATCTTTCCTTAAACAACTCCATGGATGATGACTCCACCACCTCGCTGGGCAGTTCATTCCAGCACCTAATGACTCCTTCCATG
>VWZK01016295.1:30951-42639 GCA_013396935.1 Baryphthengus martii | reverse complement strand
GCGTTTAACAATGGATGCGTTAAGAGCTGTCATCACAAGTGTAACTTCAAAAGTAACTGCAGAGGGCTGTGGCTCACGGGCGCGCTCTGTCCTGTGGGATCCAGGCGGCAACAGAAAGCAGACAGAAGGCAGGTAGTGCACTGGTGGGAGAACCACCCATAGGCCATACAAAAGTCTGGAGAGCTGGAGACGGGCAGCAGTTAAAACCAGAGGTCCCCACTACAGACATATGTGGGCCAACCTGTAGTAGTGAAGCTACTCTCCTTTGGCGTTGTGCCTGTGTCTCGCAAAACCCGGAGGCCTATATGCCTGGAAAGCCCCACCCCCTTTGAGTGAGTGGTGTCTCGGGCACTCTGATGTGGGAGGTTTCCCCTTTATGAGTGAGGGTTTGCCTATTTTGGTTTATCTTTCCTTAATGTTAGGAATTTGTTGTGTAGTAGTTAATTTCCAACAGACATCCGAACCTGTATTTAGTCAGAAGGAGTGCTGGCTGTCAACCAACAACTCCAGGTCCTTTTCCTTCAGGCAGCTTTCCAGCCACTTCCCCCAGCCTCTAGCGTTGCCTGGGGTTGTTGTGACCCAAGCGCAGGACCCAGCACTCGGCCTTGTTGAATCTCATGCAGTTGACCTTGGCACACTGATGGAGCCTATCCAGATACCTCTGTAGAGTCTTTCTACCCTCAAGCAGATCAACAATCGTCTCTAATATGGTGTTACCTGCAAACTTCCTGAGGGTGCCCTTGATCCCCTCACCTAGATCATTGATAAAGATACTAAAGAGAACTGGCCCCAGTGCTGAGCCCTGGGGAACACCGCTTGTCACCGGCCACCAAATGCATTTAACTCCATTCATCACAACTCTTTGGGTCTGGCCATCCAGCCAGTTTTTAACCCAGTGAAGAGTATACCATTCCAGGCTGTGGACAGCCATTGTCTCCAGGAGAATGGTGGGGGAAACACTGGCAAAGGATTTATGAAAGTCCAGGTAGGCAACATCCACAGCGTTTCCCTCATCCACTAAGTGTCATCCACTATCTTGTCATAGAAGGAGATCAGGTTTGCCAAGTAGGACCTGCCTTTCATGGACCCGTGCTGACTGGGCCCGATCACCTGGTTGTCCTGTACACACTGTGTCATGGCACTCTAGGTGATCTGCTCCATGACCTTCCCTGGCATAGAGGTCAGACTGACAGGTCTATGGTTCCCCAGATCCTCCTTGTGGCCCTAATAGGCCAGTCTCAAAGGGAATGAATAACACTCCCCTAAGTCCCCTTACCTGTTGTGCAATTGCAACATTTGGCAATAGTGTGTCTAATCATAGTAACTCTTTAGAGCTTAAATGCACCCTATCCTCCCACTCACCCCTGCCCCAGGATCCAAGGTGCATAGCAATCACTGTCCCAGTCACTCACCTGATTTTTGTCAATATAAATCAGCCACACCTTGTAGCTCTGAGTATAATAACACAAAAGAATCACAAACTGAGGAGTGTCTATTACCAAAGTGGGTCAAAGGCAGGTTTCCCATTCTCATCCTCGGACCCTTTTGTCTACCTCAGAAGAGGTCCAGACATCTTCATTGTAATAATCATTTGGGAGCAGAATCTCCTGAACTCATGGTCAAGGAGTCCTTCCTCTGCTCTTCACAATCTGGATTTTCCTCTTCATAACCTCTGTGCACTTTTGTATCTACTGTTCACATCCGTCTTTACATTGTTGTGTTACAGTGTCTCGCAGCTGTGAGACGGAAGTTAACTTTTTAGATCCTGCTGTCTTTTCCCCACATCTACAGTATGCTTTTCTGAACATTTGGGGGTCTGAAGAGATGATAATTCATTCTATTTTTCCAAAATAACTGGAGCAGATACTCAGGGTAATCTCTGTGCTACTCATCTCCACACTAATGTGCAAGGCTAATCAGGCACTCACTCAGGCTTTACTCTGATATTACTTTTCCAAAAGAACATTCCCACTGACTATTCTAGATGTTTCCACACTGAGGTGCTAGTTCTTTCAGAACCTCACTATAGAAAGGCATGAACACACAAAGCTGGTTAAGTAATTTATTGTGTAAAAGATGGAAATTATAGAGAAGGTGAAAAAAAAAAAGATCGAACCCTTAAATGCTTCCTGCTGCTTTGAATCACAGTTGTTGCAGCATTGGATAAGCCCCTCCTTGAATGTTAGGACATTCTCTGTAACTGCCATTCTTTGCTCAATAAATTATCTAGGCAGCTTTGAGTGATGATGTCTTTCCTACTGAAATCCCAAAAGAACTGTCACCTCCTGAAGTTAAGAATGTTTACTATAGTTGTCAGTGTTGTTAATCATGTTTCGTGTTTATTTTCAACACTTAAGTGAATATATAAACTATTGAGAGGCAATAATTTAGTCCTCTTTCACATCTGGAAATTATGTAGGTCATGATAGGTAGGAATCAGTGACATCATCATCTAGTATCACTCCACTCCCTATGGTATCATTACATCTTCATTAGCTATTTAATTTGATTAGAAACGTGTGGGTTTTAGTAAGTTGCTTGGTTTTTATCCTTTTTCAATACTGCGATTCTTGTAAGGAAGTAGATTTGATATGTGCAAACTAGATTCCTATTGGAGGAAACTAAATGTTACACTCACTCAACAGTTTGCTCCAAACCCTTGAATTCAAATCACACAATCAGAGAGGTATAGGTAACCTTTCTATAAAATCAGGAAATTCTCCTTCTTCTGTGGCTTACAGCTATACGCTTGGAAACCATTTCTTCTTTTCAACAACAAGGTAAAATATCTTCACACTATAAAAATGAAAACCAGCAGAGGTGTAAAAATATCCAACTTCTGCATTATGTTTGAAAATGTAGCTTTAGTACAGAGGAGGGTCGGGTTTTAGCAAATTCCAAATTCGCTCTAAATGGTCATAGTGAACTTCAGATTACAGGTTTCAAGAAAATATATTTCGTATTTTAAATTCCTTGTACATTCTTTTGTATTCTGTTGCAAAAATGGTAGGGATGGTTGAGATTTTTTCCACTCACTTTGAGTGCTTCATCCAAAAGATGAAAACAAATATTAGTCGAGGCATTATCAGATTTTAGTGTTTATTTTTTTATGCCTATGTTGATCATGGAAAAAAAAATAATCAGAAAATTCACTAAAGAAAGTGAATTATCTTTTAAGCTGGTAAAAAAAAAATTAGATTTATGCTCACTTAACCAAAAATATTACTGTAGAAGCTTATGTACTACCACAGCCACAAACAGTAGAAAGACCTTTTGTCAGGAACACTTAGTATGGATCTCTTTGCTATGCAAGTCACCTTGGAGAAAATCCATTGTTTATTTTGTGTTAGTCTACTAATTCCCATTGATTTGTCACCACTCCTTCAATTGCAGTTGTAGGTGACTGTTTTTTAAACAGTCTTCTCTTTACAATAAGGTGATAACTTTACCGAAGGTCTAGAAATAATTTAAGCCATTTAATTGAAAATGAGAGATTTAGCAATGGAGATAATTTTTTTTTTTTTTTACTCTTGCATTTCAGTAATTATATACAGATATCTACAAGATCCTCACCAATATGTCTTTCAATGACTATCAAGCCTCAAAAGAAGAATCTTTGAACAAATCCATCTGTTGTACCATAAACAAAGCAGTAGCCTTGTCAAACCAAGTTTCCAAATTTCTTGCCAAATGACCTGAAGGGTAGCTTCTGAAGTAAAATACTGTTTTGCCCTGAAACATCTTTAGATTCTGAGCCCATCAACCAGGGTACAAGTAGGAACCAAATGCAACTTCTAATTCAACTTCAGTAAAATAAAAAGAGTATAAGGAATATTTCAAGTCTGACAAACATTTTGCAAGTGTCCAAGTCATTTCATGGAAGTTATTTTTACAATTACCAGGCATAATTTTTAGTTATCAAGCTATGGTAGGGTTGAAATGAAATGTCTATAGGATCTTAAAGGCTTTCAGCTATTTTTCTAAAGCCAATGCAGAAGCAAAGTTTCAAATAAGTATGGGACTAAAAAGAACAACAAATTTAGAACTCAGGAAAAGAAAATCATAGATTGGCAATTTACTTTATTAGCTTCACAGAAAGTACATTGTCTTTCAAAGAAAAGGCACAGAAAGTAACCATAGTTCTGTTCACAGAAAAATAAAACAAGAGTCTGGGAAACCTTAGGTGGAATACCTAAGGAACCTTTATGCTGAGGAATTGAACTCTGGATGACTGTGGAACATGGGAAGCTTAAAGACTATTTGACCCTCCTACAAGGATGCACAGGAAGAGTAGGAAACATCAGGGGTTAAAAGTTATGCGAGAAATGACCTTCATGCTTCCAAATATTTATGTGCAAAAATGGCAAGCTTTAAAATTGTTTATATATTTATTTACTAAAAAAAAAATAAAATAATTCTGCTTTGAGTATGATGTTAACGTACAAGGGTTTGTTTATGGATTGACTGAGGGGGTCATTATCTTCTAATATTAATATCAACTTTGTTTCTGAAGTTTGATTTTAAAAAGGATCAATCTGAAACCACTATTTGCTCTTGTCAGTTGTTCTTTTACTATCATGCTTGCAAAATAGTGTTTTCTACATGAATGCCAGAGAAGATGTGTTCCCCATCTAGGATGTTTTTCAGGGTGCTGTTCTTTACCTCTAAACCCCTTAATTTGAAATTATATTATATTATAATTATTGTCTATTCATAAGTATTAATCTTTAAATGAATGTCTTTTCAAAATTGATATCATGAACTGGGACATTTATAATGGAATCAGAAGGAATTCTCTTGGTAGGCATGTTCTCTTCAATCTTTCTCTTGAAATAAACTCAACATATTGAACACTGCACAACAATTTACGAATTGGAATGCTCAAAATTGTGGCTGACCATTGGGGATTTGCAATGCAGTATGAACTGTGTTTCCTGACTGGCAAACTCCATTTAATTTCTCTCCTCTTCCCTAGGAATATATGTTCCAATACTTCTAACTTGTGACCTTGGGGAGTAGCATACCTGAAAGTCAAAGTTAAAGGAGATAGCAATTTAAGAGAGTTTAGTTACTGCAACAGATTTGTGGTTCAGTGTGATGGGTGAAAAAATGGATTTAGGTGTAATTAGACAGATGAGTTAGCAAAACCACTAGCAGAAGAAAACTGAAAATCATGCATAGAAAAAGACAGATAGAGCAATTTAAATGTTATTTGAAACCATATTCTGTATTAGCTATTCTGAACTGGGGGTATATTTCTCAATTTCCCTTGGCAAAACGGTTCCTTTTTTTTAAATAAATAATAAATATTCATTGGAGCACCAACTTGAAACCATTTTTTTTAAACTCATGTTCAGTACTTCCTTCTTCAGCTTATGTTTAAGTATCTCACGGGTTTCTGTGATATGTTGAATATGTGTTAGAAAAATGTAAAAACAAAGTGTCACTATCTTTCACTGTTACTGAATGTCATTGGGAGCTATAGTAAACAAAATTTTCTTGCCCTTATAAAGTCCTCACCCCAAAACAACAACCACAAAAACTCCAAAACAACAACAAAAAAGGACTTGTTTTGCTTCTGTGCTTCTGAAGTACGTAGGAAAAAACTTCAAAGATTAACCTATGTTACAATATATTCAAATAACAAAGACTATTCCTAAAAGTATAAATATTTAATTTCATCAATTCTTTTTTTGTATTAATTTTCAGTAACTCTTGATTTCCTCACTGTCTTCAAATTTTAGTGGTAAACTTGCTGTGCTTCTGTCCCTATTGGTGAATAATTCACTATCCCAAAATAATGACAATTTCTTAGGAGAGAAGGAAATGAAATAATCCACTAATTTTTAAGGACAATTTCACAAGAAATGACGGATGAGTGGATGTGTCAGGTGCTGTATTCTTGGCATCAGGTGATCACAGGAATCATTAGGTTAATGCATTATTTAGAGAACAGAGGACATCTCTAGTTTCCTGTGTGTTTCTACACTTTTAGCATGGTTTCTGCACACTGCCTTCAGAACTCAAAATATCATTTTCTTCATTGCAGAAGAGAAAGTCAAAAGTTCATTACTACAAGGCTTTATTCTCCATAGTGTTAGCCACTTCAAGGTGTGATTTAGATGACATCAGCTGTTGTATTTCAGGTCTTCATCCTGAGTGAGGAAAAGTGTACCTTACAAATACTCTAATGATCAGAGCACAGTTACAGCAGGGATATCCCATGCACTTGTCCCAACATGAGCTGGTGGAGGGCACTCAGTTTTTCTCAAGTTGCTGATGAGAACTGGCCCAAATGAGAGCGCAATATGTTGTGCTCCTGTTTCAGGGCAGAGGGCAAGACTGTGGTGATCTCTCCCCACGTGCCTGGTACTCCTCTGCTTCTGCAGAACAGTAGGGCTTTTTAATGGCCGTTGTGCTGAAGTCTTTGCACAATTTGCCCAAAGTTTGCTTTACTGCATTACATGTATATCACCGATCTTCTGGTCTGGGCATTGCATGAGCCAACCAATTGAATGGTCTTTATTTGACCATATTACCCCTTCTATCTGCTGTTGCTGATTACTTCTTCACATTATTTTTGGTTACTAATTTGCAGGCAGAATTGTTAAATTCTTCATGTTACTTCCAGAGGTCACTGCAGTCACTAATCTCCAGGCAAATGTTGTTTACACCTATTCACCAATCATGTTTGAAATCAGTTTTAGGCGGTCCATTCCAAATCAGAAGTCTAGTTAATAGACAGACCTAGGTACCTTCGCTGGGAAATTCATACTTGTAAGTATAGTGAAAAGGGCTTTGGAAGAGCTTATGACTTCTCATCATCTGTAGAGGAAATTTGGAAGATCACTAAGATAAATCTAGGCTCCCAAGTAAAAGATCATTGAGATATTCAAAGGTATTTGGGATGAATCCAGGTCTCTACGAATACAGACAAAAAATCTTGAGATTCTGGACTCTAGGCTAAGAAAAGCACTGTGCAAATGAAAAATATGGTGTCAGGTCACTCTTCAGATACTTTCAGGCTCATGATCTGTCTGAGATATTTCTTTATAGTAAGCTGATTTGGAGCATCTCATCTGTTGACTGTATCTGTGTTAATAAAACCAAGACAACTTCTAGGTTCCTAGAGCAAGATGTATGTGCCAGCCATGTCCTAGATCCATGACAGAACAGTTGGGAAACTAACCTTCTTTCTACTTAGTGATTTCTACTGAAGGTAAACTTGAAATTTCAGATGAAAAAGTACCATGCTATATTTTCCTTTTTTGAAAATCAATGCCTCTCTTTTCCTCACTATCTGTCTTTTCATTAAAAAAGTTGGCAATAGCAACATTTGTTTTAGGAATGAATGTATGTTTCCTATCTCCAAATACATGAAAATCTGGTTTAGAATGTTTTCATTATTTTTTTTTCTGCATTATTCTATTACTTCTGCAGTCTGAGGAGGACAAAGACAATGTCACTCCTCTCTTTGGAGAACAGTGTTACATTTAAATTCCATTGTGGATCTATTCTGGAAACATTTACTATTCCAATATATAGATGAAATATCCAAACCAGACTATTTTAAAATGTAAATAATACTAGTACTTAACTATATACTGGGAGGAAGGTTAAAATAATATTTTAATATTAGCTAAAAAAAAATCATACACAAGTTTCTTATGTTCATTGAGAAAATTTTAATCAAAACTGAAAGTAGATTTAGAAGCATGAGAAAATCTCAAAACTTTCTCATTTCTTCCTAGTAGGCTGTTCCATTTAAAGAACAGATTTACTCTCCTACACAGATTTTTTTTTTTCACCAGTGAAATGGGATTAATATTTGGTGATGACTAAATAATAAACATTTCAAATTGTATTGTTAAAAAAACAACACATAAAATAATTTATATGAGGTCTGAGGTGAAAAATAGACGATCTTGTCTTCTTTAAATTTTTTATAATCTCAGGTACAATACTCTCTTGCTAGTCAGTATTTGTTAACCATTAGGCTATTCCCAAGAAAATGAAAAGCAAACAAACAATAGCCATAATTTATATATGGATCTATCATATTTGCGCCAAATTGCTGTACAGCTGCATAATTTATGTTCTCTTTGCTAGCAAGTTTTCCTAAAAAACCTTGTTTTGAATCTGTATTGATGGCACATAATTGCATCATTGATGAGACTGGCATAGTATAAGGGAAAACCGTGTTGGTTTGTGCCCTGAAGAGAGAAAATAAAAAAAAATAAATAAAAAAAAATAAAAATAAAAAAAAGAGGAAACCCAAAAGTCAATGTTACTCAAGAGGAAAGAACATAATGGCCTTTTCATGAAAAGTCAGTTTCCAGCTTCCAAGATGCTGTTGTAAAAAAATGAAGAGAAGAACATGAATACTCTTAGGAGGGGAAAAAACAAACAAAATAACAAAACCCCCCCAAAACGAACCCCACAAAAGCAAAAGAACAAACACCCTCCCCCCAGAATAAAACAACCACATAACTTCAGTTAAAGTTTAGCCAGCAAGTTCTTATTTCTTCTATAGAGAACCATTTCTTTTTTTTTTTTCTACAGCTTTTCATTTCTCCTTCATTCCTTCTTCCCTGTGTTTCTCACTCCTGTCTGCAATATTTGAGGTATTATATATAATGCTGCACTGAGACTTTTTAAAAAATCTCATATCTTATCTCTTTATATCTCCCTTGGATTGTACCTGCTTTACCTCCATTCCTTTTAGTTCCCCTTCTTCATCCCATGCCATCTTTATGTTATTAATAATTATTTTTTTATCTTCTATACTATTTTCACATGTGCTTTGGCTTCCCTAAACTTAAATAATAATCTTAATTACCTAACCTCAGAACCATATAATTTCTCCTTGGTGTCATACTTTTCTCTGCTTTAATATTGCTCTAATTGACTTTAGCACAGATGACTCCTTTGGGTAAATTTAGTTGTGAATTTTTAGCTTCCATTCTTTTTGACCTATCTTTTCTCTTTAAGATTATTGAGACATTCTCTTGTTTTAGGAAGATACTAAAGTTTCTTGGTTCTGCTTTTATCTGTTCAGACATGTAAAATAGCTCCCTTCTGAAAATATACTTCCAGAGACCTCCAAAAAGCTTCTAAAAAGACAGACTACTTCAATGTGTAACAAGGTATGCTTGAATTTTTTTTTCCTGTGGCTTTATAAAGCAGAGTGCGAATGATCACTTTTTTTTTTTTTTTTTTCTCCTTACTAGTTAATTATGATCATCTATAAAACCCCATATGTGTATTAAAAATCTGGCAAGGAAATTTTTCTCTTTCTCCTTTTTAACAATGCAACACAATTGTTGAAAAAAAATTCATGTAAGGAGTATCAAATCATATTAAGTTTTGGTAATAGCATATGTACAATCTGTTAATTTTAAATAAAATGCGTATTGTATTGTCACAAAATGCAAAAAAAAGTAAAACAAGCACAGAGAGATTCACAGATACTGTCTTCTCTGATACTTGAGAAGAAAACAACAAATGTGAATAGGTTTTATTTGCTTCTTGAAAGTCTTTCCTAATGACAGAGAGTGATCTCCTTTAGAATAACACTCCCTGAGCTGTTCCTCCCAGACTCAATTGTTTATCCATTTGACAGTCGGTTATGGAAGCATGTTTGTGTTTACTTGGTATTTTTTGTTTTTGTTTTTGTTATTTCTGGCACAAATCTGGATGGGCTCAGTGGTTGATTGTCTTACAAATACCAGACCCACTGTCCAAATAGTTGTTAAATCTTTGCCTAAAATGGAAGTGAGAGGTCCAACTAAAAGGAAGTGGAAGACACAGAAAAGTGATCTGACGACCAACAATAAAATTGCTCTCAGCCAGGGCATATGTATATATATATATATGTATATATAATCAAGTTTCTGTAATTTTTCATGCTTATATGACTTCTTAATGCTTAAAACAAATTCACTGCAGCTGAGAATATGCCAGACCCAAACTGTAAGGGCCAGTATAGGGAAACTGGAAAAATAAATCCGGAAGGAAAGAGGAAGCAAAACGATTAATGTGGCATTTTGTTATTCTGACATAAATTTCACTACTTCACATTTTACATATAGTAAGAACAGGTAAAGAGTTGATGATATAATCAGTAAGTAATATTTCATAACTTCACTGGCACTTTTATTACTTAACTACATAAGGCAGACCTTTGAAAAATACCATTCACTTGCAATCTAATCAGGAAGACATCTTTGGTTGTGCCTACATTTAGAATACAGGAAGGGTTGTTTTCAGTAAAAGTAAAACCAAAAATTTCCTGTGTAAATGTGAAATCATGTGATGATCTTCTGAGGGCAAGAGGAGTGTGCTAGGACCAACACTGAAGAGGTACGCAGGAGCAATGTCTGCAACACAGGGTGGTCACAAGGTACTTCTACATCACTATGCATCCCTATCCAGACAGTGGCACCATTTTCTTCAGCAGTAGAAACACAGTGTGTATGTACAGTGCTGGAAATACAGCAGACTGAACCCCAGTTCTTCCCTTTGCGCCACATCAGGTAGTAATGTAGTTTTATTTCCTGTCTTTAATACAAAATAATCTATATACTTAAGTCTGAGCCTTACTTTAGGACATGCCGAACACATTCTCAGACTTAATGGTTTTGAGTAATGGGGTATTTCACTCATGAGCAACTTCTGTTGAAATCCACATCTATAATCTGTGGTACTACCCACAACACATGAGGTATACATGAGACTTTCTTTGATAGACATCCTCTGCATGTATATGGTGAATTTAACTTTGCAAAAGATGACTCCAAAACAATTGCTCTAGCTGCTTGTCTCCAAATCTATAGCATTTATAAAGAGACCAGAATTTAAATCCAGAGACGAAAATTGAAAGCCCTCATCAGTTTCAAACAACATTCACCTTCTAGCTGATTCTCCCAATTAATGCATTATGTTTTGTTTGTTTGTTTTTCTGTTTGGTTTGTTGTTCTGCTGTTTTGGTTTTCTTTTCTCCAATTTTGTTTCTATGGTCTAATTAAAAACTATTTTACAAAACAGGAATGTGCAGCTGTGAAGCACACCTTGTTAATAGGAAAAACAAATAAATTATCACAGGTGATTTGTTCAAAAGAAAGCTCTGACTCTAGATAACAAATTCCACTGCTGGATTTTGGGACTTGGTTCCTTCTTTTTTTTTCAGTGCTGCTAATATGGTTTGTTCTTGACGGTTGCACTATTGGGACACTGTTTCTCATTTTCCGATGTAACATTTTGTAATATCATGGGCCAGTGGTTGTGGAGGTTTTGATAGGAAAAGGAGTTGAAAAAAAAAAGGATACTACAGAAAAAGAATTAGAAAAAAAGCACGCTATCTTGAAAATTATGTAAATTAACAAATCAAGACAAAAATAACCTCACCCTTTTCATTCTCCCTGCATTTAACAGAATAATCATTCAAAATGTAGTTGACAAACATGAGAAATTTTAGCAAATACCCATAGCATCATCACTAAATTAACAAATCATACTGTTATCCCTTTGTTTTTCTGATACCCAAAAGAAGGAAAAACTATGCTCCATTCTCTCTTGATCTTGACTGCCAAATTGGTGACAATGAATGAAGATAAAAGATGTCCTGGTCTCCAGCTGAGCTAGGGTTTCTGAAGGTTACTTTTCCTCTCATTTTTGTCTCCACCCCCC
>VWZK01016295.1:0-30944 GCA_013396935.1 Baryphthengus martii | reverse complement strand
TTCTCCTTATTGTGCACCCCCCCCCCCCCCCGCCACTTTTGGAGAGTGGAAAATAGAGCCTCCAGTTTAGTTGATATTTATTCATTAGAAGAATAAAGCTTATGAAGCTTACACTTGAAATCATAGAATCATAGAATCATTAAGATTGGCATGTATATCTGAACCAAAAAAAAAAAAGTCTCATGATGGCTATCATGTTGCAATTACCAATTGAATTAATATACTAGAAAGCCAAATGTCTTAAATTAAATATAAAAAAATAAAACTGAGGAAATAACACACTAGCAACAGTTCTACTGACAACATTATTTAAATATCAAAATTTCAACTATCAATTTCCTTTCTGCATTCTTTGGCTAAGAATTTTTCTTGCACGAATGTTCCTGTGTTTTGATCATATAAATTTGATTGTGAATGCAGTTACATTTGAATATGATTGTAGAAATTCCTATCATTCTTGGTTATTTGTGATTACTAATTGCATAGTATGTGGAATATGTTCATGTTGTTTTAATTTTAGTTCTTTTCATCAGAGCTAGTTTTCCGAGAATCATTTCATATATCTTGGGAATATTTTGATTAAATAAATAAAAAAGAAGCTCATGACCTATCTCTTTGTGATAAAGGAATATGATAGGGGTGGAGAACTCTTGTTTTGGCTGAATATGTACAAACAATCTAGTGACCAAACAGTTGTACCTTGACCTTCCATGGGACTGGAGGTGTGATTATTTGGAAAGGTTTTGGACATAGGAGCACAGTAATTTTATTAATTATCCAGGCAATAGATCAGTAGAGTTGAGAGAAAGAACAGTGAATAATTGATAGCACTTTATTTTCCCGTGAAAGCAAAGTGGCATGTGGCATAGATTTTATTCCAGAGTGATGAACAGCACTGATGATCTTGTCAAAACAAATTCTTAGAATTCATTTTATGAATATTGCCTTCTGATCACAAACCCTTAATGGATGCTTGACATACATCACAGAGTTCTGGCTTTGGTGCTTACTTTCCTGTGCAATAGACAGATAGAGTCATAAAAGATTTAGTTCTTTGGTTACTTCACTGGAAAATTCCATTTTATTACCATTCGGTGACATGACAGGACACTAAAAAGTAAGATACAACCCTAGATCATTTTTATTCTTCACTTAGATGCAAGAAATCAGAGAACACAGGTTGAACAACTTCTAGTCAACTGTTTTGCACTCCAGATTGTCTTAATCCAAAGACTCTTATACAATATCATACATTTTGGCTTTGCAGACACAAAACTAGGAGACCTCCACAGCCTCTTTCTTTTAGGGTTGCCCATTACATTTTAAATTGTTTTCCTATTATAAGAAGTTACTTGTTCTGTAGTTATATATATTGCCTTGTCTATGTGCTGTGTATACAGTATGCTGATACAGTATGTGGTAGATACTTTCTTAAACTGTGACATCTTTATCAATTTCAATATCACAGCAATACAGAATTCATTCACTGTCATGTTATCACTAAAAAAAACCCCACAAATTCTTTATGCATATATAAAGAATCTATGATGTGTAGATGGTAGAACGTCCTCAAGAATTACTTCATCAGCAAATAATTTTCAATCTTGACTTTAATTTAAGATGTTGGTTTTTTTTATCTTTTTCTTTTTTTTTTTGTTTTGTTCTTTTAAGTGTTACCAACAGTGTAGTTTGCACGTTTAACTTTCTTTTTTTTTTTTTTTAAAGTTTTTCTTTGAATCTGACTTAAAAAATTTGATCAGTCTTCAGCAATAGTTAGTTAAGGGATGAGTAAACAACGCTGAATAAATGTCTTTTTACTCGACTCTTTTGAATGCTTTAGTCAACTAGCTGTAAGAATTAAAACATCTTTTTAGTCTATTTGTCCTCCATATGACTTACAGATATAAAACACAAGGATTTTCTTCTATGTTTTAGTTAATCTTTATGTCCTGATAAGAGACAACAGGTAATGTTATAAATTGATTAAGTTCATATTAAATACTATTTCGGTAATCAAGTGATGTGTCAGATTGTATTACTAGTTCTCACAGTATATCTACAATAATAGTGCCAGTCACAGTGTGAAATATCTAAATATCTATATATTTTATTTAGTGTCAAAATGAAGCAGACAAAGTCAAATTACCTAACAGAATGTTACTTTCTTAAACTTACCAAAACTTTTATGAGTTTACAAAGGGAGTGACTTGAACCAGCCATTTTATGAAATCATTAGTTTTGCTAACAATAATACATGTAGGTCCTTGTTTTGGCTGGGATACAATTATTTCTTCCTAGTATCTGGTACAATGCTGTGTTTTGGATTTAGGATGATCATAATGTTGATAACACACTGATGCTTTAGTTGTTGCTGAGCAGTTCTTACACCAAGTCAAGGACTTTTCAGCTTCTCATACTGCCCTGCCAGTGCGGAGGTTGGGAGTGCATAAGATCTTGGGAGAGAACGCATCCAATAGCTGACTCCAACTGACCAAAGGAATATTTCATACCATATGACATCATGCTGAACATTAAAATGGGAGGAGTTGGCTGGGGAGTGGCAGCCCACTGCTCAGGGACTAGCTGGAACTTGGTCAGTGGATGATGAGCAATTGCATTGTGTATCACTTGTTTTGTATATTCTTTTATCACTATTATTATTTTCCCTTCCTTTTCTGTTCTATTAAACTGTCTTTATCTCAATGCACAAGTTCTACTTTTTTTTTCTGATTCTCTCCTCCATCCCTCTAGGGAAGAGTGAATAAAAGGCTGTGTGGTGTTTATCTGCCTAACCACAGCAGTATAAATACAAGCTTAAGGTGGCATAGATTTTTATTATTTTTTTTCTTTTATTCTAAATGCCAAAAAACATTGTCATACTAGCACAAACCTAGACAAAAGCCATACAAATATTGCCATACTATAGCAAAAAATTAAATAAGCCTCCACTGGTTTAGTAGAAAGCATAGCAGAAACCTTTAACTTTTAAGTAGTTCTTCTCAAGGGGGTCTCAGTTTTCTGTCAATCAGAATCTGTATTTGACACATTATTAGCCATCTTAATATATGGGTCTCATACAGAACACAGCGGGTTATTTTGGATGTAAGTCACGATAGTTTTTAATTTACACATTGAGAGCGCAGAAAAAATCATCTCAGAGTGATGGATACAAAGAAGATTTAACCAAGAGGGTTTGTATGCATTTGACTGCGTGATGCTTCACTCAATTCAATCTGACAAGAAAAATGTTTTAAAGCATTTGCTGTCATCTATTCCTTATGCTGATCCAATGCATCATCATTGCAAGGCTGGAGAAAAAAATGAATTGTACACAAAATTTGGACTAGTATGTGACTCTTGCACTGCATCTGCATTGGGAATAGAAACAGCTGTATAATGAATTCATGACAATTGCTGGCTTTTTCTGCATAATATAAGCTACAAAGAGAAACACAAAAGGAGATCAGACTAGATGATCTTGAAAGGTCTTTTCCAGCTTTAATCAGATAAAGTAATTTTCTAGGTTTTAGGAGGGCATCGCCAGAAGTAACACAACTGCCTCAAAATATATAGTATATATGTCCTCTTTCTTGCTCTAATTTTTACGGTTGTGTAAGTTCAACAAGTTACACTCCTAGTCTTGTACAGGCAAAGCTAATTAGGAACAGAATACAAGTGCCAAAATGAGCTGCCTGTAATATGTAAAAGTGACAAATAACAGAATATCTGGTTCAGTGTTCCAGGCCATTTCATCACACAGTAAGAGCTGTAGTTGGGTACAAATACACTCTGAAGAAACACAGATAGAAATGACACCACATACTGAAATATATGTGAGGGAGAATTCAAAAGTGTATACTAAGGATAGAACCAAAACCAATACCAACAAACAAACCCACTCGATTTTTACTATAGGGCTTGATATATTCACGAATGTTGCCTGTGGTGGAGTAGGTGATTACCCTAAAGATCCTTTCTAGTCATATATTCCCACTATGTAGGGGACATAATACTAAAAAAGCTCCTTCTATGGGTCAGAAGAATGATCATCTACCTTGTTTTATATTTCAAAACATTGTTTCACGTCTATAGAGGAGTTTTTGCTTGCATATGCCCTTGCATTGTGATCCCTCAAGAGCATTACATTTCCTTTGATCGTTTGAGGAAGAAAATAGATTGAATTTTTACACTTCTGAATATAAGCTGGAAAGGAATAGTTTGTTCTATAAGCACTGGTTGTATTGTTTAGCTTCTCACTTCCCTATATCTTTTGTCATGTTTCCTTCGCAGACTTCTGCTTTTGACTCATAACCAGAAAAATAAATCAGATCTTCACTGAGAACCCATTTCTCCCTTTAGATCCAACCAACCTTCAAAATTCAGAAAAGATTAAACTGTGCAGCTGTAGGGTCTGGAGGTAGTGGACTGTTTTCATAGCTTTATTAAAGTTGGAATGTAGAATCAACTGCTTCTCTAACACTATTGTCATCTTAAATTTTAAAGCTTTCATATTAGCATATTCGGCTATAGATTCTAAGTACCCCTGCTAAGGAAGATTGTTAAAACTGAAGTTAGGTGAAAAAAAAAAGCTATGTGAAGCTAGACCTGTTTTTTTTTTTTTTTGTAGTTTCCATTATTTTTTTACATTATCTGAATTTGTAAATGTATACACAGGTGAGAAGAATTATTTTTTTTTGTCCAAAACCCCAGAACAGCACAAAAGAGATTTCTTGCTATGACATCCCTTATAGACTGTACTGAGGTTTGGGTGTTTTTGTGTTCCCTTCCCCCCCAACCCTCCATATTTTTCTGTATTGATTGAGTTCTTGAGCTCCACAGCAAGTAAATGCTGTCTTTCCAAGAGTTGAGAAATCCAGGCATCATGGAAGACATTCTCTGGAATGAAACATTATCCAGTAGAGCAGAAAATGGTGAAATTAAAATTCAGCTCTTATGAATTGCAATAACATACCTCATGAGAGGTACTATAGATTTTAGCAATGATAACCTTTCCCCTATATTCATTGACAGATCTTCAGGTGAAATAACTGCAAACAGGTTTATATTTTTTCACTTTCCTAGATTTGGTATTATAAGGTTCAAAAAGGAAAGGAGAAGTAAATGTTTAAAAATCAGTATTTTCTCCCAAGTTATCTGTACAGACTCTCTTTACAATCAAGTATTAATACATTTTTATATAACTGTCACTGTAAATTATTCCTTTGAAAACTTTTTTCGCTCTCGACTACAATTTCATTATTTTGATAAAAGTATGTGAACATTCTGTTTTTCTACACCTTTTTTTTATGCTATCAGATACGTTTAAATGAATAATATCTACTTATCAGTATGTGTATTGCATTAATGAAATTAAAGTGATAGCTGTATAATTACAGTGCATTTACTTAGTTGCTAAAATTAACATTTTTTGATTAAATTAATTAGTACCCGTTATTAAATTGTGTAAACATTTCATAAGAAATTAATAGACAATTATACTTTATAAAGTGATATGTGACTAATAAGACATTATATAGAAATATCATTACATCTCAAACCTAACAATAAATAAAGAAAGTAAAGTTTGGCATGAATATCATAAAACACTTTAATTTATACATTTATCTTGATTTTATACTGCTGCTGCTCCTCATCATATCCAGGCCATTCATTATTGACTCAAAATTTGTAAGAGTGCATCATAAACAAGGAAATCACAAAATTCACCATATTTATATTTGGAGATGAAACTCAGAATTGGATTTTGCAAAAATATGATTTAAAAAAAATCTGTTTTCAGTCCAGAATGTAATTAAAAACATTTTTTTGGAAATGTTAATGATAGATACATTATAAAATCAGTTCTTAAAACATTTGTAGTTATATATAAAGCTTGATATGAGAAAAAAGAAGTGATTTATACAACTAATCTCAAAAATAAGTTCTGATTTAAATTTACAATCTTATATAAAGATGTCGATCAGGTCAATAGAGTGGTATCTATGTCCTTAAGGGAGGTGATCCTTAAGGATTTCCTTACTTCTACTCATTGACCTGAAACCCATATCCTTACAGTTTACTGTATCATTCAGTGCTCTGAATTAATGAATCATCAGATTCATGACTTTGTGGAAACAGCTCACACCATGTGCACATCTGTAGTGGTACACTGGTATTTTAAAAGACAAGAGAGTCTGTCTATAGTCTTCAAAGGATTAGATACCCTAGAGATTTTTGGATTCTTTCAGAGATTTTATAAAGATTTGAGGGTTCTTGTAGAAGAAAAAGTTCCCTCCTTCTCTGTATGTACTCTTTTTTGTCCTGGGCTGAAAATCATCTACATTCTATTCTCAGAAACTATACATATTTGTCTGCTCTTAATAGTCCCCAGCATTTGCTTATTTGGAGCTACTTGTTATGCTCAGCAGATTGCAAATTGCCTTACCAATGGCTAGCAGTAGCTTTAATCTCTGGTCTGTAGAGTCGTAACAGACTATTTAGAGGATCTTACAGGTTCCTGAATTAAATCAAAGTCCAAATAACACAGGCTAAGTGTAGGAAACTGTTTACTTTGCTCCAGTATTTACGTAGAAAGCAGGTCTAAGTGAGCATTCAACAAAAATCTTCTTGAGTTCACACGAAATTACATCTTAGGAACAGTGAGATTTTCTTTCATCAGACACTATCCAAGGCTTTTGTTCTAGCAGCTTTAAAGCAGCCCCTCAACAATACCTGCAGAAATACAAGCACTGTGTCTCATGCTGCAGCAAGTACATTTTACAGAACTGTTTCTTTCATTGCCTGTTGGAGTACTATTGAAGGTAGTTCTAGATCTGAAAATGCAGAGAAATTTTGAACGCAATACTTGCCTTTGCATCTTCTACCCAAGGTTTCCACAGAATACATTGATCCAAAGTTTCCATAGGAATCAACAGATCGGTCCAAGGATCCAGAACTACTTCCAACCTTGTGAAATAGTAGCAGGGAATATGTAGCCACCTTTCTTTTCATCACCAGATGAAGTTTTTTAAGTACGTCCAGTTTACTTTAGCACTTCAGCATAATGGTGGCAGACACAAAGCATAGAACCTTTTACAACACTGGCAAAACTTTCAGATATGAATCTTTCCTTGCAAACATGGTCTTCTGAAAAAAAAAAAAAAAAAAAATGTAATCAAATCCCACTAGTCTGCATTTTGCTCTTGAAGTTATCTTTTCCTGAATTGTAGTCCTCTTCTGCTGTCTCTTTTCGTATTAACTCCCTGATTTACCTCTGTCCACCTCCTCAAAGTTACATTTATAACTTCATCACTTACTGACCTTTCTGATCAATAACTTATTTACCTTGCCAAATAACTTTTAAAAACTTTCTTTAACAATCAATAAACATACGAGCTTATTATCCTTGGTATTTTCTCTCCCAGTTCCCTTGCATAATATCAGGAAGAGGTTCTGTGGTGATCAGTTGAAATGGAGTAGTCAGGTGAGGACAGAGACAGATGGTTGCTCTGGAAGTGCAATTAGCTTCAGATGACTGGAATGAATGATAAGGATGATCAAATGTACAAATTTACTTTTGTACCCTTTGCTACATAAGAAATAATCTTTCTGAAAATGGGCACTTGGGAGTCACTTCAGTCAGGCAAAGGATTTTGATAAGGGCAGTCAGTGAGTTGAATAAATCAGCTAAATTGAGAAAATTAATAACAGGCTGTTATTTATCTTTGACAACATTCAACATTATTCCAATCCTCTCTACTGAAGGCCTGAATGACCATCTAAGACGAATGTAAATATTGTGAGACTCATCTTCTGTTGAAATTAGACATGCACATCTGAGCACATCTAGTTATCTTAGCTTACCTTGTCATTAACAGAAAGAAATGGTCACTTCTAGAATGTTAGTAATTTACCAAATGCAAGTGTAGACTTTAGTTTGAAATTAATTATAGCATAGAAGTATTTTCTCTTACTAAATGTAAAGGGAAACTTGAATCCCTAATTAAATGCAGCTGCAGTGTATTAAAACTGCAATGCCTGTAAAGCTGTGTGGTATGAACCTTACTCTCATTTTCTTACTTTTGTGTTCAAAACAAAAATGTGAAACGTATTGTAAGATATATATAAAGTACTATTGACACCATGTTTTTTCCTTTATATTGAAGCTTTTCTTAATTTTTATTTTATTTTTTTTCTTTTAGGGAGGGAGGCCTGTGTGAAATTATTCACTAATGCTGAAAGGCTATTCTGAAACATCCTCTATATTAAGTCATTTACCTGGAATAAGAACACACCTGGTACCAATCCCAAAGGATATTCATCTGCTTATTAGAACAGCATGATCAAGAGACCAAACACTCCTAGATATTTGTTAATCCATGATCAGACTATTAATTTATGAGGTGGAAAACCTACTTTTAAGCCCATACTGCAAATCATGTAAGAAGGGGAGTGAAAACTAGATCTCTTGCAGCTTTAGTGAATATCCCTCTAATCATTGATCTTCACAGGGTCTTTTCTGAGTTTTTGAGTACCTAATCCTTTGCTTTGAGAAGCCAGATTTTCTTTTCCGGGTTCTTTTTGTTATATTCTTAAAAAGCAGTAAAAATGATCTAAAATAAAAGGAAAGTATTTTGTTAGTTTTGTGTTCCCCCCCTTTTTTTTTTTTAAGTGGTTTCCTTAATCCCTGAAAGAACTTTCAAGTTCTTCAAATGAAAGTAAAATCAGTTTAATTTAGTCTCTGACATCTGTCTTGATTAGAATTTAATTTGCTTTTGTTCATTTTGCCGTTATTTTCCAATGAATATTTTAAAAACTAGTTATTTCACATGTGAATTTACAGTCTTTGAATATTCTGAGAACACAAACCATTCTTCAACTTGTATCAGTGGCAGCAATTTAAACTCTGTGTCAGCAGATACAAAATATGTCAGTTATGAGAAAGGGTTATTATTTATTTTTTCTTTTCCTCCTCATTTAGTGCTTCACTTCTTTCTTTTTGGACAAGTTTTGTTTACATTGAAAACAAAATCAAAAAAATTCTGCTTACGTGTCTTCCTTTGAAATTATTGCATGCCAACAAAAAGAGTCAAGAGTTTGAGACTTAATATTCTAGTAAAAAGTATACAACCTGAAGTGAGACATCTGCAGTGATGCTGCATCATCAGTAAAGTGAATCCACCAGATATCCTATACATTGCAGTGAACAATTCCAAATCTCATCTTCGTACAGCACTCAAAGTGAAATGATCTGAATAGAACAAATCCCGATTTTTCACATTTACTGTTATTAAAGAATGGAACAAAGTAGTGCCAAGGGGAATCAGAGAATAAAGCATGGCTATTCAGTTGTGAAAGAAGTAAATTAATAAAACTAACCTCGTTTCTTTTGTACATGCTTTCAGTTGATGCCTTGGAGAACAATTCCCTTTATAGGAAAGAAGGGTGGGGAATGGACAATATAGACTATTGCTGTATCTTGCCTCAGTACTATTGACAAACTGTATATCATCAGAAGCTAATAGGATGTCATATTTTTTGTTTCAGATATACTTTTATATAACTTCAACTAAGCCTTCTGGACATATATTTTCTACATAACTTTTCCGTAATATTTGATGGAAACTTTTGCAATCCCATTGTATTGTGAAGCAGTGCTTAAATCCTGGAAGGTAGACAATGTTCATGATATAGCAGGGACCATATAAGACAGACATTTTGTTAAACTAATCTTTATAATCTTACTTCAGTATCATGTGAAAGGTTAAGCATATCTTCAGCTTTTCTGGACACATGTTAACACAACTGTGTTTCAAAAAAAGCTCTTATACATTTTGACAAACTGAATCATCTCAGGATGGTCTTCTGCACAAATCTATTTCTTCACATCAGTTAACCACCTGAGTGATGCCTGGACAAATGTGATGGAGTTGTCCTAATTGGTAGCTTTAAGCTGAACCGATCTGTTCTAAGAGGTATGATTAAATGATAAAGGAGAGGAATAATTTTTTACTAGATGTTTGGAACTTGATACAGTCATCCACAGAATTCATCCAGCTCTGAGTTACACCCATAGCCTTTCTATAAAAAATGCATCCTCAGACTTGCAGGAATGCAAGAATACTAAGGATTTTTCCACGTAGTAGATGCATCATATCTTTTCTAATTTGCTATGAATAACATGCTACAATTAGTCAATTTTATATAGTTCCATTTTTCCTTCATTAATTTGCAATTTCATTTTTGTTGCTTGTGCTTACTGACATAAACTAATAATATTCCTTATAAAACATGAACAACAGAGTGATCCAGAGAGAAAGCTAACCAATCTGAGATTCTTCCATAATTTATCTATGGAACTTGTCAATGTAGCCTAAATTTCAAATAAGCATCTTTCATTTACTAACTACTTATTACAATACAAAAATATTTTCTCCTAGATTTTGATCTTCACCCCACTTGTCAATTTACTTCTACCTTGTATTAGTTGTCTGTCATCAGCTCACTAGACAGATACACTTTGCAAATGAACTTTAGGAAAGAAAAAAAAAAAAGAGACAAGATAAGGGGAAAACCATTTGAATGAAATGAAAAACTTTCTATATATATTACTAGCTTCTATGTAGTGGGAAGGAAACTAATTGGGAAGCTATTGGGAGATATTTAAAATATAGACAAATTGAAAAAGTGCTGCAACAATAATTCATATTACTAACTAAAGTGGCATAAAAAAAAAAGTGTTCCAAGTGTATTATTTAAATAAAACGGTAAAAGCTTCAGCTCTGCAGCACACTGGATTAAAATACACCCTCCTTATGAAATTACCATGAAATTGAATTGAAGCACATGCAGAACTAAACAGATTGCTTGGGAAGCATTCAGCTACAAATCTGTTCTTTTTTTCAGGCCTGCTGAAATCTCAACTGATTTCAAGGAAACTGGTTTCAATTATTTGCTCTGCTGTTTAAGCAAACCATATCAAAGGCTATAGTGGTGTATATCTACAAGAGTTACTGTTGACTGGTGAAATACAGAGCATCAACATTTCCTAGGGGAAAAAAGGCAAAAAGGGAAGGAGAATCTAGATCACCTGAAGCACAAGTCTTAACAGAGGACAGTAAACTTACAAAAAGATTCACTGATGTATTGAAATAGTGCAGTGAAATGGGTGTAGCCCTCACATAAATTAATACCTTTAGAATACTTAGTGTACTCTAAGCCTGTCCTTTTTGAGATATATTATGTGGAGTCTGTTTCTTCTTTTATCTCTATGTAAAATAGAACCGTAACAGAGGGACTGTAACATCACAAGAGTTAGTCAACACATTTTCTTCTCCTTAGTTGTAAGTATATATGTAAACCAGGCTTCAGCCTACACAATTTACTGGGAATCCACAAGGACTGAAGCTACCGACCACTTGCTGATCAGATTTAACTTGTAAATGAATATTGAAACCAGATACATTTTGAGTACAGTGCATACTTCTTCTATCCAGCAGAACCCTTTTCTGAGATAGCCAGGAGAATTTTTTTTTTTCCAGTCTGTATTTATCTGTATTAGCATTGCTCTGATAGAGTCACCAGATGGTGCTGTTACACATAGACTTACACCTTGCTTAACCTGTACAATTTTTAGCTTCGGAAAAAAAATAAAATAAAAAAATCTGGTTATCTTATGTAATTGTTCGTGAAAATACTTATAGTTAACAAATACCAATGACTTTGGCACTTATTGCTGTGTTTCCAATAGCTAATGCTAGTCTTGAAACTGTTCTACGACAGCCAAACACTTGGTTTGACTTTACTGAAAAAAATGGGATTTCCACCTATTCATTGTGATCTTATGCATTCTATCATTGCTAGAAAAAAAATATCACTATTTCCAGACTTTGCATTGAGATTTCATCTTTGGAAGAAAACAATTTCCAGAACTTTACAAGGTACCACCACTCAGCAGAAGGATGGTGGTGATGCGGTTCACCTTAAAGAATTATTAAAAACAATATTTGACTATCAAATCATATTTATATTAACTATTGACTATGTAAATTGGTACTATTCTTCTAAAATTCCTTTCCATTTTGAAAATTATAGATTTCTTTCAGTGGGCATATTTCAACTTTAAAAATCAAAATCTGTCGAAAAATGAATGTTTAGACGTTGTTTATTTTCTTTAAAGAGCACAGATACTTTACACTGTGTCTCAGTAAACTGAGAAAAATAGGATTAAAAACTGACACCAGCTACACTGAAAAAGATCAGTGCTTATCTGTAGTTTATATGTACTTCACAGTAACTTCTATGACAATAAGCTGAAAATGTTCATATCAGCATTAGCAAAATGCGACACAGTTTGATATGGAATGCTATGTTGGCAAATTTCTAATAAAATAACTCAAATATATATAAGTTTTGTGCAATATTAACATATATCAAGTTTCTAAGCTAATATAAAAGCTCAGACCAGTAGTATTTAGTGATGCTAAAGCAAAATTTTGGGCTTTTTTTCTAATTCAGAGTTGGTATTCATAGATTCAAGCCAACTGTCCATGCTTCTGACATGCTGCATAATTGCTTTCTTTTGCCCAATTAAACAATTAAATTAAGCAACAATTAAATAGATCACATGATAAAAAGTCACTCTATTAGGGACTATTTATAGCTTGCTTGTCTTATTCTTAGTATTATTCCTGCATTTATATATGATGAAAGAATAAACATTGAAAAGGATTTTTTCAGATAACCACTGTCATCAGAAAGTAGACTTGTCAGGCAATCAAGATCCAGATTGAAGCCTTTTCAGTTCATCTAAATACAATATTTCTTTGTTGCTGAGTAAGTGGCAGTCTGTAATCATCAGAGGAGAAAATGAGTGTCTGAAATAGCAGGTATGTTATGAAAATCCAGATATCAACCAATTTTGACAGACGATAAATAACCCCCATCTTAAAAAAAAAACAGATTAGTCAGTTCAACTCTGCGATCCTCTGATACAGATAGGCCATTAAAGACATTTTCCATGCTATTTCCTAAATCTGTATTTATAGACTTAATTTCATACTGAGAATCCAAATATGGCATCATAGAATCATAGAATGTTAGGGGTTGGAGGGGACCTCTGGAGATCATCTAGTCCAACCCGCCCTGCCAGAGCACGATCACCTAGGGCAGGCCACACAGGAACGCATCCAGGAGGGTTTTGAAAGTCTCCAGAGAAGGAAATTCCACAACCTCTCTGGGCAGCTTGTTTCAGTGCTCCGTCACCCTCACAGTAAAGAAGTTTCTCCTCATGTTGAAGTGGAACTTCCTGTATTCTAACTTAAACCCATTATTTCTTGTTCTGTTGCTGGGCACCACTGAAAAGAGATTGTCCCCTTCCTCTTGACATCCAGCCATCACATATTTGTTTACATTAATAGAAATGTAAATAGATTTATAAAAATAATTATACTGACCATTTAAAATCTTACTATCTGCACTGGAAAAAATTATTTCGTAATTGAACTTCACTTTATGTAAACCAATATTGGAGAAAACACAGAGACAGAATAGAATCAGTCAGTTAATTTCTGAGTCTTAATACAGGCTGAATGACTCATATTTTCGAGAAATATTTTTTCTAAACTAATCTTAATCTTCTTTGCTACTATTGACATCCACTTTCTTCTGTCTCAGCTGGGACACAGGTAACTGCTTTAGTATTCATGCGCATTAGTGTACTAACTGTAAATTTAGTTATTCAAAATAGTCTGATAAAGACCAATGGCCACTTCTTTAACTTAGAACTATAGTGCCATTTTAATTATTTTAATATATAATTAGTGAGAATACGACAAGAAAAAGTTTTGCTTCAGTTTTTGAGTCATATTCATTTACTCTTATCTAAATTAGAAATATGGCTTCATAGTTTATAAGAGTCTTCTATTGAAAATCTGGCTGCATCCTGGAGATTTCCTGTGCATCTATCTGCTAGGTACCAGTCCAAGTAAGCATATCATAATTTAAGCTCACAAGAGCTTCTGGGAAAATGCATATTTTATCATGCATTTTGGGGTAATTCCATATAGAAAATATAAGGCACCTTTTAAGAGTGTTTCATTTTGATCACATGTTCCTGCCAAGAAGGAAAGTTAACTTCATCTAGCATCCTCCTGGAGAAGCTAGCAGCCCATGGCTTGGACAGATGCACCCTGTTCTGGATTAAAAACTGGCTGGATGACCGGGCACAGAGAGTGGTTGTGAATGGTGCCACATCCAGCTGGTGTCCAGTGACCAGTGGTGTCCCCCAGGGTTCAGTACTGGTCCCAGTCCTGTTCAACATCTTTATTGATGACCTGGAGGAGGGGATTGAGTCTACCCTTAGTAAATTTGCAGATGACACTAAGTTGGGAGGGAGTGTCGATCTGCTGGAGGGTAGGGAGATGCTGCAGAGGGACCTGGACANGCCATCCCTGGAGGTGTTTAAGGAAAGACTGGATGTGGCACTTAGTGACATGGTCTAGCTAGGTGTTGTGGTGTTGGGTTCATAGGCTGGACTTGATGATCTCGGAGGTCTATTCCAGCCTCAACGATTCTATGATTCTATGATTCTATGATTCATAGAACTTATTTCTTTTTAATTGTTGTTTACTTTTATGTTTTTTTTTCTTTTGGGGACAATAACAAAAAGTAGGCTTCATAGGTTAAGTTTTGTTTCTGGGTGGTGATAATAGGAGAAAAAAATCGTGAAAGCATCACTCTCTTTCAAACTCTTTCACAGCCAATGTACTTAGTATATAGTAATTCTTATTCATGAAGAAAATTACGATGAAAATAGGTGTTGCTGCAAGAAATTAGTAAAACGCCAGTATTATTTAAGGAAAAATCCCTTTCTTTCCAAAGAATTTTTTCATTTTGGCACTTGTCCGTTCCATTACCATTTATTTCATTTGTTCACCATCCAGAACAGTCTGTGTCCAAGGAATGTGCAGTTTCATAACAAATATACCTAGGGTATGGATAAACTACTCCATAAAGGAGACAGAATTACAATAGTAATAGATACTCTCATTATACACCACCTTAGTTGAAAATATGGATCTTCAAGAAAGCACTCACTAAGAATAATCATAGCAACTGCATTTTATCCATCTTCTTCTCTATTATTGCAAGTAACTTTCCCCATGTTTCCTAAGATGTAAGTGTAAAACTAACTTAAATATGTGTTAAAGCAGAAGCATGGAACAATGCATTGGAAATCTGTGGAAAAATATTGCAAAAGTTGAAAGACTTATGAAGAGATTTTTAAATTTAAAATTCCATTATTGGCATATGGGGATTTTACAGGAAATAAAATCCTTGGTTTTTTTTTCAAACTTTTACCTGAAACTACTGAAATCATTGGAAGGTTCACCAGAAACTCCATTAAAGTTGAGAATTTCAACCAGTTTGATTTCCTTTTCAATGTGCAAAACATGAGGCTTTAATTTAAATGAAAGTATGCCGATTAACTAAAGTAAGTACTGAATGTATCTTGTAATTAATTACAAGAATTTGGGAAAGTTTATTTCTCTTCCAGTAGACTACTGACTTCTAAAATACTAGACTATTTTGTTTACTTGAGTTTCCAAGATTAACCAGGGAGCTTCCACTGTAGTTCAGGGAAGTGTTGCTTTTTCTCCATGAAATTTATGAAACACTAGAGGAAATTCTGATTATTCAAAATTAGCCTTACACTGCCTAGCATGATAAATGCAACTTCAACTTCAAAAAATATTTTGCCTGAAGGATATATATTTCTGTCAGTATTTCTGGATGAATTCAGTTTATAAGAAAATTTAACAAGACAGATAAAGCTCAAAATTAAAAACCTATACATTATTTAAATTCCTATATTTTTTCTTTACTACATGTATGATTAGCATTCAAATAGATTTATTATGATCTTTTCCTTATGTTCTTTCAATGTTACTTGCTTTTTAAATTTCTTTCAAATCCTACTTCTTTAATCAATTTCAGCACTGTTTATCACAGTGCTATTTCTCCTATATTGGAAGAGTGGTGAAGCATTGGAAAAGGCTGTCCAGGGAAGCGGTGGAGTCACCATCCCAGGAGGCTTTCAAAAAACGTGTAGACGTAACACTTTGGGACATGGTTTAGTGGTCACAATAATGTCGGTTAATGGTTGGATTTGATGACCTTAGAGGTCTTTTCCAACCTGAATGATTTTACAATGCTGTGATTTTCTAGAGCTTCTATAATATTGTATGATTAGCATGAAGAAAGACTGAGCACTTAAAAAGTGAATGGATACAAATCTCAGTTCTTCACCTTTTAGAAATAAACATTCCTCTGTATAATTTTTTTGAAAATTGAAAGCAAAGAGGATTAGATTACTAACTCTGACCTTAATACAGTGGTATTTACTGGTAACTTTTATAATTGTGTTTTACAATAACACAAGGAATCATGTAAAAGACAAATGCACACATATAATGTTTCTCAGCTTTCTAGTGCATGCCTTGGGTCAGTGATTTTGTTTAACATTTACAGCATACAGCATTAAACACTTCTTCACTGTCCGGCGCCAGCTGGGTATCTTTCTATACATTTTCAAATTATATTTTTCAATTATTTTAAATTATTAACCTTGTTTCTCAATCTTTCAACATTATATATCTAAAATTCACATGAAAAACATAAAACTTTATCCAAGCACAGCAGCAAGCATAGTTGCAGTATAAGTGTCTGAAATATGTTGGTTGTCCCAGGTCATTTAATAAATATAATGCAAATTGTCATGCAGCATATCAGGACCTTTTGAATTGTACATCATACCAATTTAAAAGTAAAACTATAGATGAATAGATAAGTAATATTATTTGATGTTTGAATTACTCTCAGCATATTAGCTGTGTCTTGCCAAGACGACTTTTAAAAATACTTTTCTCTCCTCCTATTGCTAAGAAATACCTTTTACTAATTGCATTTCAGACCTTTTCCTAAGATGTCATTAGCTATACTATTCTGAAGCAAATGGACAGTTCTAACTGATGACCGGGGGGTCTTAATTTAAAACATTAAACATAATGCAGGTTGATTTTTGTGATATTGTCCATAATTAGAAATAAAGAAAATAGGAACAGAATGCTTCTTATACAGAAAAGACATTTCTCAAGACTTCATTCTATTTGAATAGCTAGGGAAGAAAGAAGAAAAATCCTGCTGTAAAACAAGAATACAATTTGCTGATTATATATTGATTTGCTATCCAAGAACGTGCAGCAGGTTATCTTTTCATAGAGTAGATCAAAGCAAAAATTCAAACAGGTGTTTGCCAAAAGCAAAAAAAGAAACACCTTCCTGCCTCAAAAACTGAGGTATGTTTTCTTTTCCCTTAAGTTATTTCATACGAGGAAAATTATCCTGATATCTAAAATGCTGATTAAGAAATTATTTCCATTTTCGTATTATGTTTGGATCTAGGAAATACTCTATAATTACTACAATAGAAGAATATCCCTTTGCAGACTGTTCCAGTGCTTAATAATCCTTTCTGTGCAGAATTTTTTCCTAATATCCAAACTAAACCTTTCCTGGCGCAACTTGAGGCCATTTCCACTTGTCCTATCAATTGTTACATGGGAGAACACATTGACCCCTCACTCTGCTACAACCTACTTTCAGGTAGTTGTAGAGAGCAATAAGGTTTCCCCTCAGCCTCCTCTTCTCCAGCCTAAACAACCCCAATTCCCTCAGCTGCTCCTCATAAGATTTGTTCTGTAGACCCTTTACCATCTGTGTTGCTCTTCTTCGGACACTCTCCAGCATCTCAATGACCTTCTTGTAGAGAGAGGCCCCAAACTGAGTACAGTATTTGAGGTGCAGCCTCATCAGTGGCAAGTACAGGGGGGATAATCACTTCCCTAGTCCTGCTGGGCATACTATTTCTGATACAAGCCAGTATGCTGTTGGCCTTCTTGGCCACCTGGGCACACTACTGGCTCATATTCAGCTAGCTGTCAGCCAACACTCCCAGGTCCTTTTCCACCAGACAATCTTCCAGCCACTCTTCCTCAAGCCTGTAGCACTACATGGTGTCTTTGTGACCTGTGTAGGACCTGGCACTTGGCCTTGTTGAAGCCTTGGTCCCTTGATCCTGCCTGTCCAGATACCTCTGTAGCATCTTTCTACCCTCAAACAAATCAACAGTTCTCCCTAATTTGGTGTTTCCTGCCAGCTTCCTGAAGGTGCTGTTGATCTATTTGTCCAGATCATTGATAAAGATATTAAACAGGAATGACTCCAGTACTGAGCCCTGGGGAACACCACTTGTGACTGGCCACCAACTGCATTTAACTGTATTCACAACAGTTTGGGCCTGGCCATCCAGCCAGGTTTCAACTCAGTGAGAAGCACATCTGTCCAGTCCATGAGCAGCTAGTTCCTCCGGGAGAATGCTGGGAGAAACACTCTCAAGGGCTTTGTGAAAGTCCAGGTAGACAAGATCCTCAGGCTTTCCCTCATCCACTATCTTGTCATAGAAGGAGAATCAAGTTTGTGAAGTAGGACCTGCCTTTCATGGACCCATGCTGACTGGGCCCCATCACCTGGTTGTCCTGTACATACTATATGATGGCACTCTAGATGATCTGCTCCATGACCTTCCCTATCACTGAGGTCAGACTGACAGGTCTATAGCTCCCCAGATCCTCCTTGTGGCCCTTCTTGTAGATGAGAGTCACGTTTGATACCCTCCAGTCCACTGGGACCTCCCCAGTTTCAGGACTGCTGATAAATGATGAAAAGTGGCTTCATTAGCCCTTCCACCATTCTCTTGGTTAGATTTTAAAGACCTACATTTATTTTTAGAAAGCAAGTAATGATGTGAAAGGCAGTAAACATTTTGTGTAGTTGATATTCCTTTCAGATTTTCAATATAGAAGATATTGAGCTCTATAAAGACATATAATTGAATGACTGTGTATACTGAAGCCTAGAATAACCTTGTCAGTTTTTAAAGTATAAGCAGTTGTCCAGGTTTAGTATATATTGCACGATCTTCTCTTATCCTAAGACACCTCTGATCATACAAAAAAGATCTAACAAAAATTAACTGTGTATATAGTCATTAAAATATTTCCACATTGATCTATGCATGCCTACCATGTACTGCTTTTACTGTACTCTCTATTACTCTAACCTGAAATGAAGGCATGAACCTGACTTGTTTAAGAACCTTGCTTTTCAGTGAAGGATATGGCTGGGCCCACTCTGATGACAACAAAGAAGTACTTGGGAGTCTAGACTTGGGAGTCTCCTCAGCATTACTGTCATCTGTGAGCAGCAGGAGTTCCATTTGGCTAAGATGTGTACAGTACTACTGAAAAGGAGATTATAAAGGAAAAGCTAATACAACTCACAGTTCAGATGGAAACCAGTGGTGGGGGTGGGGAGTAGGGGAAGAAGAAATGCTTTTACAAACTCATTATAATGCAGTGAGGGAACTGTACAGATCAAAGAACTATTTTCTGGTAGTGGGAGGCCCAGGTGAACAGAGGTGGAAACCCTACAGGCCTTTCATGATGCAATTAAGAATGATATTTTCATAAGAGAAAGGAGCATCTTTTAAAAAGCTTTCACACCCAAATATCTGCTGTAGGCTATGTGAGTACCATTATGGAAAGAGAAAGAAAAGGAAGTTGAAGTCTTTGAAAATAACCCTTTGACAGAATACACTGAATATTCTAGCTGTTCTGTATTCCTTGGGTGAAAATCTGGCTTTATTGTCATAGTGACAGAAAGGATCATTGACTACTATAAAGCTGTGATTTTCGTCCTGAACTGAAGCATTCAAAAACCTGTGGAAACTCTGAAAGTTTCTCCTAAGATAAATACAGCACTTCGAGCATTATTATTTATTCTTCCATGTAAATTATTTCTCTAGCATTACTGAAAACCTTGCCCATTTACAGTATCACCTCAGTCACATGACAGTCTCACAGTTCTCAGAGAGAAGTTTTAGGAGAAGATTCTCTATTATTCAGAATGAAAAGTTTCAGGAGGAAGTATAAGAAAAGGTCTTACCGAGATTCATAACAGACTTCACCTGGAGTCTTCGCTTTTCTGTGTTCTTCTGCACTCTAAGTAGGTCATATTCCTTTCTCTTACTTATCCTTCCTTTACTTAAAATAACATTAAAAGGGAAAAAAATCTAAGACATTCAGTTTTTCAAATTGCAGCATTAAGGAGTAAGAGTAAAATTTACTTGTGATTGCTTATTTTTCCCTCCAACTCTTTTCCTGTCCATCATTAGTTTTTTTTAATTATAATGCTATCAGTTACCTCCTAGTGTATTAGAATATTTAATTTTTTTATTTTTTTTTTTGGCAAGCAATTCTTCAATACATTGTTGCAACAGATGCTGAGCACCTCTGGAGGACAATCAACTAATTCCCTCTTGAAAGGAGTAGAAAGTCAACATCCTGTAAACTTCCTGTGAACTTTATCCCTGATATAGATAACCAACGTGCAGAAGACACTCAGCACAAAGATGGATTGAGTTACGTTCTTTGAATTCTTTGCCCCATGATTTTGATGAGACAACTTGTACTTGCCTGATAACAAACTCTAAAGGGAATCTCCTATCAGCTCTGATACTGGCTTTGGATAGAAAGCTCTTTGTTCCTATTAAGCTCGAAAAGCACAGACCTGAAGGTTGCAGTGTCAGAGTAAAACAAAGAGCAGGACGTGTCTTCTCAGCTTCCACCTGTCAGACACACACTTCTGAAATATTTATGGAATTCATTGTTTTTCCAAGTATAAGGCATTCTTGTTAACATTTGGACATAATTTAGGGCATATTTTATAAGCACAACTGTTAAATATTTATGACTAACACTCATTACTTAAAAAGCACTTCACATACACATACTTTTTAAATTATTAATAAAGAGAGTTTGGACAGACCTTGTTTTTATTGCCCTGCACTTCTGAAAATTAGTTTTTCATATATTTCTGTATTAATATCCTGAGGGTCTTCTTACCATCTTTTCTTTTTTTTTTTAAGATATGAATGTTGAAATGCCTCTGCTTTTTTAACCCATCATGTACACGATTACTGTTACAGTATATGCATCTAGACACAACCTGATCTAGTTGAAGATGTTCATGCTCACTGCAGGACGGTAGAAGTAGATTACAATATCAAGTTCCCTGCCAACCCAAACTATTTTATGGTTCTGTGAATCTACTGTTTTGATTTGTGGAGGTGGGGAGTCTGTTGAACTAAGTGAAAAATAATATTGAGATATTGACAAAATGTAGATACTCTTATGCGTATATATGGACAGAAATTCAATGCTCTCAAATAGGCGGTATGCACTGCAGTTATGAGGTAGAACTGATTACAGCAAAATATAATCAAACCTCATAATGATTAACATCAGTATCTAGATACATATTCTCTGTGAGGATATCCCTTCTCTGTCTGCAATGATTTTATTAATGCTAATCACTCAATTTACTTAATTCACCATTGATTGTGTACTGTTGTTGTGACAGGACAACAGATAAGACTGAACTCGCAACAGCTCTCATTCAAGACCAGGTGCTGCAGAAGCTCCCATTTTAGATCTGAGAATCCCTAACTCAGTATCTGCTGGAGATTACCACACTTGTGTTGTAAATTTGGGAAGACAAATAGCTGTAAGACATCAACTACATGTTGTTTGTTCTGTGAGGATGTAATGAGAGAATAGGACACATCTCCAAGACAAGAGCTCTTATTTCAAGCTTCATAATTTTAAAAGAGGTTCGGAATAATGCTTACCAAGACATAGATCTCTACAGCACATCAACTTGCCACTCATTTTGATTGATCAGCATAGAACCGTGTTATCTGCCAGTCACCTCATTCAGCCTTTTATTCCCAGCAGGACCAGTCTAGATCAAGTTGCTTGGAGTGTCATCCAATCAAGTTTTGAATATCTCTAAGAGAAACATGTATTTTCTTTCAACTCCTGTAAATTCTGTAAGGTGCTGGAGTATCAGACTATAGAGAGATGAGTTTTGATTCCTGTCATGAATTTCTGGTATTCAAAAGAATGATACTACCTCTCACATGGGTTCATGAGTTACAATTTATGGATGAAAAAGTTTTCTTTTAAAAATAATGTGTAATAATACATCAGAGTTATACATGATAAATGAAGGCATTATTAATATTATAATTAATGACAAGTGTTTAGAAAATATCTGAACCAACATCTCAACTAGCTTATTTCATTTCACACACAGTGATTTAAAGATAGTTAGAAAGAACTGAATGAATATCTCCTTCTCTAATCAGGAGGAAAAGATCCATCTTTTTCACCTACTTTTTAAAAATTTTCAAGCTGGCTTGCTAGTTCTTAGTTAATGGTATTGCTAGGCTATTTTTTTCTCTTCTTTCACAGGAACATCTTGGACAATTGCCTTAATAGTCACATTCCAAAATTTCTGCTGTTTTCAGTCTGTTTCAAACAGAAAAATATAACTTCCTAATTAATGTACTATCAAAACCACTGCTTTTACTAAAATTATTTCTGATTCTTCTAACTCAGTTCAGTTGATTAAGCATACTATTTGAGATGCTTTAAGGTATCCAAGACATCTACCTGCATGGCTGACAGGTAGTACAGAGTAGCTAGAATGATCCATGACTGGACTGCGAGTTGGAGGTGAGACATGGTATCTTTGGGCTCCTGAATGAGATTAGGAATGATTTCTTCATGTTTAACTTTATGCTTATGTTACCTCTAATCCATATGTGGAGTGGGGTGCACTTTTCCTCAATGCTGGTTTCTACAGTATAGATATGTACGTGTGAGGTAAAAGTTTAAGCTCCAATCAGAGCCAATGAAGATTTAGCCAGTATAGTATACGGACATGAGGAATTCACTCATCAGGGTTCCACTGATCAGGTGTCTGTTTAATACAGTTCACTCCTTTGCAGTGTCTACTGCTATTATAGATATCACACAAAATCTAAAGCACATGGAGGCTTTGTGGGAAAAAAGATATTATACAACACTGCATGCCTATCCAGTTGTTTTTTATGACAGCTAAGCAAACATAATGGAAATTTAGTCAATTTTGTCAGTATAGATGTGAAAGACTCGTATTTAACTGAGCAGAGTTTCACCTATGATGTGTAGATATAAGCCAAGTCTGATTTCAGTGTAAAGTTTTTAGATTTAAGCCAGGCTAGTATAGATATTCTGCCTCCAGTGGGATGGGCAATACACTCCTTGACAGTTTCGATTCTAGGGTAGAAAACTGGTAAAAGAGGCAAACCTGAGCTCTCTAAGAAGGGCGGGTTTGTTCCTTGAAATTAAGAGTTGAAATTACAGGTCAGCACTGGCTTCATCAAATTTTCTAATACACCGAGGTGTATGAAAAATATGACAGCGATTTCTTAGCAATTGTATATTTTAATGTAAATGCTTAAGGTTGTCTTTTTTTTTTCATAATTAAAAACAAAATTATTTTCTTTTTTTTTTTTAATTTTTATTATCCCTTCTGCTTTTCTAATGTAAGACACTTCCTAGTGTTGTTTACAATTAGAGACATCAATATTGCAGCATATATTTTGCAAGGATGAATATCTTTAATTACATTAGCATTATATTGACAAGGCAGGAAATAGAGGCTAGCGATTAAAGAAATGACATACAAAAAAGATAACAGAAGGTAACAAACACATTACAATTCTTTTGATGGAGATTAAAAAAAAAAAACAACAACAAAAATACAAGGAGATAGCTTACCAACATTCAGAAGTTGCTTATCACAAAGTTTGGAATGAAAAAATAAAGCCCTGACTTTGCACTCCTTCTTGTTAACATCATCTTCAGAATCTTTGTAACTTTTTTTCATACATCTGAGAGTATATCTGCTCTGCAGAGGCAGAAATGTATGGAGATACATAGGATAGCCATAAGTAACAGTTTAGGTATCAAGATCAATTTACCTACAGCAGCAGCAACCTCAATGTTGACTAATTTGCTATGCTTTTCAGTGCTAATGCCAAACTAGGTTGTTCCCGATACACAAGATAGCTTTGTTTACAGCTAACTCTGATATTTTACACTACTTTGTAGCATAGACATGGCTATATGCACAGAAATTATTAATATCTTAAACTAGGGTCTGAATTTTCACTTGTATTTTGCAACAGTTCAATAAGACCACAAGCATATTATAAGAAATAAATAGCAAAATGTCAGCTAGTGACAATTAACATCAAGACTTTTAAACCTTATATTTACAAATCTAAGATATCTTTCTGAACTACTCGCTTGTCCTAAATGCTTCAAAACTGAACAAACTCAAGAAATCAATGTTGCATAGGCTTACACAGGGTATCTCTGAAGAGTTACTCCCCCATGAAGTAGTGTAAAAGTAAAGATACCTTGAAAAATAATCTACAGTTGTCTCGGTGGCACATCAAGTAAGATAAGTGATACAACTTTTGGTGCCTGTGCCAGCTTGCCTTCAATTGCCTCAGATGGCTGCATAGCACTGCATATGTTTGACAGACTACCCAGACACACCTGTCTAGAAGATAACTGGGGAACAGAATTTCTTTCCAATGAAAAATGTCAAGGTTTCGAGGGGGTGTTTGTGTTGAATTCTTTCCCTCACCATATTAAAAATAACAGGTTTTCAAAAATTCCAGTTAGAGATTTCTTTGGAATGCTGTCTTGCATTATGAAGACATTTATCAATTTTTATTAGTGCTTTTGCATAATGGAATTCTGAAAGCTGGACATTCAGAATTTAAAAATGAACCAATTCTCAGGCTTAGGCAGACAGGCAGACAGGTTAAGCAATGAAAAGCTGGGCCATTCAGCCTTTCTGTTCTCTCTCATACACTTTCCTGTCACTCAATGTCATCTGTTGAATGTTTGTCTTGTCAGTATTACTTTTTTGTTCCCATCAGTGATTTTATTTGAAAAACATGTTTTTTATTGAATTTGTCTATGGAATTTATACCACATGGAAAAAATACTCTATATTACAAGATCTTCCTTGCAGAAAATTCCTAGTCAGTTTGAGCAATTAGTACAAAGTGCATAGAACTGCACAGAAACAATTTTGTGACTGAAAGCTTTTGCAATACCTCTTGCTTGACATTTCACTCTGCTCCCTTCCTTGCCAGGACTACAAGTAGAAGAGAGGTTATAGACAAAACTTGTATTATGGTGTGATTTCTTACAAATTATTTGTGGGGCAGGAGGGAGGAAAACAACATGATGTTTTCAAATATAATTTTAACTCTCCCTTTCCTTTGCCAGTTGTTTGGTTGTTTTTTTTTTTCCAACAGTAAAATCTGTACTGGGTTTCTGTTTTGAGGGAAGTGAGAAGTTCTCTGATTACTTGATAAAAAGAGAAAAAATGTGTTTATAAATAATTTAAAACATTGTAGTCACAACTGGAAAAGTTCAAGGGCAATGTAATGGCAATGCAATTTGAAGTAATTCTTATTTAATCTTCAAAATCATAAATAAACTTCTCAGGAGAACATTAAAAGATTAATCTTATACTTTCAAGAAAGTGTTTCATTTTGAATTATTAGTTTTTATGAGTTCAAAAGGAGGAATTAGATCTTATACGTCTCTTAAACAGATGTCTTTCCTATTGATTTTAGTCAGAGAATAAACAGAACTTGTGTTAAGGTGCCCCATTTCTTCCCCTGTATACATCCTAGCATTGCACTAATTCATGTATAGAGTGGCAAATATGTAAATACTTGCATGTAGTCATAAATACATGTAAAAATGTGTTTTTTTTAAAGTATCAGTACACTAAAGTTTTTTTTAGAAAAAGGTTTCAGATGATACTCCCAGTTATCTGCTAGATTCATGTCAATGTGATCACAAAAAGTAAGAAAAAAATGTTAAGAGCATTTACTTCCCTTGATATTTCATTCTTCATAATATAAATCTCTGAGAATACCATTAATTTCTATATTTTTTGTTAACCACGAATCAATAAATTCAAGTTGGTTTTCCATTTTTTTTTTTTTTAAAAAAAAGTAAAAAAAGTCTCTATTTGTGGAATTCAGGTAGTCACAACATAAATTATGGAGCTCTGAGGTCAGACATAAGATATCTTTTCACTGTCTTTGTTGGATGCTACTGACAAGAAGCCTAAAATAAATGTAAAAATTAGAATGCATGAAAAATCCAAACTAGGCACAGTTACATTGTGGCCGTACCTCAGTCAATTACAAAGATAAACTCAGATGTCCCAAACTGTTTGCAATTTCATTATTAAAAATAATTTTATTTAAATGTGGGGCATTTTTTATGATTAAAATACACAGGTGGGTTTTCAATTCCTGTTCCTTGAATGAGACTTTTATGCTCACTGTTAGTAATTCCAACATCACTTTACTTATTATTGTACACAGAAAGTTCAGCTGCAGTCATTGGTCCAAACTCTAGTTGAAAAATTCAGTTTTGAACAGATATGATGATAGAAGCAATGTTACTCTGCTCTCGTCAGAGAACATAAACACACTACTGCTGACTGAAGGGAAGACCAGTTGATCTAAACTGAGCAGTTATTAAAGAAATAACTTTAATGTAGAGAGATCCACATTATAAACATTCAAAAGGACTGTTCTACCGTCATTTTATTGGAATTTGGAAGAAAGTATCTACACTCTTGGTGTTTCAGATTCTACATGAATCTGGGTACAGATGTCTAAAGGGCTAAAAACAGTAACTATGAGAAGTAGAGTTTGGATTTAGGTAGGTAACAGACTTAAGTTCTTCCGCTACTCCGTTGCACCAGAAAAAAGCAACATATTAAAGGAGAGAAGAAATGAAAAGTTAGACAAACTTGCACATTCTTTAAATAACCTAACGTGATTTCTTCAGCAGTTAGCATCATATAAGCACTTGATTTTAATCGTAATAACACTTCTTGCAGAATAGGTTGATATAGTTGTGCTAATTTCCATAAAGTAGTAGTCAAAAATAGTAGTCACACTACGGAAAATATATGTAATACTGCTTGTTTAACTTAGTTGAAGATAAACAAAAAAAATCATGCATCATTTAAGAAACTGGCTATGTACTCAACCCTGAGAACCAACATATATTGCCACAAATCTAATTGAGGTTTAGACAGGTTAATTTACTGTCATTTATCATTTTCCTGCCATTTTAAGCCTTATGTTCTGGACACTAATGCCTGTAACAGAGCCTGGATCCATGAGTGCAGTCCTGTGGGTATGTGTAGAAATTACAGCTTTCCCTGTGGTCAGCATGGATCTGATTGCTTTCTGCGTCAACTGATCATAAAATAGATTTGTCCATATGGTTCCAAAGCTGAAATCCATCTACCTGTGTACTTTTCATCGTGATCTGACCAATCTCTTCATGATTGTTTGCCTGCAATGTACAAATAGTACATTAGCATTATGAGGAGCAGTAGCAGAATTACTGATTTGAAGTAAGATTTTCATTGAGATCTTTGGAATACACCTCAGAAAATTTGTCTCAGTGAGATGGTGTCAAGGTTTAGGGTCAGGGCAGCCTACTACCTATAACAGACTTTCTCTGTTAATCCTGCTCCCTCTGCAAACATGAAGAGAAAAGGAGTAAGGGAGAGAGACTTATCAATTAGAAAAAGAAACTGGAACAGCTTTAATGAAAAAGGAAAAAAAAATAAGAAGTAGTATAAAATGGAATATATACAAAACCAGTATCAAACCCAAACCCCGCTGATGGCAATTATGTCACTGTCACCACTGATGTTGTGGAACAGGCACTGGGAAAGTCGCAGACTGGGCCCAGCAGCAGATGGGAACCGTGTTCAAAAGCTGGATTCTGGTACTGGATTCACGAACACTCAGATCAGGATCAAAGACAGTCCTCCTTGGATTCCAGCCATTGAAGAAACGAGAGAGAATCCAAGCAAAGACCCAGATCAAGATCCCCCAAGCTGAGAGCAACCAAGTAAGGGCCCCCAGCAGCTGAATATGGTGTCTATGGGATGGAATACCCTGTTGGTCCGTTTAACGGCACCTCTCTGTCCACTCCTCCCTGGAGGTGTGGCCTTTTACTTTCTACACCCCCCAGTGTGGTACACAGGACCTAGCCGTGGCCTTGGTCTGCACACCAGTCCCTGGTACTAACTCTAAACATGGAGCATTATCACTGCTAGGAGCAGGCTCTGACTGCAAAAACAGGCTGCTAATTTCAGAAAGTGCAGTTAGTTAAAGGAACTGAGCTGAAAAATAAAAATCACTGAACAAAATTGTTCTGTTCTAACTCAAACCAGGACAGATAGTCTATAGTAATAGCATGAAAATCTTTCAGATTTAATGCCTCATCAGTTTCACTGCTGCTACATAAATGTTGTTTAGCTGTTTATGTCCTCTCAAGGATCTCTCACCAAGCACTGGTGTCAGTTCAAAAGGTACTTGGTTTGACTGTGAGTAGCAAGACTTTCCCAAATTCTTCGGAGTCCTCATTGGTCTAGTTCTTTTGAACTAGTTTCCGTGACATTTGATCCAGCAAAGAAAGCTCAGTCCATTGTGTATTGGATCAGAAATTGTTGGTTTTGCGTGGTTGTATGTTTTTTTTCTTCCCATTTTGAGTTCTGTTAGGATTTCCAGTTGATCTTTGAATGACAAATACCAATCTTAGACCAGAATGGAGCCATATAATCTTGTTAATAATTTCAACAAATTGTAGTTGCATTATTTGCTTAGGAAATGAAAATCTTAGTATTACTATAAAACTTGCTAATTACCCATTTTAGATACCTCATTTCCACCAACTTTAAGTTATATGAATAAAATATATTAACATTCAAAGTGAGAGTGGTAATTAGAATTGAACTCATTCAATACGTTTTCAACATACTCACCAAAGAACTTACAATCATTTTCAAAGTGAAGAAATTTGATAACATGTTTTTGCTAAGTTTCAGCTGTGCAAGAACATCATTCTCTGAAGGAAAACGTTTTTTAAATATATGTCACCACAAAAAAACAAACCCAGAATGCGTTTGGATAATTACTTTTGCAGCAATTTTTCACTTAAAAAAGTTTAAATTATGAATATAAAGTTAAACCCCTCTCTTCAGTAACTGCTATCAAATAAATATTTTTTTTTATTACAAGCAATTTGCTAACTCCCATTCATAAAAAAAGTGGGAAAAATGCATAAAAAGAAAAAAATGGCTATAATAAGCACAAAACCCTGTGGCTGTCAGAAAAAGGATAAGTTACTAATTTTACTAAATATTATTTATGGTATTATACATGAGTCAGTATGTGTTATACAATTATACTGTTCTCATTGGAGATATAAGACATAGCTAAGTGTAAAACATAGGTGAATACACTCGTGAGAGATTGCAAAATGGGAGTTCACATATGTGATAATTTTCTGAACTCTTTGTAAACTATAGTTGTATTTTTAATAACATTGCTAATACAGAAATAATAGTACTATGTAACAATGAAGGGTTTTTTTTCAAAATAAAGACATTATTTTCCTTACTGTAAACATTATTATGTAGTAGCTGATATTTGTGCCAAATGAGTTCAAATAACAGATGCAAAGCAGTAGCAATGGCATGTCACATCCATGTTGAAACCAATCGGAACAGGTGTCAGTAATGGTACAATAGGCAAACCACTGGAATCTCTGACACTGGTTTTTAAGTCAATCAATTCCTTCACTATCCTCACATATTGTAGACTGTTAAGTCTTTATTCTTTTACCCATACAGGGATTGATTCTTTTTTATAGAAGAATATGTAGAACTTGGTCTCATCATTGTAGAAATAATTGCTACAAGCCAGAATTTCTGGGCATTGCATTAACATTCAAAAAAGACCTTCTCATGAGATCTAAACATAGGTTTCAAAAAATTTTACCTTCCAATAGCTTGCAGGTGCAGGGACCATCTGCACAGAAAAATTCACTGGCTGTGGGCCATTACAGTGTTATCATACAATATCTGTCACTAAATTACAATGTCATATTAGTAATATATTTTCCCCACATTTGTAAACTTTGATTCTCTGTTTGATTTTATGTGGTAATATTTTACAAGTAAACACAATCATGAGAGCACGTATTGTAAATGCACAAATAATTTAAACAGTCAAGCTGGATTACTTTTAATGGTGCAATATGTAAATTTGGTTTGTTTGCAACTTTACAGATAAAACGCAGAATGTATAAAGCTCTGAGGGTTAGAATGTAATGTATTCACTGTTCATTCACTCCAAGGATAATCATTGTCTTAAGTAGACAAACAAACAATAGCTCAAATAAGCAAATAGACTATAAAAACCAGACTGTTCTCCTTACTCCCAAAGTTGCCTGGTGTGCAGAACAATCTTGTATGTCTAAAGCCCCAAACTATTAAGGAACTTGTATTGTTAAAAGAAGCAGATGTTCTAATGGTAGACATTCAACTTTCAAGTATCTCCTCAGAAGATAGTACAGTTCCACTAGGATAAATACAATCTTTGAGTTTCAGCTATGCAAAATAACTCATTATTTTACCTTATCAAGTGTAAATCATAAAGTGTATGCACATCTTGTTGTTCAGTAGATAGCATCAAATAGACAAGCCTTTTGTTCATTTTCTACAATACAAATGTGTTTCTCTGAAACGGTAAAAAACATCTGCACTCATGATTCTCTCTAGAGTTTAATCTGTATCTACAATCTAACAGTTTGAATATAGGTCAATGCTTATAACCTCAATTTCCTCTCTTCTCAAAATCAGTATTTATCTTAACTTCAAAGCAATAGACACTGGTCGAAGTTTTGACACTGTGCCAAGGCATATGCAGCTATTCAGATATCTTTGTCCAGTTCACTGTCCTAAGGGCTATGAGGTCAACAAGAAGCATAATCAGGACTAAATTTTAGGAAAGCAAACTT
>VWZK01016294.1:0-31764 GCA_013396935.1 Baryphthengus martii | reverse complement strand
GGCGGTGCCGCGTAAGTTACGGGCGCGGCGGCACGGTGCCGTTGTCGGCGCTTCGGCCTTGGGGCGCGGGAGGCAGCGGCACGGCTCCGGTTCCGGGGGGTGGGGCTCGGCCGAGCATCAGTGACTGCTCCTCGCCCGGCCCTGGCGGACGAAGAGGCGAGGCAAGCGCTCTGCGCTTTCCAGGGAAGACGGTCTCTGGTGCCTGCGGCGCTGTCACCGCTCATCAGGGTTACTCTGTAAACACCAGCGAAGTTTCCGTGCAGTAACGTAGTGCTCTTCTCCACTAATAAAAATTAACTGAAAAAACCCGAAACGGCAAACAAACGACATTAACTCCCCCGAAAACCTTAACAACGGTAGTGTTGAAGTGGGTTACAGAAGTGCAGTAGGAGTCCATGTGAGCTTTCTTCCGAAAAAACTCTTGCCTCTAGTTTTACTCATTAACCATATCTGTTCTTCTTAGTGATTTTCTTACCCACCATGATCTGCTGGGGCTAGGTAGAAAAATCGGCAGGCTCTTTCCTTGGTGGACTCCTTAAGGTTGTGTCAGTAGGACTATACAGTGGATGGTGACCCTTTCTGTATAGCTGATAGGGTGTTGTGGAGAGTTCCTCCTATCAAGTCCCAGAAGTGTGGTGTGGTGTCAGTGTTGTGTGAGAGCACCCGTGCCACGGCTGATGTTTGCCTAGTTAATATGCTCTTGGGCATCGGGTTGAGTGGAAAGGATATCTTTACCTGCAAGAGTGATGGATGATTTTCTTTAAAGTTGAGAGAATTGGTACTGGCGAACAAAAGTAGACGGTGTTTGATGGAATGATTAAACAAAGTGGAGTTTTGAACCTTTTCTGAAGAATGTTACTTGTTTTGGTTTTTTTTTTGTTGTTTCACATTATAGAATGTTGTTTTAGTCCACTGCAAGTCTTCAGCTTGTGTTCGCTGTTGTGAAGAGGAACATATGCAACGCTGGGGTTGCTGTACTGGAAATATATCAAATGACTTGGGTTTTTCTTATAAATGGAAATTTATTTGTGCATGAAAAACTTATCTGCTTCCTGAAGCAGGTGTGTTTTTTGCATAAAACTGTTTTTTCAGGTGGTTACATTCTTTCCTGTGTTGTAAACTAATCCTTGATACTACTAGAAATGAAAGTATGTAGTTGAATCCTTCTAATGTGGGGTTACTTGTTTCTCTTAAAGGTCTAATTAAAAAAAGATCTCATTTTCCTAAATGAATTTCCCATTTTAATATAAGTCTGAAGAGGGTAGTTGTGTATTTCTTACTTGTAAGTCTGCTGTTAATGTCCTGGAAGATGTATGAGTTTCTGTGTTTTAAATCCCTCTACTAAGGACTTTGTGGATGGCTTGGTAGTACTTCTTTCTCTTAAATTCACTTTGATAACGGTGCTTATAACTGCAAATGGCTTGTTTGGGTTGTGTGAGGAGAAGGCAATTAATTACCTGTTCTGAAAGTGGTTCGTTCCTGGGTAGTTTTCTGAAGAATCACAATTTTAGTGTGAGATGATCTACTAAGCAATTAAAGAGCAAGAGTTTTCCATCCTTTCTTTAAATACAACATATGTTATGTTGTAACTTGAAATGTTCGGCTGTTTTGTTGAGTTGTAATCCCAGGAAGACAGTTTTTATAGAGACATGACAAAAAGGGGCATGTAATCAGGTTTTGGATAATGAAATGACGGATTACAACTGCAAATGCAGTGTCTCGGTGAATTCTTACTGTGTGTTCGGTAGAGGTGACTGCCTGGAGGTGGTTGCGAAATGTCACTTGGTTTCACTGGCTTGTCTGACTCCTGAAGAATTCTTCATGTGCAGCTCTAGGAGGATTTTCTGAGGTGTGGCTTATGTTACTTTGTTCAAGTAGGACGATGCACAGCCGAAGGAAGGAAAGTTGTTATTGATGGAGCGAGGGTTTGCTAAAATTCAGGGCTTTCGAGTATTTCATTCTTCCTCTTTGCCTTTGAAAGAGTGATTTGTTCACCTCCCGGTGATGGGAAAATTTCAAAGAAGCTTTGAATGTTTCCTGGTTCTTTTTCTATTATTTGTGGAAGACATATTCCTGTCTTGAAACCGTACAAAAACTGTAGTGCAATTACTGACGAGTAATCCAGGGATGAGGTATTTGAAAATGCATCTTACTCTTGTGGTGGTTATATGTTGCAGTTGCTTTGTGGTGGTTGCAGGTTTGAGCTGTCTATATACGCAGTTCTTTGTGGACTGTTACTGCTGTTGTGTTGCCTGCATTGATTTTTGCCTCCATTTATTCTTTATTGCAGTCTAAAAGTTGGTTTTAATTGGTTGCCCACAGGATTGGCTTGGCTTCTACTACTTGTTAAGAAAAAAACATCTGTCTTTGCAGGTAAGAGCCTTTGAATTGAAGACTTCTTTATATGCATATTGAGTATATCTTAAGAAATATTTGAAGCTTTTGGAGTCTGTGAATTGGTATCAAAACACTCGAGTCAAATTATTTATAGCTAGTCTCTTTGACTCCCATTGGTGATGGTGGTTCTGGCAATGTTGTTCTTGTAAAGAGAATTTTCTGTCAAACTAATGTTTTGTTGTTTCTTCAGCTTATGGTAGTCTGGAACGCTCTCCCAGTTATTTTGCACTGTAGGAAAATGTAACTCCTTTGCTGCCGGCCACAAGTCTGCATGTTTGTAACTATTGGAGTTTATACAGCAATTGGTTCTAATTGGGTTTTGCAGCATTTAAAGGGATAAGATAGATTCAAATTAGCTCAGAGGTGATGATCTTAATCTAACAGGTTGATTTTAGGCTTTTTTTTTTTAAAAAAACCAAACCAACAAAACCAAAACTGTAGTCTGCAGTTTTAGCTTTTGCTAGACAGTCTTAGCCGTGATACTTAAAATTCCTCCTACAATACCAGTGTTATTCCAGTTCTTAGTATTCTTCCAAGAATTGCCAAAACTGGTGTGCGTGTGTGTACCGCATGAGTATCGTACTTAGTTCTCCCCAGGGACTTACAAACTTTTTGCAATTTGAAAAATGCATACATTTTAAAAGGTTAGTCTGGTGTTTTTATCGACTTACGTGTATGACCCAAATTCTGCTGATTTTACTGAGGAGCACATAGGTGACCGAAGTAATATTGTCATCTTGGATGCCTTTTTTCAGTGTAACATCAACCTTTCTCAAGATGTTACTGTTGAGACACATGAGCTTGCTGTTAAGGCTCGTCAGATGAGTTGAATCAGGTTCATTGTCAGCAGCCCTTCACTGTCCCTCTTTGATCTTTGCTTAATCATGGGAGTGGCTTGTCTGTAATACAGCTCTAGGATTTTGTGCTTCAGGTCTCTCAAAAAAGAAACCAAACACAAAATTACAACCAAACTCACTTTTGCCTTGAAGTATGTTTTTGTACAGGGGGTGAAAAACCTGAGAACACTACTAACAGCCCCAAAAAAGCCTTCCAAGTACAGTCCACAGACATGTAACCTGTTCTGTGTCTGAAGTGAATGCTGCTTCTGTAGGAATGTCTGTCTTTAAAAGGGAGCAGTGAAATACTTGAGCAGGCTTTGCTTTTTCATTAGTTGGAAAATTTGAGTGGGTTATTGTCTCCTAAGTGCTTTTTGGAAGAAATTGGACTTGTGAGTGCTTAGAAATGTGAAATGTGTCCGGTTTGGTCCTTGTAATTTTTATTGGAATTGCAGAAACAAAACTAATGTTTTGTTAAAGTGCTGGAACCCAGAGGAGAAAAAAAAAAAAGTGTTATGCTTTGAGTTGACAGAATATTTTTTTTCCAAAAACATTTGATGGAGTAAAGTCCTTAAAATTCTTTTTATTCATACCATGCTACTGTTAGCTCTTGCTTAATAGCAAGCATTTGTTTACTATCATGCATGGAACTAATTCTGCTGAAGTCATTGCAGCTAGTTTTTCTAGCAACTTGTATGCCTAAGCAGTTTGAGTTGTTTGTTTGTGTTTTTTTCTTGATAGTTCTTTAGTGGACCTAAGTAGAATATTTAGTAACAAAACTTCAAGATACCTCTTAGCATTTAAATGAAGTTTTGAATTTAGTGCAAGACTGAAATACTTGCATTACCCCAGAAGTTATACAAACGTTCAAATGCTCAAACTCTTAAGAATTCTTTTATGATCTTATCTGTTAGTCTTCTGGGCTACATTCACAGAATCATTAGTAAATGCAGTTATCTAGCAGGTGCCAGTTCTGATGAAGAATGTATGATCTAAACAGCAGATCTGAACAGACAGACCTTCCCAGGTTGTCTGTGTTTAGCTCATGGCTAGATCAGTTTGTCATCCTTTTCCATTACAGGATATGTATATAGGAAACAACTAAAAGTAATCTCCTATTTACACAAGAAACTTCAAATATCTGACTCCTGATGGATAACAATTGCTGAAACTCTTCTTCATATAGTAGGTAATAGAGAAAATGTAAACCTCCTAGCAATATTTGCTGTTAGTTTTCAAAGCATAGGTGCAGAACCAGGGCTGCTTTTATACTGCTTTCCTCCCTCAGGATCCTGTCATTCAAAAGCAATCCCGTAGCATAACGTAGTAAACCTGGGTTTCACAATCCCCTTTAGTATGGCTTCCTTAAAGTAGGCACAATTTTCATTTTAGCTTTAGTTTCAGAAGTTGCTATGAGTGTTAGGCAAACTTAAAATAAAACTGCAGAATCATTAAAAAAAACCCTGCTGTTTTAAAACAGTGCAAAAAGTTTTCCGTGCTTTCTTAGATGTGTACGTAGCATAGATTGTTCTTACTTTGACTTGTTTTTTTCACATGGGCCTGTTGTTTTGCTGTTAGAAAATGACCAGGCAATGAACTCTATTCCCAAGTTAAATTTGTCGCAAAGAAGTAAATGCAAGAGGTTGCTTTTGTTAGCTCACCGTGGAGATGGGAAAGTTGCATTTGAAAAAAGGAATCCCTGAGGTTTAGTATGTATTAGCCTTTCTGTTGCCACCATCCCTTGGTGGAGTCGGGGTTTTCTTAGCGGTTTGTACGGGTAGATTTTTTTCGTTGTAGATTTTCTCATGTTAGTCTTGAAAGCTCCAGTCCCTCGCAAGGTGATGTAGTAGGAAACGTTCGTTCCCAGCATCTAGAGAAGCAGAGCTGAGTTGGTGCCACTGGGCTTGTCTGCTGCTTCTGTGAGGGAGAAGGGTTTTCCACACTTCTGTGGTGTCAGCTGGATATGGACCAGTGCCCTGTAATACCCCAGTATGTCCCTTGAGTTCATCAGTGTATGGAAGGGGTTAGTGCTTGTTTGTTGGGCAACAAAACAAAATGCTTGAGTACCCATTTGAGTAATCTGAAGTTCCATCATGCAAAAAAAAGAAAAAAGGCCCATTTTTTTTCCCTGTAGAAAAATTGTTGCTCTTGTTTTCATTAAGTACTGAATTGAGCCTTATGTGATGTGATTAAATTGTTGGCTAGTGGCTTTCCCTAGTAGTTAAGGATGTATTTAAGGCGTGCCTGCTCTAAAGCATCTGCAGGACCTGGACAGGCAAATGCAGCTGACTTAAGAGATTTGGCTGCGTGCTGGGGTACAGTGGTGGGCTGAATGGGAGATAGTTGGTCATAACTTCCGTATATGGCCCAAAGTCTTTGGTGCACTGCCTCCTGCTGTTGCGTTGTATTACCTGGTTCATCCTTGGGTTCAAATGCTTAGTTAACGTCATTTGTTTGTAACTAACGGGAGTCTTAGAGGTCTTCCCTACGGATACTGAACGGGCTTGTACTTAGGAAGTCGAGAAGTTTGAGATGAAGCGGCTCAGGTGAAACAAGGTGCTACTGCTGATGGTTTAAGATGAGAGACCGGCTTCTGAACTGATGTATTCTCTAGTATTAATATGATGCTTTCAGTCCTTACTGAAGGTTTGTCAAGAGTAAGTGAGAATTCCTGTTTATCTTGGCCTTCTGATATGACTTCAGGCTGTTCTGTAGAAAGTGTACAAGGTAACTGCCAAGATCTGCCTGTTCAGAACTGATCTTAAGCTTCCACTAACCTCTGCTGTAGAGGTAAAAGGCATTTACTTGTGCCTGAGACGGAAGGTGTAGTATTAGAACATCTGTGACTATTAAAAAATGATACCTTTTTGTAAAGAGCAAATATCTAGCCAGGATATGCAGAAATGTTAATCTAGTTTAATTGAGGTCTGTATAGCCACAGTGTGTCTGGGACTAGTTTATTAACTGTCAGCTAGCTTCATGGTCACCTGGACCTGCTGCCTTTGGTAGGAGAAAAATTTGAGATCAGTATAATCTGGATGATTCCTGTCAGGATGTCATGTGAGTGTCTCTGTTGCTAGTTGTCCGTAATGGGCTTTTGTTCCAACCTACTGTTACGTCTTCACCTGGCAGGAGATAAAATCCCTCCCCTAGCGAAAGAGAACTGTTTATTTCCTGTAAGCGTGCAGAATGTTTTGCAGTCACTCTGCCAGGTACGATGGATACCATCTCAGTGTATGGGAAATTAATTTTGTTCGCTTGGCTAAAATACTCATTTTGCTTACATTCCATGAAATATTCAGCTACTGATGCAATCTGACTTTTGCTTTTCCTTGAGTGTGATTTTTTTATTTATTTTTTTTTTATAACTGACTCTTGTGGGTCTTAGTTTAACAGTTATTCTGGAATTTCTAGTGCAAAATGTACACTGTTTTGGTAAATGTTTAATACTTCAATCTGTATGAAGTAAACGTGAATAAGGAGCTTGGAATATAAACATGCTTAATCTTTGCAAGATGTTGTCAGGTGTATGTAAACAAATATAGTAGATGGTGTCTGTAGGTAATTGCATGGTGTCACAAACAGCAGTCTGACATAGCCGTTGCCTTTTCTCATCTGCAGGTGTGTGTTGTTTCAGCGCAGCATGGCTGTGGTCATCCGCTTGCAAGGTCTCCCGATTGTGGCGGGGACCATGGACATTCGCCACTTCTTCTCTGGATTGACCATTCCTGATGGGGGCGTGCATATTGTAGGGGGTGAACTGGGTGAGGCTTTCATCGTTTTTGCCACTGATGAAGATGCGAGGCTTGGTATGATGCGCACAGGTGGTACAATTAAAGGGTCAAAAGTGACATTATTGCTGAGCAGTAAAACTGAAATGCAGAATATGATCGAACTCAGTCGTAGGCGTTTTGAAACTGCCAATCTAGATATGCCCCCAGCGAATGCTAGCAGGTCTGGACCGCCACCTAGTTCTGGAATGAGCGGAAGGGTCAATTTGCCTACTACTGTACCTAACTTTAATAATCCTTCTCCTAGCATAGTAACTGCTTCTACTACTGTGCATGAAAGCAATAAAAACATATCCACATTTTCTACGGCCAATATGGGGACTGTACCTCCGAATCTCGGGAGTACCTTTGGTAGTCCGACATTTAGCTCGACTATACCTAGCACGGCATCCCCGATGAACACAGTACCTCCTCCTCCAATCCCTCCTATCCCAGCTATGCCATCATTGCCACCAATGCCTTCTATTCCCCCGATACCGGTTCCGCCTCCTGTACCCACACTACCTCCTGTTCCTCCAGTTCCTCCGATACCCCCTGTGCCCCCTGTACCCCCAATGACCCCTATGCCTCCCATATCAGGAATGCCTCCTATGAATCCTCCACCCGTAGCACCTTTGCCCACTGGAATGAACGGGTCTGGAGCAGCGGTGAATGTAAACAGCGGCTTGAATCCGTTGTTTATTGGTCCCATGAATCCGGTAAATCCTATCCAGATGAATTCTCAAAGTAGTGTCAAGTCAATTCCAGTCAATCCAGATGATTTGTATGTCAGTGTTCATGGAATGCCCTTTTCTGCAACAGAATCTGATGTGAAAGACTTTTTCCTTGGGCTCCGTGTGGATGCAGTCCATATGCTGAAGGATCATGTAGGTCGAAATAATGGAAATGGACTAGTTAAGTTTTTTTCTCCTCAAGATACGTTTGAAGCACTGAAGCGAAACAGAATGCTGATGATTCAGCGGTATGTTGAAGTTAGTCCTGCAACAGAGAGACAGTGGGTGGCTGCTGGAGGCCACATAACTTTCAAGCAAACCATGGGTCCCTCTGGGCAGTCGCACCCGCCTCCTCCCCAGTCTCATTCTAGGTCCAAGTCTCCCGGTGGGCAGAAAAGGTCACGGTCGAGATCTCCCCATGAGCAGGGTTTCTGTGTTTATTTGAAAGGCCTTCCCTTTGAATCGGAGAACAAGCACGTGATAGACTTTTTTAAAAAGCTGGATATAGTTGAAGACAGCATTTATATAGCTTACGGACCTAACGGGAAGGCAATCGGAGAGGGGTTTGTTGAGTTCAGGAATGAAGCTGATTATAAAGCAGCTTTGTGTCATCATAAGCAGTACATAGGGAATCGCTTTATTCAGGTTCACCCAATTACCAAAAAGGCAATGCTGGAAAAGATAGATATGATTCGTAAAAGATTGCAGAACTTCAACTATGACCAGAGAGAGATCCTCATGAATGCTGAGGGAGAACCAGGCTCACCAAAATTGTGTGCGCATATATCTAATATTCCGTACAACATCACAAAAATGGAAATCCTTCAGTTTCTAGAGGGACTGGCAGTAGAAGAAAACTCTGTACAAATTCTTGTTGATAATAACGGGCAAGGTTTAGGACAAGCACTGGTTCAGTTTAAAGCTGAAGAGGATGCTCGTAAGGCAGAGCGTTTACACCGTAAAAAACTGAATGGAAGAGATGTCGTTTTGCGTTTGATAACTGTAGAGGAAATGAGAGATATTGAGAGAAACCCACCATCTCAAGGGAAAAAGATACTTAAAATACCGATACAAGGAAATCCGACTGTGCCAGGAGCGCAGGGCGCTGCTGGGGATGAACATGCCTTCTTGGGGGGAAATTCCAAAGATGCAAACAATGGTCCTCCGTTTAATTTCCCTGGAAACTTCAGTGGGTCTGGAACCTTTGGTCCCCCTCTGCCACCACCTGGAATAGGCGGCTTTCCAGATTCTAGACCTGGAATACCTGCAGTTGCAGCTAGTGGTTTACCTGGTGCGGGTATTGAGGTCCCGGGTTTTGCAGGTGGTCCTGGAAATCTGAGTGGACCGGCAGGTTTTGCAGGGGGTCCTCAGGCTTTTGGTAACGGTCCTGGAAATTTAAGCGGACCACCTGCCTTTGGTGCCGGCCCTCCAGGAATTGCTAGTGGTCTTGGACATTTAAGTGGACCTCCAGGGTTTGGACCTGGACCAGGAAATATACATATTAGTGGACCCCCCGGTTTTGGAACAGGGTCTGGGAAGCCAGGACCGACTGTCATTAAAGTGCAAAATATGCCCTTTACTGTTTCGGTGGATGAAATTCTGGATTTCTTTTATGGATATCAGGTGATCCCAGGTTCAGTGTGCTTAAAATACAATGAAAAAGGCATGCCCACGGGAGAAGCAATGGTTGCATTCGAGTCTCGTGATGAAGCTATGGCAGCTGTTGTCGATTTAAATGACAGGCCTATAGGCTCCAGGAAAGTAAAACTTGTTTTAGGGTAGCTGTTAATATTGAAGTAGTTGTAGACTAGATATTCATAGTGCTGTGATAAATGCATCCAGATTGGTTTCTATAGTATTTCCAGGATAGAACCTGTGGATTGTTTAAATTGTAAAACAGATTGGTTTTGATAAGACAGAGCACTGGGTTAGCCGTTAAATAAGAAACGCTGTGAGGATAGATGCGCAGTGGACTTTCCTGTACAAATCTGTGGAGAAGCCAGACAGATTCTTATCATCGTAGAAGTTTGGTAAATTATACTGGACACAGTGCTTATCAAGAAACCTGGATTGGTTTTATGTAGCTTCGGATAAGGGAAAATAGATGAAGTCAGTGGAGCTCTTCAGTGAATGCTCTTGCAAGCCATTGTAAAATAGATAGCTATTTCTAGATTTGGTTAAAAGCTGGCTGAATTTGCTTTGTTTACAGGTCAAAGCTTTGTTTAAAGTCCTGGTTTGATTCTGCAACTGAACAAATTCTCAGTGTACACAGATTAATTGTTTTGTGTGTGTATCTTTATTTTTTCCAAGACTCTCACTGTATGAACAGTTGAATTATGCCCATTGCTGATGTGTCTACCGAACTAATTCCTCGAAGTATGAGCAGAACCGTTGTGTAAAATTCAAGCTGTTCTTTGTGGAATAACCTTTAGTTATTTATATATTGCGATTATAACTGTGCAGAATAAGACTTTTGCCACAAGTATAGCTAACCTCAAGCATTATCATATGAGTTTTATAATATAGTTAAAAAACATTTGCAGTAGAAGTAACTGCTTGAAAATATTCATCGTTGTTTAAGTAGCTTGATTTGTTAGGATTACATACATTGGTTGGGATAGGATCTTTGACACTAGTTGGATCTTGATGTTATATTTCTTATGTGTCTTGAACTCCTTACTTAGAGTCTCTGCTAAGAGAACCAAAGTGGTGATTATTATTAGAAGATTGGAGTCCAGCTAAAGTTTTAAATTAGTTTCTATGTGAAAGAAACATTTTTCTTCAGCAACTCTGTCATGAATTACTGCTATGGGTGAATCCATAGGTAAATTTTATTTTTCTCCAAAACTTGAAAATACTGAGTTAACTGTATATTTTTGCAATAAAGTTTTGCTGTTGTATTCAAAGTCTGTAAAGAGTTGCAAATTTTTTTTTTTTCCTGTGCAGTAAAATCTTCCATGAAAAAACAGAGACTTGGAGAGGAAATAATTACACAATTAAAAGGTTGATTGGTTTTTGTTTTTTTGTTTTTTTTTTTTTTTTTGTTCATCCTTGCTTGTCTTATCATTAAATTTTTAGACTTGGACATTGCCTGAAAAATCCTGCTGTTCCCTGCAAATCATTGTACTTAAACATAGTAAACTTTAAACAGTTTTGTTTTTTTGGAGAAAGAAAACCAGTGCCTTTTGGTGTTGCATATCATGGAACACTGAAGTGTATGGTCAGGCAAAATTGAGAGGTGCAAGTGGCAACAGTTTTATTCATGTGGTGTGTAGGAGAGATACGAAAACCTGTGCAGCGCTGCATCCGTAGAGGACTTCACAGAATAGGAATATGTGGAAGGATTGTATAAAGGTGTACTTCAATAAAGAGGCGGTCACATTACATGGATGCTTCTGTAATTCATTAGCATAATTTTGTTTTGACAGATTACTAGGTGGTCCCAACTTGGAAAAGTTATGTGATTTGTATATACTGTTTAAAATTAAGCCTCCTGTTAATAAAACTGTCTGTCTCTGAAGCTTCATGTTATGCGTTTCAACAGTCTTTGGGAGTGATGTTTCAACAGCAGTTTTGTTTTTTTTTCTTTTTCCTTTGGAAGTACTTTTGCTGATGTCGGAAAGATATGTGATTAGGAGTCGAGCCTTTCAGTTTATTTTTAAAAATTTGCTCTTTGTTTTTTAAACAACTTTTATTAAAGTTTCATACTATATTGGAGTTATTTGGGTGCTTGTTTCTTCATGTTTCACATTAGAATAAAATTACTGAAAAGGAAAACTTGACTTCATTGTTCACAGAAATGATTTAAGGTATTAGTGTCTGTTGACTTGTGGAAACTGGTGATAACTGGTTTTTTCAACTCAAATGATTCACAGCAATGCTTGTCTCGTTGTGAAATGTGATTAAACTACAGGTGTCTGGATTAGATACACAGTTCTGCGCTCCTGTTTTGATTTTACATCTTGATCCTCTTGATAATGGGTACAGGGTTATTAGTGTTTGTTAGACACGGCATATGCCAAAAAAGATGTTTGCGTGCCTGTTCCTTTGGACTTTCTAAAAGTGCAGGTTTGTTTTGGAAATCTTTCGTTTTCTTACTCTTGATTTTCTGTATGGCCTAAAGACGTTTAAATGCTTACCTGAAAAAAAGTGCAAAATAATACAAAAAGCCATTGGTTTTTGGAACAATGATGTGGATGGAATGCCTGAGTGGAGGATTTAGGGTGAGGAAAGGGCTCTTTATCTTGACAAGCCGTTAATGCTCCATATCTTTTAGCGTTAATTAGGAATAAATTATTTGGTAAATATCCCCTCTTCCTTGAGAGTAGGCTCTTGGGGAAAAAAATAGTATATTTAGTATTTCTGTATGTACCATAAACAATACAGCTGCCGTTCTAAATAGTTATGGTTGATCCTTTAAAGCATACAGAGAGAAAAATTTATTATCAAGTGTCACTGGCAAATACAAGAAGTTTTCGGTAACAACTCACTTTCATGTTAGAAGCAGTCTTCAATCGCATTTTGTGTTAAATTACGAGGGGTACCCGTATATTAACTGACTACATGGCTGGATATGATAAAATAGCTTCCTTTGCACATGTTTGTATTTGTGAACGGCCTTAAAAATAAGGGGTAGGACCTCTGAGGTCCCACCTCCAGTATGGAAGGTATGTAACAGCCCTTGCATTTACACTTCGAGGCGGGCTGCTGACAAGAGGCAGCAACAGAAAGCAACTGCTAATGGAGGCTGCTCGGATTTGCTGGTTTTGTGGCCCTGACGCTTTGAGTGTCGGGAACCGACATCCTGCTCAGCCTCCTTGGAACAATACAGTCAGTGACACTGATGTCCCAGTTTCTCCAAGTTATGGAAAGAAGGTACTTGTGTTTATATAACTGGCACGGTTGGTGTTTTTAGCAGTTGCTTAAGTGTTAGTGTCTAAGTATTGCTTCTAAAAAAAAAAAAAAAGTGGCAAAGCGTTATATTCCTGATGTCATTTCTGTTAAACGTACGTATTTGGTTGTCCCATTCACAAGGAGAAGTATGAATATAATTAAGTGTTGAGTGATGAACTTGCGACCTCCATGGAAGAACGGCAGTGGTTAGATGAAAGTGTGACTTTAAGGTATCAAGTTTTCACCCAGTTATCTGTAAATGTCACAGTCAGCTTTTGTTTTTACTACAAGTCAATTATGTAATACCAAAGACAACATTAAAGCCGGTTCTTAACTGATGAATTGTTGTTGCCGTCCTCTAAATACAGTTTTATGAGAGGCTTGAGGCTTTGTAGGTTTAAAGAAAACTGAAGGATACTACTTTTTTATTCCAAGTAGCGTTCTTTTGATAGCACTTAACGTTTTCCTTGAATGTCTATGCTCTGAACTTGTTGTGAGTGGAGAGGAAGATCAATGCAAAGATGAAGACTCTAGTCGTGCGCCTGTTGATGTTGAAGGTATCCCTTCTAAAGAATGTATGTGCCCGTCAGTTACGCTGAATTGCTCAGGCCGTCTTTAAAGAAGTTGTTGACTATGCTGTGTGAATTCAGCATCTTGTTTCACTGAGAGTATGTTTGTGCACCGAAGACTACAGACTCTAGGAAAAAAACCAAACCAAACAACAAACCTGTTACCTGGACACACCAGTGGTGTGTTAATTGTAAATAACAATTTCAGTTTCTGAGTTTTTGCTCCTCCTCAATCTTCTGCTGTGATAGTTCCAAAGCTGCTGCTTCCCACAGTGAATGCTGCCAGTCCTCAGCACGTTGTTCAGCAGCGCCTGCCTCTGAACTGTTTGGCCTTCTGATCTGCAAAATTGAAACAATTACGTATTATGAACTGCTTCAAGCCTCCGATTGGACAACGGACCACTCGGAGCAGTTTTAGGGAGGTTACCCAGATAGGTGGATTAGACCTTGAATCAAAGGATTGCAATTCCTTTTTAATGCAGACTAGTGCAAGCAAGAAACTAGTTTTGACAGGATTAATTGATTGGAAGGAAGCAGTTTTGAAACTGTACTGGTATATTAGGAAACAATTTGAGTCTAGAGATATACACAAATTAGTTTTATGTTAGTTCACTTGTTTATGTATTGAGCAGGTCTCTACAAGGAAAAAAAAAACGATAATAAATTCTGTTGCTGTAAGAAGTTTTTCAGAAACGGAGCCTTGGGCCTGGAAGCAGTGTTGCCAAATATATTTGGTTATCTTTGCCCTTTTGCAGGTTTGCTGATGCTCCCTTCTGTGGCTGTGTGTTCTTTCATGGTTTTGGGAAAACAGCTAGAGCTTGTGTACAGAACAAATGAGTCTTCCTCCTGGTAGAAGTAGTGAAACTGTTAAATGATTCTGCAGGAAGAGTAACCGCAAGAGATTCTCTTCCCATCTTTCTGGCAGTGAGAACATGATTGTAGTCGAAAGATTTGGCTTTCCCACGAAATGAAAATCTGTGGGTTATTAGTATACATTTGACTTCAGGTTTGTGGCTGTGTACTGAACTCTGCTGCTCTTTCCCTATCTTATGATCAGGTAGGTATACTGTAGCTTTTTCTATCCAGATGACTTTGTCCGTAATTTTCTCAGAGCTTTGTTACTACGTGCAATGTTTGGGAAGTGTTTGTGTGGGGAGTGTTTACCACCTTCCTGACCTGGATGCTTTTCACTCATCGGTATCAATAACCCTATGTAAGAAGCAGCCCTGAAAGTGTTCATTTTCCATAGCTCCTGACTGAATGCAAGTATGGAATGGCTTAGCTGTGACACATCTCACTCACTGGCACCCAGTTCTGTGTAGCTTCCTTTGTTATTCTTCCGTTCTAAAATACGTATTCACAGCACGGCAGCTTAGGAGAGAAGCAACCGTATGAATTCTGACCTGAGTTACTGCCTCAGCATAGTCAAAGCTTACCCCTTTGTGGCTGTTTCTTGTATGCTCTCATATCTACAGCCTTAAATTCCGACGATCTTACCTGTTATTTCCCAAATATATTAAAGTAAGCTTTCAGAAACGGAATAGATTTCCTTTTAATGAGTCCTTTTTCCATAAAATCCATTTTCTGACTTTGTATTTACTACTCACACAAGGTTGACTGAAACTTCTGGTGGGTCTTTTTTATGAGTCCAGTGAACTAGATTGTAGTTCCTCATTTAAGTTGGTGAGAGATCACACCCAGGGTAGCTTCAAGGGCTAGAGTGGCGATGGCATTTTCAGTATGCAGCTGAGGGACTACAATGTCCCTGTAAAACTGGAAATGTAAGACTTGGAAGGCTTTCACAGGGAAAACAACAATTGATCCTGCCTAAAACTCTCTTGGTTGGCGTAGTCTGGCTTTTTGGAGCGGTCACTGCTTCTGGAAGGCTGATGACTTTTTTGTAGTCTTCATATTGCAGTTACAGTATTGGTAACCAAAGAATCGGTAGGATGGTATCACTCTGATTTCTGACCATCTTGAATATAGGTGGAACTGTGGCTAGCTGTTTCACAGTTTGGATCCGTTAGGTTAGTTTTCACCATTTCCAGTTAGATAGAACTTTGTGGTGTAGTGTTGCTCTGTGTGACAATAGAAAGCTTAGAGATGCTTTCTAGTCACTTGGAAATGAAAGCAGATTTGGGGAGAAAAACAGCAATATAGACTGAACCATAACTACTTCCAGAATTCCTTTTAGATAATTTGGATTGAGTGCCTTTTATGATAAAATTCTTAGGACTGCTTTCACTAAGATTTCAAGCCTCTCTATAGCACCTATTTGCTTAGGGACCATACTGTGGTGGCACTTACCAGGATGTGCTCCTTCATAGGAGCTTTTTATGAAACCTTTTTTTCAGCAGTATAACCAAACCGTCGCCTCTTGGTTTTACTGGAGGATGAATGTGGCATGTGAAAGATCCTTGCTTGTTCGAACAGGAAGCTCAACTCAAAAATGAAAATTACCATTGCCAATACCATTTCATTGTTAGCCAAATATTTCTAACTAAAGGGCAGTATTTATAAAATCTGTGTTCTTGAGGAACACTAATGCACCTAGCTAGCAAAGCAAAGAGGCTAATTAAAGTCAAATTAGGCACTAGCAGTTCATTGACTGATTATAGGCAAAACCCCCTTCTTGAAGGAGGAGAGTTGGAGGTAATTATTACTCATTCACTTGCCTAGGATTCCCTCACTACATTCCAGCATTGCTGCAGAGCCAGTCTTCTGTGTTATTGGTCCAGTCTCATATGAATAAAGAGAGTGGGTTTTCTGGCACTTGGAGCTTTTTTTTGAACTATGGACTTGAATGCTTTTACGAGGGGAGGTAAGTTCTTATCCCCAGTGGTGTATAGCTAATTTGTGTCCTAGTAATCAGCAAACCAGTGGCAGAATATTTTCATCATGCTAAAGGCACATCAGCGTTAACATCAGTGAAGTGGCATTAGGATTGAAGGTAAAAGGTTGAGGTCAAACTCTTTAGCTTTAGTAAAAACAACGAAGTGATGCCCTAATCTAATGAAGAATGTTTGTGGTTCAGAAACCTCAGCACTGAGCCTGTGTGAGGGGAAAAAAAAAACAACTGAATAAACCAGTGAGTAGGTAGTTAAATTTTCTAGCTAATGTGGAATTTAAATTAAGGTGTTAATGATAGAATGTACGAGATTTATAATTGATCTAAATGGTTTGCTGTTAAACAATTAAACCCAAGCCCTGCACAGTCCTATGGATTCACAGACTGTATGTCAATCAGAATTCGTTTTGATGGTCAAGTCTGTTTGAAGGCTTTTAAAGACAGCTGTAGTTGTTAGCACTTAAGTCAGTGATAACACCTATGAAAGCATTCTCAGTTAAGTGGATGTGTCTCTTAAAGCAAAAAAGCCTTTCGGGTGTATCTGAAAAATAACATGCTAAACCATGACATACTGCCCAAATGTCCTGGAGTTTTGGAAGGCTTTTTTTTCTTTTGGTCATCTGGACGCTCATCCCTCCCTTTGGGTAACTGACACTATTTTTGTTAAGATGATAATCCAAATGGTATTTCTTCCTTGCAACGCAAGCAATATGTCTTGCTCTTTCCTTGAATGAGGAGGTGGTATTTGGCTATCCTGATTACTCCAGGAGCAGAAAGGACAGAGTGCAAGCAGTGTTTTCCTTGGGCTGGATGTCTTGGGCTACTTTTCATGTTAAAATGTGTCCATAGACGTGCCTGTGAAAATAACTTGGAGCAGTAACAAGAGTTAAGTTCTCAGAAACCAAAAATGCTTTTGTTTAAACAAAAAAATAATCAGTGTAATATAAATCCTAGTATGAGTCCAGATAATGTTGTCTCTATGAAATGTCGACTATTTTCAGTGGACTGACTTGGCTGAATTCAGCTGTATCATCATTTAACGTTGTGAATAGTGTCAGGATTCCTTGTAATTGAGTTCTGTGCTAGCCTTGTGTTGTACGTCACCTTCCTGTTTGGTTTGGTTTAGAAAAGGTAGCGAGAACCTGTTCTGAATGCTTTGGAGTAGCCCACGCTCTAAGGTTGCTTACATGTGTATGGTGAAGACAGATACTATTCTAATCTTTGTGATCTTCAAGTGAGTCTCTTTGCTACTGCAGTAGGTACACAAAAGCCCTGTTGGTGAAGGAACCTGGGATGAACAAACTGCTAACGTGCTGAGCGCGTGTCTGAGGCTGTGTCCTGGCTGCTGCTTGTCGCAGTGTTTCAGCTGTTCTCTTACTCTGCAGTTAATGCTCTGCTGCCCCGAGTAATGGGCAATCTGTAACCTGAGTTCCCAGCTTCCACCTCATGGTGGTAACTCCAGCTCTCTGCCTAAACATTACTCACTTCATGCTCTTACAGCTGTTAAATTTACTCTAGGTTTTTATCAGAGATGTTTTTGCTCAGAGAACTTGTCTCTGCCTTAGTTTGGTCATATTTATTAAATTGTTGTAACCATTCATTTGACTAAGAAAATGAAGATGCTTATCTAAGATTTACCAGTATTGGATTGTAGAAGTTTTTGGGTTATTAACTTGGAGAGGGTTATTTTCTAAAGGGTGAGGGACATCTTTGTAGCAAACTCAACCTTCATGACAACAGACTTTTTTTTAGAGTATAGATTGAAAAGTACTGCCATATATATACTATGCACGGCAGACATAGAATCATGGAATGGTTTGAGCTGGAAGAGACCTTAAAGATTATCTAGTTCCAACCCCCTGCTATGGGCAGGGACACCTCTCACTAGACCGTATTGCTCAGAGCCTCATCCACCTTGGTTCTTAAACACTTCCAGGGATGAAGACATGGAGGAAGCACTTGAGGAAATACCTGTTTGCAGTTGTGGAATCTCTTCTCCCTTAATATGCAGAGAGATTGGTCATTTTGGCTCATTTGGTGCTGAGACAGGCAGAATACCTTGAGTCCATCAGCATAATGGGTTTGTGCTTTTGGGAAGATACGCTGGCAGGTGAAATTGGATTTGGAGGAGAACAGAGAAGGGACATGAGGTCAGTGTGGTTTTTTGTGGCCTTTAAATACATTGTTATTCTGGATAGGCGAGAGAAAAAACAACTTTTAAAATCCCGTGCCAAATCTCTTCCATTATTCTACTTCCTTGAAGTCAGTTTTTTGTCATAGTGGCTTTTTTTGTAGATTTTTCTATTTTGAAGCACCAGTACTCCACAAGAGATTAGGATGGAGAGGTGAAGAAGTTCGTATGAGAGATGGTAATATTTAAGTGACAGATAAGTATTATGGGGGTGTGACTCTCTTTCTTAAAAAGAAGCTTATGCTTGAAAAAGAACGGAAGGACAGTGTTGGCATAAGAAGGGCTGAATGAACTTGCAATGAATAAATCGATAAAATCAATTCCTTACGAGCATTGCAGAAGTAATATACAGGATTTTTTTCTAGATAGTATTTCATTAGGAGCTGGATTGAGGATTGAAGTCCATGAAGAAGAAAGCCTGAATTATGTAATGTGAGAGAGTGTGATTCTGTAATGCATGGGAAGCTGGAAGGTTGCTTCTGCTTTCTGTCCTTACTCATTTTTTATGGCAGAAGTTGTCACTCTGCGGTAATAATTCCGAAGACAGCCAAGAATGATCTAAAGAATTCATCTAGGGCATGTCAACCTTTTTCTAGCAATCATTCAGTAGTGCAATACAAACACGATACGGCAAACTTTTCACTAGGTGGTACTTTGTCATTACTAGAATTCTTCAGTAATATGAATTTGATAAAAGAGCAGAGATCAGTAGAATACATTGCTGGTATAGTTTTGAAGTCTAACTTTGAACTCATGCTGTTCATACAGGATGTATTAGTCTAGATAGATGGACCTTAATGAGTTTCTGCCTTGAAGGCACCTGTATAGTACCATGGCTTGGTAAAATCATGTGGACTCTAAAGTACGTAGCGGACGCTTTAGATTTCCAGCCTTTGCAAAGGGTAGAAGCTGCTAAAGGGATTGGCAGAATGAATGCCAAGAGGTCATCTCAAAATTTGTGGGTGCACAGAAAGTGGTATGTTGAGGTATGTGCAAGCAAAGTTGCAGTGTAGTTGAAGAACCAAAGGGGAGGAATATGGTGTAGTCTATAATGTCATCTTAAGGAGTTAGGACTAAGAAGTGGAAGAGCCATAGGCAGCATGTTTTGTTTGGGGCATGGGACAGAATGTTTAGGTATTTATGTCTGAGATGGGAGTAGCTGGTTTTAAGGGAAGGAATGAGACCTTACTTGAGAAAGGCAAAAATTGCAATGTAAAATGGTATGTTTGGGGTTGTCACAAAGGTTGTTATAAAGCTTTTAAGTCTGATTTTTAATTAAATTGTTCTTTACATTTTGGTAATAAATATTTTGAGAATCACAGGGAAGAGGAAGCTGAATAAAAATATTGAAAAGAATGAAAAAAACCCTAATTTGGTGGGAGAAGTCAGCGGGCACTTTTAGGATTGTAGTTGCTGTTCCAACTTAAGCCAAATGAAGGATGGATTCCCAAACCTCAACCTGCTTTAAGTTGTTTTTTCAAGGAAATGGTTTTATATTCTACTACTAAATTCTATGAAGAACTTTGAAATGTTTTCTTTTGCTTCAAGAACTTGGAAAAGTAACTTGGAGTTTGCTTAAGTTCAGGAGTTAATTTGAACCACGTTATCACTTAATATATTGCAAACTACTATTTGAAATAGAATTGATGTTGACCTCTGTGTTTGCTTACTTCTCAGAAAAGTGGAGGATCCATATGTGTATGTATTTAGTAAAGGCAAACACAGACCTGTCTTTACACAGACCTTTCTTTGAGCTTGTTGGCTGTGTTTAAGGGGGGTATTTGTGGTGCATAAATGAAAGTTGAACACTGAACAATGCAAAGGTGAACTAGTGGAAGAAAGTGGTGTTTTCCATAAATTGGGACATGGTGGTTCTTCATTGGCTGTCCCCTGAAAATTGACCTGGTAATGTGAGAAAGCATTGCTTTTGATGGTGTGCACATTAGGGGATCACACAGAAGAGAGAAGCTATTTTGAAGAAAGTAGTGTAATAACTGCAAGACGCGATGTGGGATTAAACTAAATAATGGACAAGATGAGGAGTCTGTGAGGTTGTTGAAGTACAAGATTTTTTAACTGGGATGGTCTGCTACGTGCGTTGGGTGTACTTCATGGGTTGTGTAGCGTAACGCCAAGATTGTGAAAATTGCAGTTGATGCAGACTGCTGGCAGGACTGCTGGCAGGACTGCTGGCATTTCTGTTTTATTTGTAAGCGGAATGTAAGACAGAAGCTATAGTCAGTTCAGTACAGAATAAACTCATTGGAAATCCTCTGTCCCTAAGCATACGTATTAAAGCTTCAAGCTTGAGTTAACAGAGTGCTTATATGTGTAGTATTTGGTGTACACTGAACTAGAGCGTGTTGGGTTTTCTGTACAGAGTAATGTAGTTGATGAGAATTTATTAGTGTGATTAACTAAGAACAAGCTGCAGGTTTTCTTGTGCCGAATCCTTGTTTATATTCCATTTTACATGAAGCAGTGAAACCAAGCCGGCCTACCAGTCTTCCTTCTGCAATTAACATTGACCTGTTTTCCTCCAAAAGACATTGCTTCTGGCACTCCTAAAAGTGGTGGTGGTGTTTGATGCAGTGAAGTTACTAGATTTTTCTTGGCCTTTGGGTGACTCTGTGGGTTCTGTGAGTTGCCACACTGGTGTGATCTGAGTCGCAACTTCTCTCTCGTACTGTGTTCCCCTTCTTCACCCTGTCCTCCCCAGCCTAAAGGGAAAGGGGTGTCCCTGACTTTCAGGCTTGGTGCAGTATGAAAGCATACAAACCCCAATGTTGTCATTCAGTAATTCTCGTCTTACACAGTCCAACACTTGATCCTTAGTTGGCTAAATGGTGGTGCCTCTACCGCAGATGGATAGGTACAGAGGAATTTGTTAATCTTCAGACACCCCTATGGGACAGTTTGGGGAAATGTGAGACCCTTCAAAGCTCTGAATTGGGACAGTTAAAATCTTTCAGCACTTTTGTTCTGCAGCTTGCTTCAAGCATAGGTGGACAGTGCTTTCTTCTCTTACATTTGATTTACTTTTAAGCTTTGGTTAAGCACAATTGCTAGAAGAATAACTACAAATTAACACTAGATGTTTCTGGAGTTGGTTTTGTTCGTACTGGAGAATCTTCTATATGAAAGGAAGTTGATTTTTCTGTAGAAACACATGAAAAGTGTTGGAAGTTCTGAAATTGTATGAAACTTCAGAAAGTAGCAGGTAATTCGTTACTGTTCTGAATGTATAACGTAAATCTTCTGCTTGATTTTCCTAGGATGCAGCAGTTTCTTGGTATTGGTTTGATTATTTAAGACCAACTTCTTTACTGGTGTGCTTCAGCACGGTGTAGAACAGCTTTGTTAAATACAGTATTTATCTTTCTGTGTGGACTACACAGCTTTTGGAGTTTATGATCCTGATGGAGTTTTATGATGGAAGCGGTGGTATGTACAGCAAAAACAATTTGGACTTCCTTTTGGTTGTCTCAACGCTTCTTAAAGTGTGTACATAGTCCAGAGCCATTCTGTGCTTTACTTGAACATCTGGTTCAGTGGTGGAAGTGTGCATATTCGGTGGAGTGTGCACTCAGGATCTTACAGACTTCTGTGGACAGTATTTTCCCCTAGGATTTGCAGTGATAACGTGGATGTTGCATTATTTTTCCTCAACATACGGTGTTATATCGTGTGCGGTTCTGACTAAAGGCAAAAAGTGTACGTGCCTCATGGATCTGAAACTGAGTGGTGGAAACTTCCCTTGAGAAAGGAATGTGCAGAATTCGGCTCATGTTGAAACTTCATAGGCGACACATCTCAACGGTGATATTCTCAGTGTTGTGAGAGCATTAAATCAGGTGTGTGTGGCTGGTGTCAATGGAAATTGTTGATCGTGGCGTATAACGTAACATCAGTTGTGATTTTACTTTCGATTTAACAACAGCTCTTACCCAGTTACTTGCTTATGTTGCCTTTTCTTCTGAACCTTCTGTTCTGGGATGCACCCACCGGATCTGTTTTATGTATTTTAAATAGTTTGAATTTGTCATGTTTCGGAGTTCATTTTTACTTGGCAAACTGAATTTTTACTGCTAGAATGTTTTTGTGACTTCCAGATCATACTGTACCTTCATCTGCTGGTGGTAAGTTGTAGAGATTGTTGTCGTAATTGCTGGCTGTTAAGGATCAATCTATAATAAATCCTTTATGAGTTGAATGTGTTTGAATACCTTTATGGATAGTAGTTTGCTTTAGCTGCTGGTTTTGCTTTGGAAATACCCATTGTTTTCTGTAAACCAGAAGTTTCAACTAGTAGACATCAGTATTAGTTACCAAGGCTGGTTGTGAGGGGGAAAGATAAGAAGTCAGTGATTTTGAGAATTTCTGCAGCTGCTGGAAAATGGGAAAATGTGAGTGTTGCAGCAAATGTAAATAATATTCTGTAGCAGTAAAGATTAATTTTTGCAAATCTAAAAGCTAAATTTTGTGTGTATGAATATAGATATCAAGCACACTCTACAAAAACTCAGTGGAACAACATGAGATTTGTTTTTGAAGTGTTGGCTTGAATCTGCAAGCTGAATGAGATCGGTGTTCTCTGAGCGCGTGCCAAAGGAAAAAGGAAGGATATTAATAAAAATAATGAAACCCCAAGTTATTTCAGTTTAATTACACCAAACTGTGTACTTGGCCGGGGATCGGAGCTTTCATGCACCGTTTCAGCATAGTAACCATTGGACCCTTTTTCTCTTGCCGCGCGCCCGGCACCGTGCTGGTAAATGATGAAGCTTTGCTGCTCCATCAGTGCTGTTCATCCTGGACTGATGGCTCAGGAGTGAGCTGGAACCTGCCAGCTGGGCAACTTTCAAAATACTGAAAGCAAGATGTTGTAGAGTTGTGTGGAAGTTCAGAACACAGAAGCTTAAGAGAAAAGAAAGCATTGCAGACTTCTGTTTAAAGAGAAATAGTATGGGAGGCTGCATTAGTCATGGGGTGGTTCCAAGTACCAGTGCTGGTGACCGGCATTTTCAATGCTTTTCAGGATGGTCCCTCCTCTAGGAGGAAGTGAATAGAGCCTTTGCGGAGAGAGAGGAAATGAAAGTCAGCTGATGTATTTCACATAAACAATTTGAATTTTTTATATAGGGAGATGCAATTACTGTAGTAACTTCATAAGTTACAACAAAGAATGAAAGTAAACTTCAGAATTCTTGCTTTAGGGAGGAAAAGACAATATTTGAGTTAACATTAAATCCTTCTTAAAAATAGCTGGTAACAGAAGCTGAGGCTGGTTGTCCTAATTGCTGAGGAAATCCACTCTTTTTCCTATTCAGTATTTTTGTATGTGTATGGTTGAGAATTAAAATATACTATGCTTTTGATCTTTTTAAGCTTTTCAGATGCAGGCAGGTTTCAAGAGATTGATGTTTATCCCACTAACTACATGAGCAGTGTGACTTGGTGAAGGTGCTTACCTAGAGGCTAAGCAGATCTTCAGGCTTGACTGAAATGGATGTTGTATCTTAACAGCCCACCTACTCCTTGCTCCTGCTGCTGAGTCACCGAGACTAGTCTAAGATCAGGATTTTGTGCTGTTGTTACTCAAGGAATGGATTGAAACTGCAGAACGTGATACAGTGCACTGGAAAGCTGTGAAGTGAAAAGAACTTTGTGTGGGCCCTGCAAAGATGTCTGTAGGCAGCAACGTATAAACAATTGTTGGCTGAGGTTCAAACTGATGTTTTTAGATTAAACATTAAATTCTTTATCTGAACCTGTTAAGGAGCTATCCCTCTTCTTTCCAGGAGGGTTGTGTCTATAGTTGTTAAACCCGCTTTTTTTTTTTTTTGTTGTCCCCGGGAGTGGTCCGTTAGAAGAATTGTTCCTGCTCGGCTGCTCTGAACAACCGGCCTGGCTGTGCTCTGTTGCATCTTGGTTGTGACGTGCATCATCTGGTGCCCTGCAATGTCCAGAACGAGCAGGAAGATAACAATGGGAAAGGATCCCTTGCGGTTTGTAACTTGCCAGGCATTCAGCAGAACATCGTGGCTGTGTTTCAAGGGAAATCCTATGCCATTACGAAATCCAAAACAGTAGGGTAGGGTGAGACAGCCTTCTGGGTATTAGTGTATTGAAGAATCCTTGTGTCACTGGAGCGTTTTCAGAATTTCATTGCTGCTGCTGCTCTGGAGAAGAGCTACAAATGGATGGGAGGTGGTCAGGTTTGAGGACTTGTGTCGCTTCACTTCCTGCCTTCATTGTGTGGTTTAACAGCTCCCATCTCAAACTTACTTATTGGTGTCTTTGCAACGTGTAATAAATGTGTACGGACTGGTTCTGCATGCACCTTGAGACCTGCGATAGTGGTTTCCTCCCAGAAAGGGACCACTGCTGTTTGGGGATGCTGAAGCTTACGGGGAACTGTTTCTTTGAGGTTAACTTTACTCCTGATCTTTTGTGCTTTTTGGGGAGGAAAGGTGGCTCCTGGTTCTGTCTGCTGTTGGTACAGAGACCTCTGTTGCAGTAGAGGAGTAGAGGAGAAATGTTGGCATGGGAGCCAAAGCTGTCTGTCTGAATCATACGTGTTGTCAAAACAGCTGGTGTGCAGGGAACGTTTATGGTTGTCTGTAGAAATGCAGACTGTGCAGACTGTGAGACTGAGATACAAGCTGGGCTGGTGAAATGGTATGTACAGATAAAAGAAAAAACTGATACCTGTGGCTTGCAATTTTAGGAGAAACTTTATTTGTTAAAGGCAGTGGTTTCTTTGCAAATCTTACTTGGAATTGAAGGCAACTGAAGTGAAAGATCGATGGCTCTAACTAGCAATTTGAACAGTTGACCAGGCTACTTCAAACTAGCCTCTGAAAATTCTGGCATTAAAGCAGATGATGATGACCTTCGTAGAAAGCTGAACTGTGATCTTCTTTGCCCAAAGCTTTTCTAATTCTCAGAGAGCACTGGTTTTGCCCTGCCACCGTGATTTGAGCATCAGAGTACCATGCAATAGAATGCTGGGTGATGTTAACATCTGTCCAGGGTAGACTGCACACTGGGAGGTCTAAGGGATTAAATGTGGTCTAATAAAAAGGCTTTGAGATAAATATTTACACCTGCAAGTATGAGACAGCTGTGTGGACACTCAGATAGTAGCAAGACCAAACAATTACTTCCTTGTTTTCTGAACTCTTCAGGAGCTTCTCAACGAAACATTCACATTGAAAGTACTCATGAGAGCTCTCAGGCTGCCCAATCTCTTGAATGTTTTGATGCTTGACGGCTTATTGTATAAATACAGTTCTGAGAATTATAGCTATTCCTTGCACAGAAGCGCCTGCAGTTTGATATGTAGTAAAATTTAGTTATCACCTCGTTACAAGATCATGCTGCAGGTTTTTCTGAAAAGAAGCAGGGCTCCGTAGCTCCCGTGGCTGGCCCTGCTCGAATCGAATGGCGGTCTCGCAGGCTGGGAGCTTCTAGGACTTGACTGCGTTGAGCAGATTTCAGGCTCTTCGGTTGAGGGCGGCTCTGCCACGCTGCCCGCAGCGGGTTCCTTTCCCTATGCGAGGGAGATTTATGAGAGCATCTGCACAACCAGCTTCTGAGCTTCAGGGGTTATCGGCAACTCCCCTGACGCAGCGACAATGTGCGAGAGCGNCCGCCGGCACCTGGGGGCGGGAAGCGGCGGCGCGGCCGGGCGGTGTGGTCGGTCGGTCGGTCGGTCTCTCTGACCGACTGTCTGCTCTGCCCTCAGATGGCCGGGTGCGTGACCAGGGTGGAGCTGTCGGCGTCCTGCCGGAGCCTTCTCGACCGCGACCTGAGCTCCACGTCGGATCCCCGCTGCGTTCTGCTCCAGGAAGTGGGCGGCGGACCTCGGGCCGAGGTAAGGGTGCCGACTCGCCCAACCTCCCCGCTTCCCGTCCCGCTGGTTTTCCTCGCGGGGACGTGACATGGTTAATTCGGGTGTGCATTCAGTCACCAGTCCCCGATGGCCACACTCAACCTCTGTTTGGAGTTATATGATCTTGGGTTTGGTTAACTGCTCATGTATCTGCTTGGAATTACATTGGCAGGCTTGTTTGGCTGCTGTGATATGCCCCGTCTTATTTCCTTTATCCCACAGCACACGGTCTGTCAGAATAGTGTTTCACCAGACTTTTTCTCCCCTACTCTTCAGAATTTTCCTGTGAAGCAGCATTTACTATCCTATGCGGTTTCATTTCTTAATGAGCCGTCAGTCAGTCTGACGGCAGCAGCCTAATTCATCACCGAGTACAGAGGCTGCTTAGCCCAGCCTGGTGGTGATGCCCAGCTGGCCCCTTGAGTTCGAACTGCACAGGGGGCCGGGTGTGCAGGTGAAGAGCTGTGTGGGAGAAAGCATGCTTATTACTCTTCATCAGTGGCTTTGTTTACATGTTTGTGTGGCTAGGTCACACAGAGGGGATGAAGAACTGCCAAACCCCAGAATTCTGCAAGTCAGTGGTTGTAGACTACTATGAGAAAAGTGCAGAAGCTGAAATTCAGTGTGTATGATACTGATAACAAGTCTTTTTTTGATTTAAATGACGAAGACTACCCTGGAGGGATCGAGTGCACTGCTGGGACAAACATGCATAGAATCATATGAAGCGATCTACAAGTTAGCAGCAAAACTTGGATGACAAGGTACTGATTTTTTTTAATTATCTTGCATGTTTCTGCATTATTTACAGTTACTGTCTTTTGATCAGGAATCTCTGTATTTGCAGACATTTAACTAAGCTAGATAATCCATGTATGAAAAAAAGCCTCACTGTGTTTCATGACTTACAACGCAGTTGTGAAGTTAACTGGAGACATAATTTCGTGTCGGAAACCACAACGTCAAATGAGAAACTGAACTGCCAGATTTAGGTTTTCGGGGATTGAGTCTGGAATATTTTGTGTATTAATACAGTGTAACTGCATAATTGTCTTTGATGAATATTGTGTCTGGGAACTGAGATTTTTGTAATGTTATTGAAGAAGAAAAGGTAGAAATTTGTGTGTGGTACCTCAATGTTATTTTAAGCCAAAGACCAATCCAAGAATTTAGTGACCTCACTAAATTGCAAAGTGATGTGATTTATAGTGACAAAAATGGTACGAGGAGGCAGTTCTAGTAATCAAAGCTGATAACTTCTGATGACTTAGAAAGTGCAGCAGTTTAAAAAAGAGAAGTAAAACAGAGGAAAACAAACATGTAGTTTGTTTGTGCTTTTTTTTTTGAGGTATTATGTGCTGATTAGCTAGGTCTTCTCTCATATGAGTAAAATATATCAAAAACATTGATTACTTTAGTTGGGTTTTTATTTGCAGGGTTTCTCAGATAAATTTGATCCATTTTTTGTATTTTACAAGCAGAGTGATGCTGCAACATGGCAGCTGGTGTACAGCTCAGAGGTAGTATTTCTACACTGGTATTTTTCTTGAGTTGATCACACAGCTTACTCGTACTGAAAGCATGAGTCCTACTCCTGGTCATGCTTTGCACCAGCTCTGCAATGAAAATTGTCTTGTATCCTAAAAAAAAAAATGATTCTGCTCACTAACCTTGCAGAAAATTGTTTATTTGCTGTGTGGTGACTAGATTAAGTTGGCTCAGTGAAGACTCTTAACAATGCATCAAGTGAGAAGAGTGGCAGGACTCTCTTCCCTTTCAGTTGTGATGAGCTATTAGGTTGCTTAGCTCTAAAATTTTAATTCTACCGTGAACTTCAAGCTTCTGTTTCTTACAGAGGTTTTGATTGGATTAAAATGTCTGAGGCTGTTCTTAGCTGTGCAGAACCCTCGTGTTAGGTTTCTTAGTGACTTGCACACCACCTCCCTCTCATGATGTCATCCTGTAGTTTTTTGTTTTTTTTAAGGTGGTTAAGAATGACTTAAATCCATACCGGAGGAAGCGCAGTGTTCCCTTGCAGACATTTGGTGGTGGAGATTTTAATAAACTTAACAAGGTACAGTCTTCAGAAATGATCTTTGTTGCTATAAGTAGTCCAATCTGTTGATGTTAACGATGAGTTATCAGGTTATCTAGTCATATTTAAATTTTTATATTGCCTTTCTAGAATAGTAGTGCAGCAGATAAGTGATTATATGTCTATTAAGTATGAAGTCTGTATTAAAATATTGTAAGTTGTCAAATTGAGGTCAGGAAATGCAGAAGTGACACACTTCTAATGATCAGCCATAAGAAAAATTATAATTGATTTTTATTTTTTTTTTTGCTATTCTGGCCAGGGTTTCAGGTTGGGTTTGGAGTTTTGGTTGGGTTTGGGTTTGTTTGGTTGGTTTTGTTTTCTTTTTGTGACTTTCTAGCACAGTTTCTACATTAACTGAGAACCTCATGTATGTTGGACAAGTTTGAGTGTCTTAGGATACTGACATGTAGAGGACCTTAATGCATCTGTCAGGTTCATCTGTTCATGAGACTGGCAGGCTTGTTCCAATTGTTTTTCCATCTATTTCAACTAGAAATTTCCTTTTGAGTTAGAACTGCAATTCCTTGTGGTCTTGTAGATGCCGACTAATTCTCTCTGGTCCTTAAGCCGGTTTATGGAGGCAGTAGCAGAACAATTACATAGTGTAATAAGTTTCTACCAAAATAACTGATAGCAAATTAATGTGTTGATTTCTGTCCTAAGCAATGCATTGATAATATAAAGGCATTTAAAGCCATAGTTTTACTTGAGTGTAGTCTCTCTCTGCTTATCTAACTACTAAACACTTGCCATTTGCGTAATTTTCTTTCCTCATCCTGTCTGGGAAGAAATCTCATGCTGGAAGTTTGACCTGAAAGGTTTATCAAAAAGCATGCATGCTATTTTATTTATTTATTTTTTTTTAATTTGTGCAGCGTGGCAGCTCCAAAGAATTACTAAGATTATTAACCTGAAGATAGACATTCAGGTGTGCTGGGCTTGTTGATATGTGGCAGTGTTCTAAGTGGTGTTTGTAACCTTTTATCCTTGGGGAATCCACGGTCTTAGGTCAGAAAGAAATCCTCTTGGTCCAAAGGTTAGCAGCAGATGTAGAAAGGAGATGGTGAAGAGGTGTCATTTGTCAAAACTGACATGAGGTGACATGATTTACACAATCTGTTACATGATACTGTATTTGCTATGGCCCAAAATGATTTGTGGTTGTTTTGTTGTTGGTGCTGTTTGGGAGTTTTGTTTGTTTTCTTTGTTTTGGTTGGTCTATTTGGTGGGGTTTTTTTGGGTGAGTGGGTTGGTTAGTTGTATTTTGTGGGGTGGGTTTTTTTTGTTGTTGATCAGTTTGTAGTGGGGTTTTTTTGCTGTCCAGGGACTTTCTGTGCTTTGGATTTCACTTTGTAACGACCGCTTCTTAAAATGGATAGATTTTTGCTGTTAGTTCATTTCAGCCAAAATTCTTGATCAGTGTATGAATCATCTATGAAGTTTCAAACTGCAGCTATGCAAAAGGATTATACTGCTCGTGTACGTAACAGAATCATCAAATCAATTAGGTTGGAAAAGGCCTTTAAGCTAATCGAGTTGAACTGTAAACCCAGCACTGCTAAGCACCGCATCTGCGTATTTTTAAAATCCCCCCAGGGATGGGGACTCCACCACTTCCCTGGACAGCCTGTTCCAAGGTTTGACAACCCTTTTGGGGAAGAAATTTTTTCTAATGTCCAACCTAAACCTCCCCTAGTGCATTTAGAGAGCATTTCCTTTTGTCCTGTCGTTTGTTACTTGGGAAAAGAGACTGACTCCCACCTCACTACAACCTCCTTTCAGGGAGTTGTAGAGAGTGAGGAGGTCTCCCTCTGAGCCTCCTTTTTTCCAGACTAAACAGCCTCAGTTTCTTCAGCCGCTTCTTGCAAGGCTTGTGCTCTAGACCCATCACCAGCTTCTTTGCCCTTCTTTGAACACACTCCAGCACCTCAATGTCTTTGTACTGAGTGGCGTAAGAAAACGCAGTATGCAAGGTGCAGCCTCCCCGGTGCTGAGTCCAGGGTGATGATCTCTGCCCTAGTCCTGCTGTTCACACTATTTCTTATAGAAGCCAGGATGCCATTTGCTGCCTTGGCCGCCTGGACACAACTGGCTCCAGTACCAAGCCCTGGGGAGCACAACTAGTGACTGGCCATCAACTGGATTTATCTCCATTCACCACCAATGTTCGGGCCTGGCCATCACAGATAGTTTTTTACCCAGTGAAGAGTATGCCCATTCGAGCCATCAGCATCTGGTTTCTCGTGGAGAATGCTGTGGGAAATGCTGTCAGAGGCTTGTATTTACCAAGGTCCAGGTAGACAACATCCACAGCTTCTCCCTCAACCACTAAGTGGGACACCTCTTCCTAGAAGGAGATCAGGTTAGTCAAGCAGGACCTGCCTTTCATAAATCCATGGACTGACTGGGCCTGATGTCCTGTAAGTGCTGTGTGATGGCACTCAAGATGATCTGCTGCATAACTTCCCCAGCACCGAGGTCAGACTGATAGGCCTGTCCTTCCAGCGCTTCTTGTAGGTGGGTGTCACATTTGCTAACTTCAAGTCAACAGAGACCTCCCTGATTAGCCAGTACTGCTGGTAAATGATGGAAAGTGGTTTGGTGAGCACTTTTGTCAGCTCCCTCAGTACCTTTGGCTGGATCCAATCTTGCCTCATAGACTTGCATACGTCTAAGTGGTGCAGCAGATCACTGACCATTTTCCCTTGGACTCTGGGGGCTTCCTTCTGCTCTCCGTGGTTGTTTCCAGCTCAGGGGGCTGGATATCCAGGGAAGAACAGGTCTTACTATTAAAGACTGAGGTAAAGATGGTCAGTACCCTAGCCTTTTCCTCTTCCTTGGTCACTGTGTTTCCCCCAGCATCCAGTAAAGGATGGAGATTCTCCTTAGCCCTCCTTTTGTTGCTAGTGTATTTATAGAAACATTTTTTTATTGGTGTTTTGGGTTTTTTTTTGTTGTTGTGTGTGTTTGTGGCTTTTTTCCTGCAGTAGCCTGACTAAGTTTCTGGCTGGGCTTTAGCCTTCCTAGTTTTCTCCCTTCTCCCTCATGATGTCCTTGTAGTCTTGTAGTCCTCCTGAGTGGCCTGTCCCTTCTTCTGAAAGTTACAAACTCTCATTTTTTCTTGAGTTCCAGCCAAAGCTCCCTGTTCATCTTCCTCTCCAGCCCATCTTTCTGCACTCGGGGATGGCCTACTCCTGCACCTTAAAGATTTCGTTTTTGAAGAATGTCCAGCCTTCCTGGACTCCTTTGCCTTTCAGTATGGCCTCCCAAGGGACTCTGTCAACTAGTCTCCTAAAAAAGCCAAAGTGGATTTCCAGAGAACACAAAGTGGCAGTTCTGCTGACCCCATCCTCACTTTTCCAAGAACTGAAAACTCTTACTTGATGATTGCTATGCCCAGGACAGTTTCCAACCTTCACATCACTCACAAGTCCTTCTCTGTTCACAAGCAGTTCCAGTGGGCACCTTCCCTAGTTGGCTCCCTCATCAGCTGTCAGGAAGGTCTCTTCCACACATTCCAGGAACCTCCTG
>VWZK01016293.1:25500-44537 GCA_013396935.1 Baryphthengus martii | reverse complement strand
ATTTTTTTTTTTTTTTTTTTTATTTGGGTTTTCACACTGAATTAGATCAAGTTTCTGGAGTAAGTACATGTGTACTGTGTAATATGTCCAGTGCCACAATATGAGCACTGCAGAATGCAGTTTGTTAATTTTGGAAAAAAAAGAAACCAGAGAATGAGATTCTTGAAACTACCTTGACCAGCTAATAACTTCACATTATTTGAATTTACACTCTAGCCATAGATAAGATTCTAAAGGGTAAAAATTAATTTCTAATGGTTAAGACATAAGAAAATGGAAACTTACCTTGGAGAATTCCTGGTGTAAAATTATAGATCTATATTTTTATAAAATGTAGCTGTTGTATAAATTTCTTTGAAATCTCATTTTTATATGTATAGAGAGTGTGCTTATTAAATTAATAGCTCCAGGAAAAAACACCTTAATCACTAGGACCATCGTGTTATCCCTGTCTGGGATGAAAATCCAAGTGTGTCACCTGTACTGTAGGAAGATAAAGTTTCAACCATTGTTCTCAAATGAACTGATGCTCACTTTGAAGACGACAACCTCTTTACCCTGCTGAAGATTTGCCCTTGAAAGTTTAGAAAATTGTGGAACACTTTCTGAAACATTTTTATATCTGTACATACAGTATTTTATAATTCAAACAGTTGCTTTTTGTACTTAACATCAGGATTTTGGACTGACTTCTTAATGTACAACACATCTTCAGGAGAAGAAAAACCATGTTCTCTTCTCCCAGTAACACCGATGACGGGGCTGTTCGATTACTTTCTATGGCAGCGCATACGAAATAAAGAATGTTTGGAATCCGATGACCTTCTGCTCTTGTGTTTTTAAGGTGGGACCTGCTTTAGAAGCCTTAATATGCTCTTCAATCACAAGTGCATTAAAAGACGAATTGTGTCTGCGTTCACCCATAAGGTTGTTTGGATGTGTGTCACGTAGCAATTGGTAACGTTTTGCTTTCTCTCGCTGTTTTGGCAAGCTTGGTGTCCTGCTATTTGGCACAAACTGTCACATCTGGTATAGGCAAAGGAGATCCATGGACGGTTATTTTTGTCTTCCGTAAGCGTCTGCTTCAGATACAGAATTCCCAGTGGAGATGGCACAAATTCATCAAACTACAGTACCTGATTCCACTGCTTTTGAATACAATGGAAGGTTTGATATTAGCGTGTGAATTTATGCAAACTGTAGAGCATGGAAAATGGAGCCGCGTGGGCATTTCTTAAGCCTTGTATGAGGAGGGTGTTGACTTTCTGTCCAGATGAAATGCAGGGAGCTACCAGAACTGTGGTAAACTAGGTTCTATGTGATGTACCTTCTCATAAATGACACAGTGTTTATGTGACAGCCTGAAATACTTCTGCTGTTCCTTCAGTACAAACAGAAAGAAAACCTTTCTACTGGACCATCTTGTACCTTATTACTGACTGAATACATACAGGCTGCTCCTCTTGTATCCACTCAAAGTCAGTCTTCCCAGAGCTAGTGAAATAATGAAGGCAAAATTACATTCCCAGTACCTTCAAAGAGTTACATCCAGAGTTTCTTCAAAGAAGGAAATTTGTATTGAATGCTACTTGCAGACTTTCTGTAGGCAACTTTGATATTAGAGACGTTGTTTATGTCTACACACTTTGCCCTCTCTAAAACTGATAATTCTCTTTCTTTCTAATTTGTAAATTGAATAATTTAACTTTGGCACCAAGAATAAGCTGTTTGTGAATTCAGGCTGTGATGTATTTGCGTGCTATGCACCTCTAAAAAGAGTCATGGGAATGGACACTTCAACTGGGGTTTATGATTTTCATCAAAATTGCTTTAGTATCAAGCAAAATTTCCTAGGTAGGGTAAGTAATGAACTTATATTTAGAATAAATGGTGTGATTATTTGTTCAGTGCAACATCGAACTTCCCCCTTACTGTTAAAAACACAGTTACCTGAAAACTTCAACAAGGAATATAAAACCATTAGCTCCATTGCTCAGACTAGGAACCAGTCATTTTGACTGAGATCCAAATCTGGCGTTTGTGAAGATCGAGTTATTGCTCGTGGAAAAGAAATCAGAGTCCAGATTATAACTTACTGTAACGAGTCAGTTTCTTTCTACAATAGATTAAAATCCAGGACGGATGGACACTGTCTTTGCTTTTAGATCCTGGTGTGAAGTTGAGAGGAAAGAGGCTGGAGAGGTACGGAAAAAGTCCCGTCAGCTGTTCCTTGCTTCCTGGCGCAGCGTCTGTATGTTGGGGGCGCTGCTTCTGATGCCTGGGAAGGAATCAAAATGAAAGAGGCATTTCTTCTAATGGCCAGTTTTGTTCTTCCTCCTGCTTAACTTGCAGTGGTCCAGCCTGACAGTCCTCAGGCTGTCCCCGGCCAGTTTCAGTGTGGAGTAACAAGTACACATCGTGCTGTGGCTGCTTGTAGGAAGGCGCTGTTTGAGAACCAGTTGGGATGCTGTGACACTATGAACATGACAGTCCTGCGGAACTCACGGTTATTTGTTTTTGTTGTTTATTTTGGCTTTCAGTAAAATGTTGACAGCTGTTTGTCAAAGTAAAGTAAATCTCTAAAGTACCACCCTCCTTTCTTTGAAAACTCCACTTCACTCCAAGTGAAGTTTTCAAAGAAAGGAGGGCGGTACTTTAGAGTGATTATTTCTCTTTAAGTCAGTGTGTATAGATTATGTCCCATGGCTTTGCTGGAGATTTAAGGTCCTTTTTACATCATTATTCAATTAATTTTTTGATCTACAGAACCAAAAATATTTTTAATGCCCAGTTTTGGTGATTGGAGCTGTGCAGCAGAGACATTGAATTCAGAGAGTGTAGATGCGTGTACGCAAAGGACCCTGCAAACTCCGAGCGAGCAGACTCTCTCAATTCTACATTTCAGCCAGTTGCAAGGGAGGAGCTACAAGTTTCTCAGAATTTTACCTGAGTGTTGCTGGATTTCTAGAGAGAAAGATCTTGCCCTGAATTTATTTGCTGCTGCCAGGCTTGTAAAATAACATTTACAGGACTTGTAGCAAAACTTCTTTTCTTTAGTTGATGGAGCACGTTCAGAGCTTTAATTTGTGTTTCCATAAATTTAATTCGTCTGATATCGTGATGAACAAGCTGCTGTAAAATATTTCTTTGTTTCAGAAGCTGAGACAGTCTCTGAACTGAGGCATACACTTGCCTTTTAGACCATGGCAGCTTTCTTTAAATGTAGTTCCACAAATGCACTTGTAAAATGTCTTCACCTAATCTGAGCTTGACAAAATCCAGCCAAACTTTTTGTTACAGTACATCAAAATGAATGGAGTACTGCACCTACTCGCTGTTGGTTCGAATAGAAGAAAATCTTGGAAGGCAAGTGAAAATGTGAGTGGCTTTTTTTAAAGTTTCTTCCGCTTTTCCTCTTTATTTCATGAAAAATCTGCGTGTTGAAGTGTGTAGGTTCCTGAACCAAACAGTATGTGAGGGGGGAGAAATGTATGACAAGTAAAAGCCTTTTACTGTGTGGCAAAGGAGCAGGTTCTACTCTTTATTCTCCAGAGACTCTTTGGTACAGGTTTTACCTGTGGGTAAAACTCTGCAGAAGGCCAGGGGCTGGTGATGCCTTTCCTGGCGTTCAGTGGGAAGCAGCGTTCAGCGAGTTAGGCCATAAACCCCAGGTAATTTATCTTTTTGTCCCACGCTACGCTCAGATTCCATGTGATTAAAATCCAGGATTTTAAATCCTGACTATATGCTGCTGCTCTTCTAAACAGAGATGTGCACAGATCTAGTGTGGGAGGCCAATTTTGTGAAGAGCTTTCTAAAACTGCACTCTAGTGAAATGAAAACTCCGCTTGCTTCTCGTCGCCTCTGGGCGAGTACGAAGCCGGGCTGCTTTGGGCGGAAACCTGTCACTCTAACAACTCACTGCTCTCGCAGATGCTCGGGTGGGCAGAGCACTAAACCAGTTATCTTGAGAACTTCTCACAGTAAAATTACAGAGGCTCAGATTCACCTCCTAAGGAAGCTAAATTCATCTTTGAGGAGGTGGAGAGCCCTTCTGCCAGCTCTCAAGCTGGCTGAACAGAGCCCTGCTGCCTTCCCCGGCCTTTGCAGCCCTAGCAACGCAGCGCACAGCTACGCTCAACTGCACACTTCTCTTCTGGCTTTATGTTGTTTTCAGAAGTTCCAGATGCTAAGCTGTGGTAAAACCTGCCCCAAAATCTGTGTCATTCCTTTGGAAGGGTTCCTGCACCAGAACCTGGTGTTCCTTCAGTCAGCTGGCACAGTTGGAACAGTTACTGCTGCTGCTGCAGCCACAGGTGGTGATGGGCCTGAACTTCAGAGCAGCAGGGTTGGTATTAGATCTGTGTGCTCCTAATGGCCTCTCCTACCTGGTGGAGGGGGTACAGGCACTGAAATCCGGCCAGAGCGTGACTATTGGGAACTTCAGGAGTGGCCACATGCAGGGGATTTTTATGCTTTTCAACAACCAGCTTAAGATGATGTCTTCGTTTTCTCCTTTCATGCCATCAGTTTGGATTTTAAGGTTTTTAGAGGAGTGCCTATCTTTAATGAAAAATTCAATTCATTAAAAAAACAGATTCATCAATGGTTCTGAATAAGGCCTGTGGGTTTTAGTAACTTTTAGACTCTTGCATACGTGTCTTCCTTCTGGTTTAATTAAGCCTCCAAACACTGGTTTGAACTGTAGCCATTCAATTATACAAGCATACTGAGAATCATGAGGGAAATAGTTACTGAAGTTGACATTTAGAAGTTTGAGCCACTAACAACTCTTTGAAATTCTAAGTTATTATTCTTAATTCCCATTATTACTCTGATTCTCATTATTATTATTTTGAAGACTTTGGTGGGAGCTTTGTGTTCAGCACGTGTGTCGATGCAATGCCCGTTAGCTCGGTAACCGTCAGCGATGAGGCCGAGTGCGATCGGCTGCCGTCAGAGCAAGAAGCCAGCGGTGGATATGGCCGGAGATGAAATTTGTGACTTTTAGTCATTCCGTGCAGTTTTGTGTTTGTTTATCCTGAGGGTGTGCTTTCAATCAAAGGGTTGTGCAAGCAGCGGAAAACACACCACTGGCAGAGAAAGGCAGTGTAAAAGGTTAAACCTCAGCGTCTAAAGGAAGCGATGGTATTCGGCCTTTACTGTGCCTAAAGAAGCTTTAAGAGGAGATGAGAGAGGGTGTTGGGACTCTGTGTCGATAACAAGCTGCCAGGATAGAAACACTCAGAGATGCTGTCAGCAACCCCCTCAGGGACGAGGAGGAAGTAACACCCACTAGAGGAACAAAGAGACTTGGCAGTATGCGTGGGAATACTTATCTTTCCATTTATTTGTGTATACGTGGTTGGGACAGGGGTGTGTGTTTGTTAGATCTTGGAAAAACAATTTAAGGCTTGGGTTTGAGTCGCTTTGGAGTTTCTGGAGTCACTTAGATCTGATGACATCAATACCTTTCTTACAGGAGGAGGAAGTTGATGCAAGCTGACAAATTGATGACTTCACTCATGTAGGGTGATGAGCACAACATTTATGGTGCAGGGACCCCAGACGGTACAGCACAGGCACTCACCTACCAGGGCCAAGCAGCCACGTGTCGCTGCCAGGAGACCTGGTGCTTGACTACAACGTGTTTGGTGTTTAAAACTCAGCCTACAGTTGTGTTACATGGTAGCATGAAATAACGACGCAGGCAGTCCCCCTTCATTTGGAGGTATTCGGTGTCTATTTTGAGCTCACCCAGGTTTCAGAAAACAGGTGGAGCCTGAGCCCTGCAGAGCAAGTGTACAATGCAGGTGAAAACTACACATTAAATCCTCCTCCTGTGCAAATTCTCAGGAGCTCTGAATAACTTTACACTTGACTATAAAATTTTGCTTAACCCCAGGGGCTGTATCTGACCAAACCTTCCCATCAAGGACCGCTACTTGCTAGAGAACGCGCAGCCCTTCACGTCCTAGTTGGGTGTGATTTTGAGCTGCTTAGTCATCCGTTTTAATTTCACATCAACTCAGCCACTGGCTGAACACAGCCCCTTTACTCCCTTCCAAATCAAGCTTGGAACTGAAGCCAGCACCCTGCCCGTCTCCCAAACATTTCCGTATTGCTCAATGAGCAGTTCCCGCTGGTGCCTTTGCTAACGATGCGAGCGCTACAGAAAGGCACCTGCAGCTGCAGAGGTGAGATCAGTCCTGTGAGATTTGCCAGTCAGGGTATCAGCCGCACGCAGTGCTTCGCTTGCAGACCTTAGCGTGTCATGATTCAAAGAGCGGACGGGTGGTATCCACTGCTTGGCTCTTCTTTGCCAAGCCCTGGGGCAGCATATACGTATTTCCAAGGGGAAACTGTAAACTGTCAGCAGGTTTATTATCCAAACATCTTCCTTCTTCACTGGTCCCAAATCCCCTCAAGTAGCCCTTGCACATGAAAACTGCAGGTGTCACAGGCATGTTTCCCTCAGAAATCTCTGTATTATACAATAAAGGAACTTTTCTCCTCTATGTCCCCTTTTATCTCTGCTTTACAAATAGGTTCTTGAAGGCGTTATTGTAATTTTTGTTAAATGCTGTATAAATGAGAGGATTAAAGAAAGAATTGGAGTAGCCAAGCCAAAGAAAGATGCTCTTCCAGATGGGTGGGATGTTGCAGGAACAGAGGGGACTTATTAATTCTGTGATGAAGAAAGGGATCCAGCACAGTACAAAAACTCCAATTAAGATGCCAACCATCAGTGCTGCCTTTTTCTCTTTCTGCTCTCTCCATGTTTCTCCATCTGTCTGGGAAGCGATAGCTGCGTGACGAGCTGTAAACACCATCTGCAGTTCATGCGAAGCTTCCTTCACCTCAAAACAAAAGCAAACATGGATTCTTACCAAGACAATTTGTTTGAGTGAAGTATTACTTTCAAATGACAGCACGACATCTGTGCAGCTACAACAAAAGACCCCAACTCCCTTCCTTCCAGGCTAAAAGAAAGAAAATGCCCCAGAGTGCCAACCTTACCAGACTTCTCATTATGTTGGCAAAGCTGCAGAACGTGACTGACAAACAAAGCTCGATAAAGAGTAACTGCTGCCATGCGTGTTGTGGGCATTCTTCTTCAGTTTATGTTACTGGATGCCTTGGTACCTAGTGGGAAATCAGGTTGTTATGGAAGGCTAACAGAGGCACGAGCCTTCTGCCTGCCCCTCAACCAGATTTTCCTGCACTGTTACGTGACCTTTAGGGCTTTTCAGGCCTGAATCATAAATTAATTTTACCCCATTGCAGGCCCTTTGGGCTTCATTTCCCTCAGGTATTAGGGAGGGACCTGCAACAAATGTCTGCGCATCGACTACAGGATAAAGCTGTTTTCTTCAACCTGACTGCCTGGATGCAGAGCTCAAAATGCCATCCCTGGTGGGTGGCACTACCACTTGTTCTGCGGAAGGGACAGGGCATACCCCCAAAAATTCAGCTAAATCTGCAGGAAACATTTTGTGTCAGAACCTTTTTTAATGAAAGAATGGCATTTCAATTAAAGGAAAGTTTCAAGAAATGTGCCTGATCTTTGGGAAATTATATTTCATTACCCTCTCCCCACTTCCCTCCCCCTCCTTCGCCCAAAATCATATGTACTTGAAATAAAATAGACTACTTCAGAAATATTTCAGTGGAATGTAAACCCCTCAAGAAGAGTCCTTATGAAAGACGGAATGTGGGTGCCGTTTTGCTCTTCCTTGAACAGAGTCAATCTCATTTTCTGGAGAGGGCCTGAGCAGCGTGTCGTGCCAGCGGCAGCCTGGTCACTGCCAGTGCAGGACAGTGACAATGGGAGCACGAGGACGCACCTGAAGTGACGCACCCGCAGGCACTCTGCCACCGTTTGGAATTACCTTATAGAATAGTCTGGTAGTAATCAAAGAAAAGCTTTGCCGGAGAAGCAGAATTTTCTGGTGCTCATTTTCTCTCTTCTGTCACCTGTCCTTTATTTCACTCAGGGCTACTTGGTATTCTCACAAAAAGTACTCCATTGCTGGAAAAAACACCATTTCAGTCAGCCTGCCCTTCAAACTCCGGCTTCAGCAGAAGTTACACGAGAGGACAAAAATGTCAGGTACTCCAGGCTGCTGAGAGTGCTCGTCTCCACCTCTGGCGCTAAGGGCCAGGAGCTGAGTACAACACAGCGCTCTGAGGGGTAGCGAGACTGTGCCAAAAAGGATCTGGGCACAAGTTAGTAACGTGCTTAGAGTCTATCCAGAAAAAAAACAAACCACAACTCCCTTGTGATTTTACTGTGAAGATTAAAATATCTGCAAGTTTCAAGTTCTTCTAGGCACTACGGTTAAGAAGACAGCGCAATAAAATAAACATTTTAAGGATGCAACCTGAGGCTCTAAAATTGGCCAAAGTGATAATTCCCAGGCACTGCAAGACTTCGACACCGCTCGAAAGACGACTCGTTTTTAAATTAGCTGCATGTTCCACGTGCGCGTGCCCCCTTTGTGCAAGCTTTAGAATAGATGGAGGGCTTCTGTTTAATATGAGCACAGCAACTTGGAGAGGGAAGCACTGGCGCTGGTGAGACAATCGCTCTTCAAGATGGATATCCCTGTCTTCGCCCTCAGACGTGAGACACGGCTGCAGAATGGAAGAGCAGCAGATTATGGGCGCAGGCAAATAATGGAGGAAAATGAAAATCACATCCATCCTGCCAATTAAAATGGGACACCCCTCATGTAGCAAGGATCACACCATTTGTCTGCAGAAGGACTCGCTCCGCACATCCTTAATCAAACGCTGCAAAAAGGGATGAATGTATGACAGAAGGACAAATTTGTGACAAGCAACCCTGAAAGATTACGTCTTAGCCCTGAGGAATAGCTACATAAGTACGTCTCTTGGGAAGAGCCATAGAAAGGACTTTGTCACGAGCAGCGGCCATAGTTCCGTACTGCATTTAACCTTCAACTCTTACTCAAAAGAGAGAACTTGCCGTGTGCCATCTTCAAATCACAGCCTTTCCAGTACTTCAGCTTTTAGAAGGCTTGTGACTGAACTGCAGAATTTACTAGTAGCGACTCTTGTGTCACTTTATTTCATATTCTGAGTAAAAGTTACTTAATTTATTTTGATAGAAGATGCCACAGTCCTCAGGTGTTTTCCCTAGTGACATGTGCATTTACCTGCTGAAATCAGAGGAGTTTCCACAAACTCCACCGGTTGTTAGATCAGGCCTCTGAATACTAAACAGCAAATGAAGAAAAGATTGTGGTATTTTTTGTAAATTAAAGAACAGCAGTTGTCTTCCTATCTACGTAATTTCTGCTTTCTCTTTTGTCATAGCTGTTTTCTCACTTTTTTTTTACTATTTCTGCCTAGGACTTCTGAATAATGCTGCAACAACAGTAATAATAATAACAGTGCAAACAGCAGCCTGGTGCTTTAGGGCAAATAATGGGATCTCTCGTGGATTCTTCCATTAAGTAAATATCCCTGGCAGACTGGAGGTATTTTGCTTCAGTTTTCCTTAGGAAATCCTTTGAAAAGGATACAGAAAATCTTGCAAAGGTAACTAGTATCCCTGCTCAGCAAGCTCCTTCAGTAGGACTTCCTCAAGCATTTCAACCTTGGACGCTGTGTGAAAGCTCAGCATTCCAGGACCGTCAGTGTCTAATGCTCACCTCGCACGGTGTTTCCAGCTGACCCGCTGCATGCCCCGCGAGCGGCCCTCGCTCCGTTGGCTCTCCATCAGGGTCACCCGCCACGACACCTGCCTCTCGGGCATTCCCAGCACAGGTGACCGTTCCAAGTGCCAGCCGCCAGCATGAGCCCTGCCACTCGGCAGGCCTGGGATCCACTGGCCAGCTGCTCCTCCTTGCAAAAGGGACCGGATTTTACAGAGAGTTTCTAGCGAGGCCCTGCGCTCAATGCCCCTGTAAACGCGTCAACTTTGCGGTCCCCTGCTCCTTCCCTGCCTGGTCACCACGTACACCTACTGCCTGCATCTCATTCCTGCTGTGGGACTGATTCATTTGGGGACAAGTCCACTAGATTTTTTAAATGTGATGTGGATTTAATCAAAAGTGCTGTTCATACCAGCAAATATGTATCAGTGCAAAGATGGAAAAGTCCAACCTTTCATTATTTTTTCTCATTTTTATTGTTGTCTATATGATTTGCTGCAGACTCGACTCATCTCCCTGGCCTGGCTGGTGCTCCAACTATCAGCCTCCAAAACTATGTTGTCGAGGCAGTTTGCTGTAAGCCATCCCACACGAAGTACATGGAAAGTAAATTAGTGGGCAACCCATGCTGCAGTACCCAGTGCTGGCAGGGGAACCATGCTAAAGGATTTCCTCCTTTATGCAGGCATGAGGTAAGCCATGGAAATTTGGCAATGTCTGAACAAGAACACAGGCCAAAAAGATTATGTAGCTGCTTTCCACTCTTGCCAGTTGTGATTTTCTTGACCTAAACATAGCCCTGACAACACCAAAGCTGCAGTTTCCAGTGCCAAATCCGGAGGCTTTGCATGACTCCAATTTCTAATGTAAGTCACAATACCTGATTGCTATCCCTGTGCCACATGGAAGAAAGGACAAGCCCAGTATAAAACCTTCCCCCCCTGCCCCCGCCCCATTCTGGGCATACTGATGAGCGTTAGCGAGCAGGGGACAGCGGAAAACATGGTCCCAGAGTGTAAATTAAAGCAATCCATGAAGATGCCTTAGCTTATACTGGGGACACTTCTCAGAGGTAATCATCTCTGCACGGTGTTGCACAGTGTTCTCACTGGCTGGCCAGCAGCACACGCTGCCCCAGGCACAGGTGTCCTTCCCTCTACACAGGCTCTGCTGCAGGAGCTGCAAGTCAGGATCAGGGGGGAAAAAAGCTGCCATGAAACGATTGCTACTCAGAGGCCAGAATTAAAATTCTGAATTCATGCAATCAGCTATTTCCAGGACAATGGGTTCTGAGAAGCGCACAGATGACCACATCCCAGTGAGAGTATCATAAAGAGAGTTCACCAAAGGAAAAGAGCTCTCAAGTACAAATTCTCCTAGAGACATAAAGGAGTTTGGTTTTAGTTTCAGAATTAATTCATTCTTCTGTACGTTGGTGAGCAGTTGCAGTTCAACGACACCTCTCTTATTTGTCTGACCCAGTACATTACCGCTACTGAATGGTTCTATGTTCCTAGAGCTCTGTGTTCCAAATTCCCGTGTTCCCAGCAGCCTTATAAAAAAGATGCCACCAAGTTGCTTCTAATGAAATCCCTTGACTTCAAATGTTCCTTACAGCTTTAGAGGTTGTTATTACTGGTCCTTCCTGGCACATACTGCGTATGTGTTTGTACTGTACCTGCAAAGTCTGCAATAACAAAGCAACAGTAAAAGATGATAAAAATCAATCGAATCAGGCTTACGACCACAAATTCTGAGTTTCATCTGTTACGGTGTGATTCAGTAAAGACCCTTACAGCTTTGGCATACTTCCTTCTTGCTCTTTGAACAAGAACATGAGAAACTGAAATGCACAACAAAAGGATCAAAACATAAGAATGTCTACACTTTGTTGGCTGCGTCACCAAAATGACAGAGTACATTTGACAGGGAAAAGAATACCTCTCTGCTTTCTCCTGCAGGATTTTCTTCTGCTGTAAGCAGGAATAGCTCTGGATTTTTCCCAGGAAATCACTGGCCACTCCACTCTGCTTCCTGACTTGCCCTTCTGCTATCATCTGACACCTGCTGCCACTCTGCAGAGTTGCACTTTGTTTTCCTGACCCATTGTACAATCAGGGGCAAAAATAAGAAATAGAAGGCCTGTGACTCCTCCAAAGAAGGAGAATCTGGTTTATCTCCCTTATTGTGCTGATTGGTTACGTGGGTTGGAGAAGCTAAACAGGCCAAGGTGCAGAACATCACTGTTGGAGCTCTGGGACCAGATACTACATAAAATGGGAAGGACTCTCACAAACCTGGTAAGATTTGGATCAGGCCTAATTACTTATACACAAAGCACTTTGAAAGGGGAGAAAGAAAAAAAAAACCCAAAACAAACAAGCCCCCAACCCCCTCCAACTATCAACAGAACTTTAACTGCTCATATGGAAATTTAATCCTGACTCTGCAATTGCTCCATGTAAGTAATCCTGACACTCAGATTCTGCCATCCTTGGTTTTACTGGGCAAAACCTACGTTGCAAGTGACTTCACTGATTAAAAGGGCACTACCCAGCAGTGTGCGATGTTTTTCAAGCAGGCTCGTTTATTTCAATTGGACTATTTACCGAAAGAATTATTACCTAATTCTGTCAACAAGGTGTGAGAAAGAATAGCTCTTTATCAGTGATGGTAGGTCACAAGGTTTTCTATGAGGGTCACTCATGTCAGTATTGACTGTAGAATTGACTTTTAAAGGAGTTTCATAATTAGCAAACAAATAATTATAAAAGCGCTAGCCTAATTTAAGGTCCAAATTCTGCACTTTTTTTTTGTTTCAAGTGAAAGTAAGAAACAAGCTCTCATGAAAACCAGAAGCACCTCAGATGTTTCATGTCCATCTCCCTGAATTTTTTGCAAAGACTTTAAAAAGCATTTTTCAAAAACACAAGTAAAATTACTCAAAATAGTTATTCTGTTAACTATTCAACTGCCAAGTCCACCACTAAACCATGTCAACAAATAACAACAAACCTTGGAAGCGCTAGGTTAATGGATAGATTTGATGATCTTAAAGATGTCTCCCAATCAAAGTGACTCTATTCTATTCTGCACCTCCGTAAGAGTATAGAAATACAACATACGCACGCCAGCTCTCGGCTCAGAGACAGCTGCCCTTTCTCTGGGTTTATGTACATATATACACAGCGGCAACCTGCAAAGCACTCTGGTGCCTGGCTCTGTTGGCTGAAGAGCACTGGGCAAAAACATCAAGGTACCATCATAACTGTTCCACTCCGCGCATCGGTTTCTTCCAGGCATTTCTACTGGCATGTGAGTACTACGACCTCCAATGTTTTCCTCCTTAAATTAAGTTGCTAATATTAACCAGCTACACTGCCGGGTATACCTCAGGCCATGACCCGCAGCCCTGACACACAGTTTCACCTCAGTGCTACCTGACAGCTAATTCCTGACTGCAACGCAGCCGTCTCTCCCAGCAGGGATCACCTCCAGCCTGGGAAGCAGAGCCAGCTCTTGGCATCGGCTGCCAAACACCCCTCTGATGTTACTCAGATCAACTACTGCACGGCACCCAGGGTGAGACCTGACATAGATGCAGAGATCACTTAACATGGAGAGTAACAGTCATCAAAGAAAAATGTTGCATCAGGATTCTTCTCCAGAATCACTGAAGAACTGCTACTGTTCCTGGCGCCACCAGGGACCCTGTTGCTGGAAGCTTAAACGAGACAAGGATAAAACTGTGTAAGTTTCAGTCTCTTAGCAAGAAAACTGAGTAGAAATGCATCCTGAATTCCAGCTGCCTTGATCCATGGGTTCATCTAATGTACACGTGCGCAGCTGGGCACCAGCTCGTCCTTTAGAGGAGGAGTAGAGGTTTGACTGTGCATCACAGAAGTCTTTTGATTTCAGTCAGCAGATGAAGCTGCTGGGACAATGAAAGGAGGCTGTAGCAAGGTGGGGGTCGGTCTCTTCTCCCAGGTAACAAGTGACAGGACAAGAGGAAAAGGCTTCAAGTTGTGCCAGGGAAGGTTTAGGTTGGACATTGGGAGGAATTTTTTCACTGAAATGGTTGTCAGGTCCTGGAATACGCTCTCCAGGGAAGTGGTTGAATCACCATCCCTGGCTGTGTTCAGAAGTTGTGTAGACAGGGTGCTTAGGGACATGCTTTAGCAGTGGACGTGTAGAGTAGGGTTAATGGGTGGACTCGATTATCTAGAAGGTCTTTTCCAACCTAGATGATTCTATGATTCTATTCTGTGGGGAAGGTTGTCACTGCAAGCCAATCACAGGTTCAAGAATCCCTGTTATAAAAGGAGAAGTTATTATGTCAATCACTGTCAATGTAAGAAAGATGAAAAAATGCTCACTTGAGCATTTGCTGGTATTGCAATAACTGGCAACCCGTCCAAAACGGGTATTCAGCTCACACTGACAGCAGCTCTTCTGTCAGTACAGCTTCAGCCAGCTCCCAGACGCTGCATGAGCCAAAAGCGCTCAGCTGCCAGCCTGGCTGTGCCCCCGCAAGGGCTTTTGCAGACAGAACTATGACAATTAGGAGCCAGACTTTTTTGTATTAAAACTGACATCGCAACAACGTGGCTCTGCACAGGCTAAAATTTAAGCAGCTCATTTAGTGTCCCAGAATTTTAGATTCCAACTAGTCCTGTATGAGTGAGTGCATATGTATGGACGTTGGTATGCATGTAAAAGATAAAGCATGCAAAACCACTGTAAATAGTTAGCTTTTGTGCTAGCAAAGATTATATATTAACTCCAAGCAATACGTTCATCAAACTTAGAACAACTTGGGAAAAAAATTGGTATAAATAAGCAAATAAAGGTTGTAGGAAAAAAAAAATAATGCTACTAAAGGAGACATTCTCATCTTCATAAATCAGTATCTTCAAGACATCAGGACCCAAATCTGCAAGTTTGACCACACAGAACTGTCAGTGATGTCATGTTGGAATCAGGGGCCACAACCTGCAGACTTTGACTTGTGACCATAATAACATTTCTACCACGACTCCAAATCAAGGTTAGGGGGATTTAGCAGAGGAGTGAAGCTCTGCAGGATTAGCTGCAGCTGAACAGAAATGTTCCACGTCTCTTTAGGTATCATCTCGAACCTCCACATGGCTCAGCTTCTGTTTTTGGGAAGGGACCGGACTTAGCAAGCACAACAAACGTACTGTAAAGAATCATCTCCAGAGGCAGGAGCGAGAGTCAGGGTATGTGACAGAAAGTGGAAGGACTTTACAGAGAGCACCACCATGCACTTTGGCAACATGGCATGGGTGACAGCATCACCAAGCAGAGAGCCTGACTTTATGGGGTACAAGGGGCCAACCCCAACCTTCCTGCAGGGACACAGCTCTCCTGTCAGCTCGGTGTACCCCTGAGATCAATGAGACCTCCCACACGAGCAGGGCTTTGCGGGATTATAGGGAATGTTTGGGTTAAGAAGGAGGAGGACGTGGTTTTTAAGGCAGCTGGTAATTTTGAAATAGAAACAATTTGTTGCTCATTGCTTCAGTATTATGCAGTGAGCTGCATGTTCCCAGTATTCAAGGTAAAATAGCCCAAGCACATCAATAAAGTGTATAATCTGCTAATTAAAATCTACTCAGACACTGCTAGATCCCGCACCAAGTCCGTGCTGGTAGACAGACGTGGATGCATTGCTCTGTACACAACCTAGGCATCTGTTTATGTCTTTGTTTGCCCTATCAACAGCGTAAAAAAATAAAGAGGAAAAAACCCCAAGGCATGGCAAATTCAGACGAAATAGATGATTTTTAAATTCCTCTCCAAACTAGCAGTGAATGCACCCGTCATTTACTCTTATGGCACACTAAAGAAAAAAAAAAAAGAGACTAAAACTCTTATCCAAAAGTAGCACTTTTTGACTGGCTAATTACCAGTCATGTCCAGTCTGTAACAGTTACATTCACCTGAGAGCCCCGAGGCACGTCTCAGTTTTCTCCCCATGCCAAAACCACCAACACGGTGGTGACAGCTGAAAGCAGTTGAGAAGCAGGAGCGCAGGTGCCTGGGGTAGGCAGCGGAGGCTCTCCTCCCCATTCCCCACCCTTACCTGGGCAGCCTTGGGCAGGGGCACCACGGCGTTCCTCCTGCGGCCCCCCACGCGGAACTTGGCCGCCTTGTAGATTTTCCAGTAGACGAAGAGCACCACACAGAGGGGCAGGTAGAAAGCCCCACCGGTGGAGACAATGGTGTAGGAGGGCTCCTGGCTGACCTGGCAGCGCTCCTGCTCAGGACTGTAGGTCTCCCCCCAGCCGAAGAGGGGGGGGAGGGAGATGGCAGCGGAGAGCGCCCAGGTGAGAGCGATCATGACGTTGGAGATGCGGCGGCGGGTGAGCAGCGTGTACTCCAGGTGGCGAGTGATGGACCAGTAGCGGTCCAGGGCGATGGCGGTGACATTCCAGATGCTGGCTGTGCAGCACAGTACGTCGAAGCAGACCCACACGAGGCACAGCTCCCGGCCCAGCCGCCACCGCCGCCCGGCCGACAGCTCCTTCACCAAGCTCAGCGGCATCACCAGGGCTGCCACCAACACGTCTGACACCGCCGTGGAGGCCACGAGGTTGTGGGGCACCCGGTGGAAAGCCTTCACTCGCAGAATGGTCACCAGCACCAGCAGGTTCCAGAGGAAGGTGGCCACAGTCAGGAGCACCAGCAGNCGGCTGCGCTGGCTTTTCTCCGCAGTCCCCGTGAGGCGGCCGGACACTCCCTTCTCCCCGCAGCCCCCGAGAGGTAGCGGGACACCCCCCTCTCTTCACGGCCCCTGCCCGCCATGTTCCCCTCAGCTGTCCTGTCAGACCGTCGCCTCGAGCGAGCGGCCTCCGGGCGCCACCGGCAAGGTTGGGGCCGGGTTTAGTACTCTACAGGAGTTGTTTCTAGGCTGTAGCATTTTAATAGGATTTTCTTAATTAAAAGAAAAAAAACTCTGAAATTCTCTTAAATTTTTTAAGTGGCTGGGAACATCTCNAAGGCAGCTGGTAATTTTGAAATAGAAACAATTCGTTGCTCATTGCTTCAGTATTATGCAGTGAGCTGCATGTTCCCAGTATTCAAGGTAAAATAGCCCAAGCACATCAATAAAGTGTATAATCTGCTTATTAAAATCTACTCAGACACTGCTAGATCCCGCACCAAGTCCGTGCTGGTAGACAGACGTGGATGCATTGCTCTGTACACAACCTAGGCATCTGTTTATGTCTTTCTTTGCCCTATCAACACTGTAAAAAAATAAAGAGGAAAAAACCCCAAGGTATGGTAAATTCAGACTAAAGAGACGATTTTTAAATTCCTCTCCAAACTAGCAGTGAATGCACCCGTCATTTACTCTTACAGCACAAAAAAAAAAAAAATAGACTAAAACTCTTCTCCAAAAGTAGCACTTTTTGACTGGCTAATTACCAGTCATGTCCAGTCTGTAACAGTTACATTCACCTGAGAGCCCCGAGGCACGTCTCAGTTTTCTCCCCATGCCAAAACCACCAACACGGTGGTGACAGCTGAAAGCAGTTGAGAAGCAGGAGCGCAGGTGCCTGGGGTAGGCAGCGGAGGCTCTCCTCCCCATTCCCCACCCTTACCTGGGCAGCCTTGGGCAGGGGCACCACGGCGTTCCTCCTGCGGCCCCCCACGCGGAACTTGGCCGCCTTGTAGATTTTCCAGTAGACGAAGAGCACCACACAGAGGGGCAGGTAGAAAGCCCCACCGGTGGAGACAATGGTGTAGGAGGGCTCCTGGCTGACCTGGCAGCGCTCCTGCTCAGGACTGTAGGTCTCCCCCCAGCCGAAGAGGGGGGGGAGGGAGATGGCAGCGGAGAGCGCCCAGGTGAGAGCGATCATGACGTTGGAGATGCGGCGGCGGGTGAGCAGCGTGTACTCCAGGTGGCGAGTGATGGACCAGTAGCGGTCCAGGGCGATGGCGGTGACATTCCAGATGCTGGCTGTGCAGCACAGTACGTCGAAGCAGACCCACACGAGGCACAGCTCCCGGCCCAGCCGCCACCGCCGCCCGGCCGACAGCTCCTTCACCAAGCTCAGCGGCATCACCAGGGCTGCCACCAACACGTCTGACACCGCCGTGGAGGCCACGAGGTTGTGGGGCACCCGGTGGAAAGCCTTCACTCGCAGAATGGTCACCAGCACCAGCAGGTTCCAGAGGAAGGTGGCCACAGTCAGGAGCACCAGCAGTGTCAGGATGAGGATGGTGAAGATAGAGAAGGGCTCCCGGGCCCTCCACGTGCTGCTGCCCACCAGCATGGAGGCAGCCGAGGAGGCGTTGGTGTCCACATAGACTGACGAAGTGTTGGCGCCCATATTGACCTGACACTGGCCCCGTGGGGTGCAGGGGCTCAGGGTCTCTGCCATGTCTGGGGCCGCGGCTCGGCCCCTCACTACTCCTGTCCACAAGGACTCTCCACCTTCCCAAGCCGCTTGCCGCCGCGGCACCGTCCCCAGCCCCACCGCNAATTTTTTAAGTGGCTGGGAACATCTCCATCTTAACGTCTGTTTCAGGGCGGGTTTATGGCACCGTTTCTTTACTAAGGGCATGTGCCCAGCCTCTGAAAACACGGCCTTTTCCTGGCCCCTTCCAGTAACTAGCTTGAAAATCAAGATGTTTCAAAAATAATTTAAAACCTTCTACACAGCCTCCCTTAAAGTCTGTAATAGATGTAACCAGGATGGTATGAGTAAAGGAGACACAGAGATGAGCTTTGTCACTTCCTGAGTAATTGATGGTGACAAGTAGTGTAACAGGATCATATAGCATTGAAGTATGATATCTGAGGTCTTTGGGAGGTGTCCAGCCTGCTTTGATTCCTGGGGTCCTTTACAACTCATAACCAGCATTTCCACCCTCTTCATTTTCCCTTAGTCTGTTACCAGGACAATTTCAGTGGGAGCTACTGAATAAAACACAGGCTTTTTTTCCTTTACCAGCTCATACTGAGAGATCTCCAAAAAGGTCTGAAGTTGTTGAGGGTCAGAAAACAAGATCAAAGAAGGTCGGTGAAGTCGGTTTCCTTGCAAATAGCAGCACAGCTATAATCACAGACTGTCATGGGGCAGAGTTTAGGGACTGGAGATTGGTTGCTCAGTTTTGAGGTAGAGAAGGAGTATTTTCTGGGTCAGAATAGTCCCATCTAAATGAATGCTGCTCAAATCCACGTTCTTCACTTTCATTCACATGCAATAAAAAAAAACATCACCATATGACAAAACACAAACCTTTCAGCACAACTCTGTTACCCTCAGCAGCTTGCCTTACTTGGATGTCCAAAAGCTGGACCAATGATGAAATATTAAAAAA
>VWZK01016293.1:8112-25455 GCA_013396935.1 Baryphthengus martii | reverse complement strand
TTAAAAAAAAAAAAAAAAAGGAAGAAAATGACTGTAGGCACAATAACCAGTCTGTTTTGTTGGTTAACTCTTGGATGCCAGTTCAGATGAACAGTAAAGAAAATAAATCCTTTGCCAGGCTCCAATTGCAGACATGATTGTAGTTGTTTCCTACAGTAATTCTAACAAGTGATCTAGTGTAAGGCAGCAGCAAAGAGAAAACTATCTTCATTACTTACCAGCTTTTATTATTAGGAGAAAAGAGTGTCCGAGTGCTAAATGTTTCACGTTTTGCCACTTGAGCTTCCAATAGGCAGAATCTGACAGAGCTTGTCAAGAAAAACGTTGCCACAGTACTGCTACAAGTTAAACCTAAAGAAGAATCTGAAAGAATTAGACCCTGGTAAAAACTTGTCAGAGGTGGCAGATAGCATGCGACTGCTTCACAAGCAGCTTCGCATGCCTTGTCTTTTTATTGCTCCTTTCTAACTTCTGTCTTGTTTTCTTAGTTTGTGCCACTTTTAACATGCCAGCTAAAGAATTACTGAATAATGCTTTATTCCTTTCAAAGGCACCCAGACCTAGAAGCAGCAAGGGAAGCAAGGCAGATAAAAAGGCCCTTTAACTTCTAAAGTTTCAACAATTGTCAATCCAATTCTGTGAACTTAATAAAGGAATAAAAGAATCTTGTCACAATTTGAATAGCTCAGCTATTAAAGAAAGACTGTAAGGCAACAACCAAGTTTCATGTTAGGGACCAAAATGGGCCAGGATATGATCTGATTGTCCCTGCTCCTGCAGGAAATGAGATTGTCTTTTTCTTGTGTGAGGGTGCTTCATTTGTGGACTACGTGTGAGTCATCATTAAAGCAGCCCAGATGATTTAAAAAACTTCTTTCCTAGAAGCTCTGTGTCCCATCTCTCTGCTCCCAATTACTACGTGTGTTATGTACCGCATCCTGATAGTTACATTCCACTTCACACATAAAATGCACAGAAATCTCCTACTTTTCCCCCCTGGTTGTCTGAAATAACCTAGTTCTATACTGCAGAGGCTTGACTAAAGTCTCAACGGGATTTTTTTTTTCCTAATTACCCCACTACTGTGTTGTCCTGTGAATGCAAATGCTTAGTGCTTCTCAGAGGTTGCTATGGCAACACATTATAGTGTCTCAGAAACTGGGGTAGTCTTTGGAAAAGAGAAGAGGGAGTTTTAAAAAATGAGGAGACTTGCATGTATTCTAAGTAACAGAAAAGCAAATAAATATTGCATGAAATGACAAAATAAAAAAACCCCACACTAAGACAAAACTAAACCACTTTTCTTCTCCTGAAACTAAAGGAGGACCTAATTTACTTTTATGTACAGTTAGAGCATTACACATCGCTGTCACAGCAAAGTGCAAGGAAAATCCTTTGGTTTATTCACTGATACTTTTACTGGCTTCAGAAACTACAGTCTGCATCTTCACAGTTTCTTCTTTCCACGAAGTATGGCAGTGTGTATCCTCAAAAGATAACTGAAATCACCATTTCATTGGTTTTACAATAAGCAAATAAATGACTAAGGACTTGGAGCTAGATGATGGAGTTAGCAGTAAATACAAAATAAGGTCTTCTTTCCATCTGGTTGTTCAGAACTTTGTGGGCTGAGAATTCTGAGGGAGGCAAAACACAAACAGGTGGAAAAAGTAATCTGCTTATAAATCTAAGAGTAGAAATGCTTCACATCTTCCTTTGCATCTGTTCTCACTTTTCCCTGGTGATCTGAGAAGTGCTGAGAAAAGGACCATGGACGGAGACGAGGAATTGCAAAACATATTTCCTGGTCCTTACCAAACACCACCCGCCAAAATCACTTTCCTGGCTGCCGACATTTAGATGAATCTCCTCAGACTCAAGTCTTGTCATAATTTTATATTTTTTCTGTCAGCCTGAAAGTTCTTAACTTGGCTTAAGCCTCCCTGCATCCTTCTAATTCCTGTCCAAGCTCGCCTTTGAAGAGCCGTGCTGGAGCAGTGGCCGTCTGCGTCAGGCAGCAGCCACCCAGCCCAGCTTCATTAACCTGCTCTGTTTTCAAGCCCCTTCAAGGACAGCAGGCTGCTTAGGAACAGCTTGGAGGATGATGATTCATCCAGATAACATAATTTCAACTCATTTTGTGAAGGGATGCTCTATTTTTACAGCAAATACATGCAATTTAAATATAGTTTCTATTTTTCAGAAGTTTGCTTTTATCTGTTAGAAGCAGATTATTTTTAGACTGTTATAAAGAGACTACATTGAACTGTTTCGACTCAGTTTTGATTTTTTGTTTTAGATGCAAAAGTCCTATGAGAGCTTCTAGTAGATGCAGTTTTATTCCATCCTGTTCTCTGCTAGCTCTTTAATAAAAAACCGGCGTCCTTTATAAAGCATTTTTCAGAAAACTCAGTTATATAAATCCTTCAATTAATGTGATAAATACCTAGAAAAAAATTCAGCTCAAGGGAAAAACAAACCCTCAGAAGCCATTTGACAGCTAGTCCCATATTGTTATGATTGAAAATGTGATGGGGAATCTAGATGTCACGTAAATGCTAGCGAGGACTGATTTTATCAATAATAATGAGAAAATCTTTGACAGAATAATTTCCACTCGAATATCAGTTTTATTTGACTTATAATAGCAAGGTTTTCAAACACAAGGGCTAGTCAGCAAAGACCTGTGTCCCTGCACGGATTAGGTTTGCCACAGCGGTCTGTGCATGTGTGTTAACAGATAACGAGCCCTAGGACAGTTAAGGCCAAGATGTGAATACAAAGGGGATTATATTGCAGCAGATTGGCTGGCGTTAGGCTTTCTTTACAGTGGCCACATAAAAAAAAAACAAAATCAAACCTCAACTAATAATCTATGATTTAATAAAACTAATTTGTTTGACTTTCATTATTGGCACTTGCTACTGTCATTAACCTTGAGCAGGAGCCAAAATTATTTTAAAAAAATAAAATATTGTTTTAAGTATGTACAAGACATAGACTTTCCACTTGTGGATTTTAATATTCTTAAGTGTCAGATTCAAAGTTATTTAGGACTCCACATCCATTGATTTCCATTTTAATTGGTGTCTGAGACAGCTGCAGTGCCCAAATGCCTTTGATTCTTGTTCTAGCTCACTCCCAACCTGTGCAGCAACTCTTTTCAGCAGAAACAGCCTGCCTTCCTTCCTTCCACAAAGTGTTCACAAAACAGTGCCCATAGAAGCTGCCTATTACTACCAACTAACCCCACTGCCATTATAGTGTGGAGTGTATGAATTTATCATGAGTACGAGTCTGGAATATGTATGTGGTTTATTCCTCTGTGCAATACCTTTGACTAGACAAGTTTCTCTCCCCCGCAGTTGTGCAAGAAAGAGATTTGACACAAGCAACATTATAGTATTTATGACTTTGGTGCAAGCTGGCAAATTTTTTAGAAGCAAAGAGCATTCCAGTTCAAGAGGCTGGATTCTTATTTTCGTGGCTCAACATCTTCTATAAATCTAGAGCAAACAAAAGCATCAGAAATAGCTGCGTGAATTCTGTCAAGCCAAGCAGCTAAAATCCAGAGGAAAAGTAGAGCAAAAGTCAAGAGCAGACACAGATCTTATTCTGCAGGCATAGCCAGTTGATCTCCAGGCTTCTTTCAGTATTGTTACTTTAGTTTGGAAAAAAACAACCCACCCCAAATCATAAAACAAGCCAGCTTTTCAGGGCTAGTAACTGGCTCTTTTCTAGTTGTTAGGTTTTCAGATCTCTCTAAAATCCCTTGTAAATTTGGGACAGTAACTTCTAACACCCCAAAACAGGACAGTGATAGAACTGAAAACAAAAGTCACATACCTGTGCTGTAGCCTATCAGTACCCTGCCTTCCTTCACAGCGGGAAGAAACTGGAGACCTCTATCAAAAATTTACTATTTTTTTAATCAAATAGTCTTTTCACCTTCCCTGGGAAGGTTTGCTTCCCCTGAGCCTTAGAATACTGGCTTAAAAACAAATCATTTTAAGTATTTAAATCTTTGGTAGCTTACTTGAATTGAGTCATACACGAAACAGAAAGGCTCATTACTGCCAAAATATAAACATACTTCTTATTTACAGCAGACCTAAGTAGATAATATCTTACCCGGTTCTCAAGTATTCTTGCTCTACACTGTCATTAAACATGCCCTCTACCTGTGACATTCACCCTTGAAAAATTTGATGGCAGCACTTTCTGACAGGTCTCTTGCCTGTCTATCTCGGCAGGGTTGTGGCACAGGAAACTAACACGATGACAAGATTTTTCATGATTACGAGCAGTAGCTCGGCAATGAAATTCTCCTTTATGGGCCTGTTCCGAGAACTGTCAAAAAAATCTTCCAGTTCAAGCAGGACAGTTTTGATCACCCCCTTAAGTGGTTTAAAGAGTCCAATTTCTTTGTCAAGGTTCTCAGAGAAAGACGGCGATTTCTCAAGGCACACGGTATTAGTCGCCGGCCTATCAGTCACTGTTATGAGACAAGCCTTGAGAGCCTGATGGCTGAGGTCTATTAACTGCTCACAAGATTGATAACAGGGTAAGTTGCAAAGGAAACGTTAGGTTTTCCAATCAGTTCAACAATCTTTTAAACTTCTTGCAATACCATAGTAGAACAGATTCTGCCCGATACGCACAGATATTGCAGCAGAAACTTATTTTTCATTTATGATTCTATAAACAGAGAAAGGTAACTGCATCTGCACAAGTCAGGAAGCTGAAGGCCCTTCTCTTTCAATTCCCATTTAGCCTCAGCTTGGGAATTTCTCTTGGGCTTAATCAGGAAGTTACAGTGAAAAATAGAGGACTATGTAGTTACTACAGACTGTGGCAGCCATTATACATCTATAATGCTTCAGTAACAGTGCTAACTTTTTTTAAATTTATTTTTAGGGTAAGACAATAGTACTCTAGATCAACATCACCCAGTTTTTTCACCTCCTCAATGAGTTTAGTTCAAAGATTTCTTTGTATTAGGGTATAGAAGAAAATGCAAACCGAATATACCAGGGCGGAGTTGTGCAGACTTGTGCCAAACCCCTATTTTTCAGTTGTCCTCCTATTAGACTTTAGAAACTGACAGCGCCTCAACTCTTCCAAAGAAAAAATTAGGTGGACCTGGAGATTGTCTAGCTGCTGCAAAAGCAGTCAGCCTTCTGTTGCCAGAAGGAGAGGGACAGAAATAAAGCAGTTCTCTTTGAAGCAGATTTTTTCTTACACAGAAAGTGGCAGGAATTCTGATGTGTTTTTAACCACTACCAGCTGTGGCTGGTCACATGGTCAGATAGGTGGTCACTGACTGTGCCCATCATCTCAGCTGCTTTCCCGTTCCAAACAGGTACTCCACACTACTTCATTCACACTGCTTGGGTCCACACAGCCATGCTCTGCTCTTTGCAGTTGTTTACTGCATGAGATTCAAATCGTAGTAATGAAATTAATCTACTTAAATATTTTGACATAACAGAAGTTCTTAGTATCTGACCAGTAAGATCATAGAGCAGATCCTCCCGGAGGCACTGTTGAGGCAGAAGAATAATGAAGAGGTGACTGGATACAACCAACACGGCTTCACCGAGGGCAAATCATGCCTGACAAACCTGGTGGCCTTCTATGAAAAGATTACAATATCAATGGACAAGGGAAAAGCAACTAACGTCATCTACCTGGACCTCAGCAAAGCCTTTGACGCTGTCCCGCACAACATCCTCGTCTCCCAGCTGGTAAAACATGGATTTGATGGATGGACCAGTCGGTGGATAAAGAACTGGCTTGATGGCCGCACCCAAAGAGGGGCTGTCAATGGGTCCATGTCCAAGTGGAGGCCAGTAACAAGTGGAGTCCCTCAAGGATCAGTACTGGGACCGGTCTCGTTTAACATCTTCGTTGGCGACATGGACAGTGGCAGCAAGTGCACCCTCACCAAGTTTGCCAAGGACACCAAGCTGTGTGGTGCGGCTGACACACTGGAGGGAAGGGATGCTCCAGAGGGACCTGGAGAGGCTGGAGAGGTGGGCCCATGCCAGCCTCATGAAGTTCAACAAGACCAAGTGCAAGGTCCTGCATCTGGGTTGGGGCAATCCGAAGCACCGATACAGGCTGGGCAGTGAGAGGCTTAAGAGCAGCTCTGACGAAAAGGACTTGGGGGTGCTGGTGGACAGGAAGCTCCCCATGAGCCATCAGTGCCCACTTGCAGCCCAGAAAGCCAACCGTATCCTGGGCTGCGTCAAGAGAAGCATGGCCAGCAGGGCTAGGGAGGTGATTCTCTGCCTCTACTGCACTCTTGTGAGACCCCACCTGGAGTACTGCGTCCAGTTCTGGAGCCCCTACTACAAGAAAGATCTGGACGTGCTGAAACGTGTCCAGAGAAGGGCCCCCGAGGATGATTCGAGGGCTGGAGCACCTCTCCTATGAAGACAGGCTGAGAGAGTTGAGATTGTTCAGTCTGGAGAAGAGAAGGCTCCGAGGAGACCTTATTGTGGCCTTCCAGTATCTGAAGAAAGCTGGACATTTTTGCAATACTACTGCCCAGCACCATTGCAGCTTGGTAAGAATACAATGGTAAAGATAGGAAAATAATGGGCAAAAGTAGAGTAGTAACTGTTAGATCCAAGTTGTGTATTCTTTTCGTACTCAGTCTCTGTTTGCAATATGCATTCCTCTCTCTTCCGTTTTAGTCTTTCATATTTTTCCCTCAAAATATCCTCCTAGTCTATTTATATCCCATTTCACTTCTTCACTTATCAAGTCTCTCCGCTCCCTCAATCCTGTGGTAGTATCTTCTGTGACTGATCTGATAACCAGACTAAAAAGCAATTCACAGGATACAAGCACAAAAATTCTCCGTGCATCAAGGCTACGGAATGTTTTGAAAAACATTGTTTGGGCAGAGTGCTTCAGTTTATGTCATCTGCTTTTCTTCATTTTCTTTGAATATTCGTAAGAGAGTACACTAGACGTTACCAGATGGATAAATTCAGATTTAAAGAGAACATGAAGGAAACCCAAGTATTTTACTAGAATATTACCATTTTATCACACCATTAAAAGAAACAGTATTAAGCATGTCTCAGAAGTGGTATAAAATAATTGTTTTTTTAATCTTGGATACTGTACTTGTTAAACGGATATCATGACTGAAATTAACCACAAGCTCATACGGCCTTAATTATTCATAGTTCTGTTCTGAAGAAATCTTCAACATATTTGATGGACAAAGCAGAGTTCTGTAGCACTAAAGACCCTTGCAATGATTCATGTGAGCAAAATTTCTTTTTTAATCTCGCACTGCAATATGTCCTTGCGTTGTCTACTCCAACAGTTTTCAGAGGCGTGCACAGACAAAAGGGTAAACATAAAGCTAATGCTTCTATGAAACCTAAAATTCTTTTTTCTTTAATAAAAAACTCTGTAGTATTGACTTAAGATAATTATATTTAGCTATTTTCTTCCTTACAAGAATGAAAAATTAGCTGGCCCTAGTCTCCCTTTCTATCTTTAGTCTCCCTCCCAAACAGTGTTCCTGAACTGAAAGATAAAAGATGTTCCCAGATACAAAACCATACAGAGCCCTAAAAAATATGAATAGAGGACCAGTTTAAATTGGAAGGAACTGTCAGATGGTTTTGATCAAAGTAGTCTATTGCAGTGCCACAAACCATTTTAACGAGCGTACGATTAACGAGAAAACTGCCGACTGTCCGATTTCCTGCTAATGTGTTTGAAGATTTTAGCTTTGTGGACATTCTTCGACTTCTGGTAACCAAATCCTCCGCCTCCACCTCTTTTCTGTAGTCTTCTGCCATGGTTGCTGTTAACATCTGGAATTTTAGTGGTTAAGGAACTTTAAAAGGAGTTGAAACGTTGCATTTTAGGTATTGTAAGTGTTACTAAGTGAGAAAAAAACGATCAGCATTATACAAAAACTTGAGCTGTGGAACAACAGACAAAACTAGAACCTTGTGCCTGGGGTTCTAAGTAACACTTTTATTCCTCCAGTCGGCCAATTAAGTTGGCCAGAGTACTGCTGCTTCAAATTCCACCCACTGGCAGGTTTGATGGTAATCTAGATAAAAGTCTTCTGTTTCACGCTCTTCAATACTCCCTGATTATTAAACTCAAGCACATACCTTTCAATGGAAATAATTTTGCACAGAGAACAGTAGTCTGGAACATATACGCACGTATGCATTCCAGTATCTGCTATCTCACAGCAGCTGAAGCACGTACTGCACTACACCATATATGTTTGTAGGCAATTTTTGCAGCGTAAATATTTGCTATTTAATATTTTCTTTGATAAGTCCTCGTTGGAACATGATGCATTTATGTGATTAAATAGCAAAAAAATATATATAAAAAAAAATCAGAATTTGAAGGAGCATAGGAACTTCAGTAAGTTGCATCTACCATTTATAAAACTCAAATTCAGCTTTGAAACACTGCAGTAAAAGGATACTGAGGTCAACAAACGGAGGGATTTTAAAACCAAATGAAAGGCAGACTTTGGGAAGATCCAAGTTATTGACATCATAGATCTGCTTCAGAGAATGGGAGTCGTAAGCTCGAATGTAAGCTTTGTATGCTTCCTGGGCTGACTTGTGAAGGAAGTAGTTCTTCTCAATCAGTTTTTCCAGCTGGTGAGAGGGATTAAAAAAATACATATTTCCAATTATAGCTGTAACAACTGTATAAATTATATTCAGGCAGATTATTTACTGTGCAATTTGCAGTGACATTCACTATTCACTTCAGCAGAATTGCCCTGGGACAGCAGAGTGCACATACATGTGTCAGGGTACTTTTATAAACAAATAGTGGGACAAAACAACTTAAAGCTGAATTACAGAACAAAGCCTCAGCAATATGAAAATTTACAGAAATATTACATGGAGGCATCCCAAACAAGTTAGTGAGGAAGGAATATGCAACTTCAGCCACACCATGGAACTATAAGTCCCAAGAATTAACGGACAACAGTATATACTTGAAAGGCAGACATCTAAACTGTACCATTCCATGCAATTCTACATGTAGTCTTACCTCTTATCATGCAAATGCTTTCCAAAATAAGCAGTATTAATTGTAAGACCAAGATGCAGATGGATGCACTAGTTTAGACTGAGGCATTTCATTTGTTGCAGCTCAAGAGTTCCCCATACTCTCTAGATCTAAGTGTCTCATTTGGTGTTTAACATACATTAATTCAGTATACTAAGTTATATTAGACAGCATAAATTCCTAATTATTCTTAACTAGGAACCTCCTTCTGTAAGAACTGTCTTCACCGCTGCTTGTACTTGCTATATTAAATTTAAGTTACTGCAAAGAAGCTTTACAGATCTCTTATTAAAACAATGAGTCACAGAACTATGCAATAGAAATTCACATCTACAGAACCATCCAGCCTATTCCATTCAACTTTGTGTTCCATGGCTACTTTTGCAGCACACAACAGATTTAGCTGATGCTGGGCTTTAACACCAGCTAGTTAAAAACATACCAGGGCCATATAGTAACATTTCTAAGCTCTGGTACTGGCTCTCTTTCTGCACACTGAACACAGAGTAAATGATCTCACAAGACTTACATTACTCACAATTAATCTGAACACGCCTAATTATTCAATAAATGCTACCAGAACCCTGTTTGCTATGGCAGACAAGAACATTCCGTCCAGAAGCTGAAAGCAAGTTTATATCACTGTGGTTTTATGATGTAATGCAACAAAACAATTCTTACAAGCAAATCTGTAGTGGATAATGCTGGCAATTTAGTACTAGTTATTAAAATTCATCTTTGATTTCTAAACATTTTATTATTAAGGGGCAATACAGCAAGATCTGCTGCACAGCACTCATCTTCAGGAACTTTTCCATAGAAGCATACTTATTTAAAACTGCAGTCATTACAGACTAATATTCTCCACGTATAATTATTACACAGACATTCAGAGTGGCTGTAATATTAAGTCATCTCATACCTGAGACTGGATGTCTGAAATTTTTGACCATGAAAATTCAAATTCACTTAGTGGCACCTAAAAAAAAAAAAAAAGAAGAAGAAATAAAATATAAAAGTTATTTATACTATGTAAATACTGAATGTGTTTAAGACCTAAGACAAATAGAAAAAGACCTGCTAGGTAACAGAAGATTATTTTTTTTAATACCCTAGCTGTATCTGCAAAGTGCCTTTACATCAATACACCAGCATTATCACTTCCTTTAAGTTAGAGTAATAAAGATGCTCAGGATGACATTTTTACCATTTTAGCAGCTATATCACTTCAGTCACAAGTAACAGAACTCTGTAGCATGAACAAGGCCATGAGGAGAGCAACCAAGCAAGTTGGTGCAGTTCCATCATATTGAAACGATAACGCTTAGGAGAAGGCTACGCTTCTTTTGGAATTAAACAAAATGCAATTAACTCTGAATAGAAAAAAAGAACCAAACAAACTGCACAAGCAACATCCAGGTTTTAATTTCCTCTGGATGGTCAAACTCCCAGTATCCTTCCACAGAGAGGTCTTAAGGAATCGATTTTTTCTAGTAACACAAGTTGCACAGTTGAAAAGCAACTATAAATACACTCAGTATTTACCTTTATGCTGCTGATTTTAGACTTAAAAGTCAGATGTTCAGTTAAATGTACTCTAAGCAGAATATTTTTTGCTTAAAAAAAAAAAAATCACACAGAAAAAAAAGAAATTTAAAACTAGATGTTAAATTTACCCTGGCTTGTTTTAGGTAACGAAGAAAGCCCAGTTCTTCTGGTCGTAAAATGAGCAGAGCGTGTCCTCTACCATTTATGCCTCTGGCAGTTCTACCAACACGATGAATATATTCCTTTTGAAAAGAGAAAGAAACAGCAAGTACAATCAGTCTTTCAAATATGTACTAATCAAACAGCTTCACAAAAACCCCATATTTAATGTTAATATAGTGTAATGCATCATCCACTATTTTTTAAAGATTTTTTTCTTAGCACTGACACATGGATAAAGGAAACCAAGTGCTAAAGATGCAAAGCATAATTCCACTGAAACAGAACTCCTAAGTATTTTACTTCTTATCTTAAAAAAAACCCCAAAACCATCTTAGCCTGCTTTAACTGAAAAACTTTGCATATGGTGCATTTCCTGTGTATATTTGTCAAAACTTCTCAGACTGAGTTTTCCGTAGTTACACTGGACATTTACACAAATAAGAATACTGACTTTTAAATAAAAATCAAGCTTCCAGTGGAAAAGTTGTGAGGAGACTCAGGGACGCATATATAAATCCACACTCCTGCTGCTAAGTGGTTTGTTGTTCAGCTGATTAGATTCTAAGTTGATTTCACAGCACAAAGAATAACGTTTTGAAAAGCAACTCTTAAAAAGGTAAGGGTGGTCTCAGCCAGGTGCAGCATTTCCTAGGAGCTGGTGAAGGGAAGCAGAAGAAACCAGTGCTGAGACATGAACACGGCTGAATCCTGACCTCTGTCAAGCAGCAGTTTCAGCTTTCCTCTGCAACCACATTCACAGCTAGGATCTCATTTGTTGCTGTGAAGTTTCCCTACTTTCTTAACTTACTTTTGGATCATCTGGAGGGTCATACTGGACGATCCAGTCAACTTCAGGAATATCCAATCCTCTGGCAGCTACATCAGTGCACAAGAGTATTCCAGATTCTGCATTGCAGAACTGGAAAAATGTCGTAGTACGTTTGGTTTGTTTCTGCTTGCCCTAACAGGAAACAAAACACATTAAGGACGAAATAGCAACTAAACAAAATCAAACAAAAATCTGCCAACTTGAAATCTAATTTCCCATTTCACATACTGTATCGCTGCCAAAACCATAAAATAATCTGGGGAATATTTCCATCTCAGTGACTTGTACAGACCAAGCAAGACCATTCTTCAGTGAAGAAACTGCTGCACAGGGCTACGTGAACAGCTCTCTCTTAGAGGTTATGAGGTATCTGTACCTTCCAAAGCATTGCAGATTTGGTTACATAAGCATTCTTTTCAGGAGGGTGTGAAGCTCAGAAAAAGGACATTTGCAAACCTAGCAATGTTAGATAGATTACAGGTCAAAAAAGCAAGCGAACAAACCCCGTATCTGTAACAATTCTAGCAACAACAAAAAAAAAAAAATCCCCACAGGAACAAAGTGAAAAAAGACATTTGTGGTCAGTTATAACTGTTTCATAAATTCCAGTCATTCTTTCTCTTAAGCTATGCATTTTGTGGGTTTAATAAAAAAAATTTACAATACTCATCCAAATGGTAAGAATTGGCGTAGTAAAACCAAACATCACCCTGGCCTTAGAAAAAGCACCAGGCACTTCAGAGCGTTTGGATTCAAATGGAAATAGCTTTGCTCCTCAAATTGAGTCTTAGTGCTTGTGAAAGGCAACCCCTTGGAAGAACACAGAGAGATTTTTATACACAGAGCATAAATTGGTATCCGTGCTCAGCCCTGATTTGGAAAATAGCAAGATTAACAATATTGAAGTGTTGTTATCATAGTCTTTGCCTTATTTCCTTCCTCTACAGACTAATCAAGACCATCATCAGTTCTGTGAGCAGAGTGTCTGTTTATTACAAACTGGACTGAAATAAGCGAGGCAAAGATAAGGTTAGTAACAACTTACGCAGGGACTATCACATTTGTTAAAACTACATCACTGAATAAAATACTTACATGAATGGCCAAAACAGGCAGATCAATATAGTTGAGTAATTCATAGTGGTACTTCACTGACATACATGAAGAAAAAAATACCATCAATTTCTTCTTCCGGTTCTTCTTGAGGAATGTGAAGAGCAAAAGGAATCTTTTTTCAGATGGACACACTACATACCCCTGGAAAAGTTTTAAATATTGTTAAATGAAGGTGTATGGAACCAAACTTTTGTTTCAGCAATACACTTAAATCAGGGAAGTGTTATGGTGTGAAACAAATACGCCGAATAGTTAATTTTTCTACCTATGTCGGGCAAAACCATTGAATTTATTGTCTGCCCCTCACCTTGGTATATGGAATTCCTAAAGATGATGAACTTGGCAAGAAACTTATTGTACTAACTTGAAATATGAATAAGTACTTTCTAATTAATTCTTCAAACAAATATAAGTTCAGTGAAGTGTAATTAGTTTACACAAGAAGAATGAATTTCAAGAACTATGAATTACTGACATTAGCCATGACTAAACCTGCACAGGGTTCTTAACATTTTTTTATAATTTCAAGGATTTTATATTACAGAATTCTTGCTACTGGTTTACTCTTTTAAGGTAATACATAGCTACTGGTGATTCTATAACAACTCTCACGTCAGCTGCAAAAACACAGAAACTGCCGTGCAACTCCATTTAGTTACTATCTGAAGCGACAATGAAGTAAGTCTGAACTATATACACTTCGAGTTAGTAACGTGGAAAATACAGTTGGAAAGACAACTGAATAGACAATAAAGTCCTTTAAGCAACTAATAAACATTTGCCCGTTAGGCTGGTAAACATCCTTAAAGCGAGTGTTCGTACAACCCAGTTAAAAACACGCAGGACTTGGTATGTTCACAAATCATACCCCTTTAATGGCATTTGTGTTTTACCTGTTCGAGACCATCTACCGTTGCTGTCTCCTTGTTATCATCAACCCCAACGTACAGTGGCTCCTTCTTCAGGGAGATCTTTGCCAGATCTTCAACCTTTCTGGTTTGCGTAGCAGAAAAAAGCATCGTCTGTCTGCGCTCTAAAAAAAAATATTTTGAAAGACAGCCTCTTTTATTAAAGAAGAATGCAAATAGCAAGGCCATAAAATCTCTAGCTGCAAATTTCCCTGAGCAAGTCTTGTACTTTTTTCAATTAAATTCTAATTCAAACATACAGCAAATGAAAACCCTGTCCTTCTGATAATACGTGATGTTAAATAAAGTAAGATATACTACCTATCAGAAAAAAAAAAGGACAAGGGCAGACAATCACTTTGAAGTGTATTTCCAGAACTATAAACACGAATGACTTCTCTTATAATAATTGAGTCATAAAGAACACCTAGTGTTAGTCAAGTGATTTCCAGGAATGACAAATCTTTCTTTTCTTACTTGGTAGAAGTTTTATGATCTGTTTCATTTCTTCTTCAAATCCAACCTCCAAGATACGATCTGCCTCATCAATTACCAAACACTGCAAATTCTTATACATGAAACCTGGAGTGTTCTAGAAGATTAACAAAGCCAGAGTCAGCCAGGGACGGGAGTTTTATTACATTTTAGTAACACAGATTAGACATGAGTATTTTATCTACCTGCATATGATCCAGCAGTCTTCCTGGTGTTGCTACAATGATGTTGATCCCATTTCCAAGTTTCTGTGCTTCTGCTGATCTGTTACTGCCCCCCATGATCAGACCATAGGTGTGAACATGATGATTCATAAGTTCTTTAAGAACCCCATAGGTTTGCATAGCAAGCTCTCGAGTAGGAGAAAGAATAATAACACCCGTTCCTAAAAAATGTATCGATCGGACAAGAGTAAGTTACAACTTGCTTAATCCTCCTCCCAGCCACGTCCCTAAATGGCTGCGCCGCATTGAAATTCAATTGCGAAATGAAGAGCCTTACCATTTCTGGGCATGAATTTTAACTTGTAGATGAGCTCTACCGCAGGAATAAGAAACGCAAGGGTTTTGCCACTGCCCGTTTTCGCAGCTGCTAAAATATCCCTGTACGCAGCAAAGTCAGAAAAAGAAGTGTTTAGTTGATCGTACAGAGAAAAGAACAATCCTATTTTTGAACCGTGTTGGCAACGTAAAAACGTAACAAGGCTTAAAGGAAACCAGTAGAGTCAGTATTCAGAGTTCGGTGGCAGATGTGACCCACAGCAGCTGGTCATGGTGTCCCTGATGCAAAGCAGGTTCCATGAGCTTACACTAAGAATTAGTTCACAAGCAACACAGATAAGACTTGCTAGCGTGCACTAATGCCTATAAACAAAACATATACAGCATATAAAAAGAGATATTTAAAAGCAAAAAACCAGTTTAGCTGCAGAAAGTCACATTTCATGTATTTAGCTTGCCAGGAAAATTTACAACGCATATATGGAGTCAATATAAAGAGAGGTACTTCTTACCTGCCTTCCAGAAGCGGCTTAATACTTTTATGCTGAATTTCGGTCATGTGTGTAAAACCCATGTCATTGATGCCTTTCAGTGTATTCTCACTGACAACACCAGCCAGGGAAGTAAAAGAATTGTCTTCAAAAGCACCTGAAAGGGGGGGAAAATATATTCAAACTTATTTCTTCAATTCCATCTGTCCTGAGATTACCCAGGAAAATTGATCTAGATGGAAAAAAAAAAAATAATAAAAAAAAAATCTCAAAGCAAAGGACTTTTCCTTATTCCTTTCTACTACCAAATATGAAGACACTGATAAAATACTCTGTACTAATGTGTTCCTAAGAATACTACACAGAGCTGTTAAAAATGAATGTGAATGCACTGGCACAGAGTCTGCTGCCAAAATTTACTAGTCGTTCCCCTCCATCTTGCTCTACATTGACTTTGTCCTCTACTATTGTGCATATTTGTGTTTGAAACGGGATTTTCACTACTAATTTTAAGACTAACAGGAGGGTGCATATAATTCAAATTTTGAAGAACAGTAACTGAGTAACAGCTGTACAGTTGTCAGAGTCATGTCACCTGTATTCAAACATCTGATTTATAAAGCTAATTTGAAAACTGCAGCTTGCTGTGAAAAAAAAATGTTAGACCTTGACTGTCTGCACATGTATGAAAAAGAGAACATGAGATACCTGTTAGACCTAGTGGTAAACTGGGCACTTCATCCTCCTCCCCCTCTTCCTCTTCCACTTCTTTCTCTCCAAATTCCTGCTTATCTCCATCTTCTACCTCCACAGATTCATCTTCTTCAGTTTTTGCTTTTTTAGTTTCTGTATCTACAGAGCATTATTTTACAGAAGTCAGTTAGTGATACGAAGAACATGTTCATCATTTAAAAAGTTTTTTCTGCAGAGTGAATGTCTTGTCTGTGAACCACATATAAATGTCATGCTTTTGTCATGGGGTGGAAGGGAGGGCAGGAGAAGGGGTGACAAACTTTCTGTGGAACTTTCTGACACAGAAAGCAAAATACTCAGAAGTTCCTTGCAAACAGTCCAGTTTGCACAATAAGTCAGTGAAGCTTCATATACATGATGCAAAATTTTCTGCAGAAAATTACAAAAAAAATTACAAGTTACAAAATTGCTTCCCATCTGTAATGCAGACATCAAGCTTCCAACACGGGTTGTGCTCAGCTCATGAAATTTACTGTCTGTTCTGCTTTAAGTACCCGAGTCCTCAGAGAGCTGCCTGAGAACACCTGGTTATGTGCATAATCATGAGAAGAGTCCACAAGCAAACATATCAAGAGACAGAAGTTTCAAATATATATAGAAATATATATGCGTGTATATGCAATTATGGAAAAATTAAATAAATCTAGCAATACTTGCAGGATGCAATTTGTTGGGGTAGTTTCCCACTGTACTTTAGTTTCATAACAAACAGAGATGTGTCCAAAGGCTGCATTCGCTAAATACATATAAATATGGATTATTGCTAGAGTATGTACTGATACTCAAGCACAGAAACCATGTCAAAGCTCTACCTTGAAAGACAGTATATATTTGTATAATAAACAAGCAAAACATCCAAACTTCAGATTACAAAGCAAAATCCTAGGCAGCAATTAAATGGGTTTCTACCAGTTCAGAGTTCAAATGTTAGAGCTAGAAAAAGAAAACAGATAATACTGAGGACTTCCAGAGCTTTCACACGTCCACCAGCCCAACACATGGCACCTCTCACAGCCCAGCCGACAAATCCTCTCCGACAGGGCGGAAAACCAAAGCCACTGCTCTCTGAGGTCTGCAAGACTAAATCAGCCCGGCAGACAAGCTGCGCCTGTTACGATAACGTACCAGCCGGCGCAGCAGCCGCCGCTTTCCTCTTTTTCTTCTTTTTTTTCTTCTTCTCCTCCCCGCTTCGAGGCCCGGCAACCTCTGCGCCCTCCGNNNNCCACACCCCCCGCCCCCCCCGGGGCCGCCCCGCCCCCCGCCGCCACTACTTCAGGATCCCCTGCCGCTTGTTCCTCCTCCTCCGGTGGACCCTGCGATGCCACCTCGGCCACTGCACGGCGCGGAGACACGTTTCGGAGAAAGAGAGAGGGAAGGAAAAACATCACAAAGTCAGCGGCGACTCTTGAAACGCTCGGCCGGGGAGAGGCTCCGCAAGGCAGCCCGCCGGGCCCCGC
>VWZK01016291.1:155009-168119 GCA_013396935.1 Baryphthengus martii | reverse complement strand
GAGGAAAAAAAAAAAAAAATTGATGGTAGATGTTCCCAGGAGCATCGGCGACTCGCTGAGGTGCTCCTAAAACAGCCGCCCAGCTCATCCTCACCTCCACTCCGCGTCTTAATTGCCCAGAGGTTCCGCGTTCCGAGGAGGCCGGGCGCTGCAAAGCCACCTATAATGAATCCCGTTGGTTATTCGCTGTATAACCCCAGAAACAAGTTGCGGCGGCCCTGAATGGAAGCATTTCAATACTCGCTCTACAGCAGGTAGATGCATGAAAAATAATTTAAAAAAAAAAAAATCTTTTAAAACAATTTGCTTCACCGGCCCCGGTAAATTGTAAGCAGGTAATTTTAAGAGAAGCAAAAAAACTAATTGAAGATGCTCAAAAACTCAAGTGTAACTACTGGATTCTCTGTGAATTTACTCACACCCCCCAAAGTACTAAACAATTTGCAGATGCACAAACAGAGGGGGAAAAAAAAAGCGAATTTTTCAGAAACAGAAGAAGTTTTGTCAGCTACAGCCACAGAATAAAGTGCACAGAGTTATGATAAAGCACCCCTAAAGGACACTCTCTCGATGAAAAAAAAGAAAAAATAGTAATTTTTTTTCCCACTATAGATTAAACGATCACAAGCTCTGTAATTCTTACATCAGCCACACTAAGGGGGCTTTTGATAACTGTGGCACAGAAGGGGAGCAATCTGTGCTTAGTTCAACAGCTCAGGGAAAGAATAATAAAAAAAAAAAGTCTAACCTGGCAAAAATAAAATGGATGGTACAGAAACATCAAAATGGAAGCAGTGAAGGAAAGCCCTGCACGCAGATCAACCCACAGCACAAGTGGGACTTACCAGTATAACAACCTACCACTGGTCAAACTGGGGTGTTGCCAAGATCAAAAAAAAATTCTGTAAAACCAGTAAGGGAGATGTAGAATCAAAATACACCCCTGCTCTGCTTTAAATGAAAATAAAATTTAAAAAAAAAAGAAAAGGGAGGGGAGGGGAGAATATCACGCACACACCCACAGGGTTCCTTAAAAATCTTTAAGGTTTCTAAAAAACATTCCTGTTTGAATTGAAATTGCAGTTCAGGGACATACAACCCAGGTTCTAGACGGTCACAGAAAACCAAGTGTTGCGTCAGTACCGCACCGGAGGGGCTTAAACCACCGGAACTAATTTGTTTCCTTCCCTCACAATTTTATTTTTTTCATTGCGAGATCGTTACCGAACCGCGCCGCTTTGCAACGTCCCCGTTTGCTCTTCAGTGAAATAGCAAAATATCCATAATGGGGTTCCAAACCCTCAGAGCTTGGCTGTTTCTTACAGAATTCTGTTAAATTGTCATGAGTTATGATAAAAAAAAAAAATCCTGTCTATTATACAACCTTAACCATGGACTCAGATCAAGTCTGTGTCAAAGATTAAGCTCTGCTAGCACAGAAGAGGTTTTTTTTCCTCCCATACTATTTTAAGATATTAAGGTAGATCTGACTACATGCTGGAGGTACCAAAATCCCCCTGGGTTTTGACACCTACAGACCAAACCAACGGCAACAGGCAGAACGATGAGCTGAGGGTGGTTTGAACGGTCACGTTCGTTTCTCCTCACGAGAGCTTTTAGTCTTTTAAAAACGTAATGGCCACGCAGTTTTTCTACCTTTTTTAAGAAATGAAGTCATTTAGAGAGAGAAGAGGGATGTATTTGGTAGGACCACACTCCCGCCACGTCCGTTTTGACACACAACTCAGGTGTACGAGGTGATGAAACGCTCCTTGGGCTCTACCAGCCCAGGAGGAAAGTTCAAAGCTTCTCAACTTCCAAGGCACAGGAATCGACCCTCTCCAAGAAAACGCTACCAGAAGGAAAGACCCGAGGGACGCAATGGGACACTGGAGGAAGCAGTTTTTTTCGTCTTAGTTTCACTTCCAAGAGAGCCAGAAAAATGCAGACTCATCAGAGACTGGCAGAGTTCGGCTTCCTTTCCAATTCCCAAACACAACCACTTCAACCCCTCCAAGACAGACAATGAGGTTTGACTAACACCCCAGGTCTTGACGTGCATAATACTCGGACTAAACCAACTTAGTAAGCCTGTAGTAACAACAACCACTAACATATTAAGTCTTATAGAAAGTTACTTCCATCTTCTGAACCATCACTGAAGCCAAAGTCTCCAAGTGAGCTTCAAGCTGGTCAAACTCCTTGAGAAGGGTCTGGTTTCGCAGCAGAGCATCTTTTTGGCGGTCCTCTACTTCTTTCAAGGATTTTTTCAGCTTTGTGTATTTTAGTTTCGTTCTGCAGGGGGAAAGAACCAAAGCAAGCACATCTATCACAATCACTTCTCTACAGACACACACAAACACACTATTTTCAGAGAAACTTCAGTTCAAAACTTGACAGATTAAAATAATTCCAAGCCAGCAAACGAAGTAGACGTGAGGTTTCCCCACCTCTTCTTCAATTTTTAGATTATAAAATTATGATGTGAATTAAATAATTTTTTTTGTAGACTGCATATGCAATTTACATCAAATGGATACTACAGAGACCATTTGAGGACCAGGACCAGGACCTAGAATACCCGTCAGGAATTCCTAAAACTTTCAGACCTCAAGACCCTAGAACTTCCTAGCACAAACTGTGCTACAGCGATGCTGCAAAAGTCACATAAAACCAACTTTCACTGAAATTGTTATTAACTACTGTATTAAAATGTCAGGATGAACAGAATAAGGTGGGTACATTGTTGCTGAAGTTATTTCCTCAATAACTTAAGAGACGGGAATCTTACATTCCGCTTAACGCGCCAAGATAAATTTATTGTTACAAAGCCCCCTTGGAGATAAGGTTCTGAGGGAATTCCACGATACCCAAACTCTTTGTAACTCAAATGAAACCACCTAAAAGAAGCTTTTAAGCAGGCTTACAGGTACGTTTCAGACTTCCTGTATTCCGTCAGTTTTCTTTCTAATTCCAGCCTTTTGGCTTCACTGGAAGAAAACAGACAAGAAAGAGTAAGATAAAACTATTTGACAATTTCAATTCTCAACAGGCAAGAACCAAAGGATTTCGCGGCGCTTCTCACAGGAAGGTAAAAGAGATCTCAAAAAAATCCCTGCTCTTTTCAGGTCCAAGTATTTAATGATCTGAACCGAAAATGAAGTACATATTTCGCACTTGAGCACTAAAGCCAAGCGCACCTAGAGATAGGGAGCACTACCTGCTGGGACTTAAAGGGTAATGGGTGTAAGTAACTCTCAAAAGTACCGCTGGTTGTGAACACGCTTCGGGCCACCTGCACCTGCCAAAAGTAGCCCAAGGGTAGAGGCCACGGGATGTGCTGAAGGACGAGCTCCACGGCTCACCCACCACCTGTTTCCAAGAAAAATCTATTTGCAGGAAGGGAAAGGAGTAAAGCTGATTATCATTTAATAACTACAAATTATTTAATAACTACACTTCAGAACTTTCGGAGGATCCGGGCAGCTCGTTTTCAAACAACTCACCCTGAGGAAGAGGGCTAGTTTAGGATTTGAGAGCAGGATTAAACTCCTGCTCTCCGGTCTCTGGCATCTGGCCAGGCATCGATTTGCAGCGATATATTTGATCCCTCCCCTCCTGTTTAAACCAGCAGGACTAAAACACCGCGACATTTTTTATTTTTTTTGAGATCTCAGGCCCCTTTGTGCTGCAGTTCCAGTTCGATAAGGTGGGAACACCAGTATTCCTGTCAGGACAAGCACAGGGAAAATCGCCTGACGTTCGGGCGCAGTGCAACCTTCTCGGGTTAGAGGGGGCTTGTTCAGCATCATTTTCACCTCACAACCGGTACCAGTAAATATTCCCCACACCAGCAGCCTCACCCGGTTTTGGCTCTGTTTGGAACCTCTCTGCGGTTTTTTTTTTACTGCAAATCACCCTGCACATGGAGCATCTGGGAGACAGGGCGCTAATTGCACCGTTAGTCACGGTGTTAAGTGCAGCACTTAACTAGAGAATTTATTTATAGAATTTATTTACTTCCTGCAGAGGAAGTGCTGAGTAATCACAGCGCGGCCGGGTCTGGATAAAACAAGGAAGGGAAACTCTCTGCCCCGTCTCACTTCTTGTCTCAGAGCCCTGCAGCTTCATTCTCCATCGTTTCACGCACCACACGGACGCAAATGTACAAATCTCAGGCTGAAGCCCAACTGGAAGTGAAAGCAGAGCTGCCATCAGGAGGGAAAAACTTCAGGGTCCTCCTCTGCGCCCCCCAAAACTCTGCCCACGTAGCACATCCAGGCAGCCTGAGCTCGGAAAAGCTACACCAGAGGTGACCCAGCACCACGCAGCCGGGGCTCTCGGGAAGCACAAGGCATCTCAGCTCCTAACATGAGGAATTTTGGCACACAAAACCACAGTTGAAAACCACACACAGTCTGGAACGCTGTGGTTTTCACCTGCCCTCTCTCTTTTCTATCAGCACAATTGAGATCAAGCGTCTTTCCTGTCCCGGGCCCGTATCTTTCCTAATTGCTACACAACAACAGTAGACTCTGCGTATTCTCATCCAGTCTTTTAAGTAGCAAATTATTCCCGTTTTGTTTGCCAAGGGTCTTCCAGAGCAGGATATCAGTGAAGACACACGAAACATTTCTGCCAAAGCACTATCAAGACGTGAGTTTAGATTCTCAAAGCCACAATATTATTGTTTCTGCTAACACCATCTGTTTGAGATGCTGCCACGAGACCCAGAAATCAAACCCTCACATTTGCACCTACAAACACCTAAAATTACTATTTTCTTTTAAAGCTTAAAAAGATACCTGCAAGAGAAACATCTGCACGTGTTCATTCACCACCAAGCCAGCTCTGAAACACCGGCACTTCTAGGATCTGCTCCGCGGAATTTGGCAAATATCGCCCGCAGAGCTTCGGGAGAACTCTGAGCTCAGAGAAAGCGTGGCAGAAGCCACCCTGTGCACTAACACCGCGGCCTTACAGCCCCGGCAGCGAGCACACCGCCATCAGGTGTTACCGATAAGCCTTCTTTAACTACACCCCCGCCCCAACAAAGAAAGAGCCGAAAGAGAATGATAAAGGAGGAGGAGGAGGTGACACTGCTGCGGACCCCCTGAGCAAGCCCCAAGACGATCACCCCCCCATCCCATTTTCCCTACACCGCAGCACTTCCCGAGAAGACGAGAACCCGTTTTGGGGCAGAATCCCGGGAGCCGTTCCCGGGGTCGGGCTGAGGGCGACGTAGGGGGTGGGAGGGGAGGCCCAGCGAGGCCCACCGGGGCCTGGCGGGGCGGTCGTGACCTCTCCCGGGCTAAGCGGGGGCCCGGCGGAGGGACGCGCGGTGTCCTCACCTGTGGCGGAGGCGGCGGANACGCGCGTTGCCATGGCGACAGGGGCGGCCTCTCCCCACGCTCCTCCCCCCCGGCCTTTTTAACCTTTTATAGCCGCTTTTTTAAAAAAAGCTTTAATTGCGCTTTTAAGGCATATTTTAAAGAAGTTTTTAATGGTTTTAAATATGGTGGGGGTGTAATGAGAGCACTGCCTGCTTCTCTGAGGGGTCCCTGCTGCCTCTTCACTGGGAATCCGCAGCAGGCATTTGGAATTTAAACCATTTATTCCTCAACTACGGCTTCGTCTGCTGACATAATATTGTTAAATCTATTAAGATACGTTTTAACAGCAGTTAAAATGGCTGCAATGCCCAGTCAAGTCTCCAGGCTGGTGTTGGGGAGAACTGGGCCCCAGCCTGTTTGGTATCCCAGGGCTGGGCAGTGATCCCTGTGGCTCTAGAAAAACTGGAAACAGGGACTTTCCAAGGTCCTGAGTCTTTAATTCCCAAAATAATTGTGAGCTGCTAAACACTTAAGGTAACGTGGCCTCCATTTTAGGAGCTAGTTTTACTGAGTTTATTACTCACTACGTTTTTCAGGAAAAAACTAACCAGAAAATGCAAATGGCCTCTTTTCATTTGTTAAGAAATGAAACGTCTCAATAAAATTCCCAATTCCTCCTCCTCTGAGCTGCTGCTTTGGCTGGCAGAGCTCGTCTGTGTCCTCTCACCAAAATCCCAATGGAAAAGGCCACACCACCCTGACAAACCCTGTTTACGTGTCCAGCTGGGAAAATGCTGTAGAAAACCACTTTTTCATTTTCGGACAAAAACTCAGAACCCTTTGAAAGGAAGCTGCCAAATCAGGGCTTAAATTCCAGCGCCTCAGCGAAGACAATTCAAATACCACGCGAGTGTTGAGGAAATCAGGAGGGTGAGGAAATTTAAGCTCCATCAATAGACGAAATTGCGGATAGCTGAGAAATGCTTAAGCATAATTAGAACAGCAATCACTACGTAATTAGCGCAGGATCATCATCATAATTACCCTTCATTAGAACTCCTGCCACGGGAAAGCATCAGCTGTAGATCCGAGGAGGCAGCGACTGAGGACACGGCTCAAGCCACGCGCTGGCTTTGGGGGGCTCCAAAGCATCAGGAAGAGCTTTGAGGGGTTCCCCGGCCGGGTTTTGGTGCCATAACGGAGTTTTTTGGCACCCTCAGCCTCAAAATGAGGAGAAAATTAATCGAAATGTAAAAAGCTTTGCGGCACTTAACCGTCCTGCCTCAGTAAGGTGAGGGCGGTTTTAACTGGTGCAAGAAATCAAGAACTCAAGGAAACGCCTAGGATTTGCAAATTTAGGAGCCTTTTATTCCCAAATTCCCATCAAATGCACTTGGAATAACCACCACGCTCTTCTGAAGGCAAAGGCGCACGCTACGGGTGCCTCCGTCTTCACAACGGCTGAAATCCAGGGCTGAGCTTGCCCAAATTTCCAAAACTGGGTGTTTATTTTTTTTCCCCGGATCCTGACTTTGCAACCCAGACCCAGCCCAGCTTGGCCTCTCCTTTAGAAATGGGGGGGGAAATGGAGCTTTGGCATCTTGGCTGTGGTCACAATCTCCCCACCCTCCTTGAGAGTTACTTGCAGCACTAAGACTTCTCCAGAATTGTCTCAGTCAGAGGGACAGAAAAAAATGGAAATAAAAGGGTTGTTTCATAGCTAAATTGCTTTTTTTCCCCGTCAAGGTCCCTCACAGCAGCTCTCATTGATAAAATCTGCGTGAAAACAACAAAATCTTCCCCGGACACGGAAGTGATGTTGGAAAAGAACATGTTGGAAAAGAACAAGTTATTAGTGTCTCACCCTTAACCCCCCTGCAAAGAGGTGTGTGCTGTTTGTCTTCTCCCTTGTTTGAAATTGTTTTAATTTAATTTTAATGCAATCTGATAATTGTCAAAGAAATCAGTCTCCTTCTGTCTTACTTTGAACGAAATGACGGTGTTTTGTTGTTTGTTTTTTTTGCCTTTTTTTTCCCCAGGAGCTGGCAAACAAAAGTATCTCTTGATTCAAAGGCAGAGATTGCCGTGCACTAATCTCAACGGCTTTACACACTCTAGTTAATTTTTTTGTGTGTTTTTAGCCTCCTGCTTTCCTCTGGAAGTGTAACAGGGGCCCCCAAAGGTGCAGAATCTGCCCCGTTTTGATGAGCATCCGGCCACAGGCTGCCCACCTGTGGGAGAAAGCAGGGCTGGGAGGAGAAGAAGGTGAAAAAGGACTTTTGTCAAGGAAAAAAACAGAGGATGAGGCAGCCAGCGACGCTGTCCTCCCACAGAAGGCTCAGAGGGGCTGAGGTGTCACCTGATGTCCCCACGCTTGAGTTGCAGGATCGTAGAATTGTTTGGGGTGGAAGAGAACTTGAAGGTCATCGAGTCCAGCCACTGCTGGGTCACCACCAAACCCTGGCCCTCAGCACCACATCTCCACGGCTTGGAAACCCCTCCAGGGATGGGGACTCCACCCCTGCCCAGCACATTTTATTTTCTTTCCTTTTTTTTTTTTATCTTTTCAATTAGATTCCTAATACGCTATGCAAAAGACATGCCAAAAATTTACATAATGCCCATATAAGTCTTTTTGTTAGTGAACCAAGTCCCAAATGAAGAGCACTAATAACACATTAGCAATCAAAGAGCAAACCTCACCGGCGAACGTAACTCCACGGAGCTGTCGCGCGACTCCCTTTCCGACTGGCAGCTCCCAACACCTGGAAATGGTAATTAACGTCTTGAATTTAATGTTTCGATTTCAATACATTTCAAACGCCTTTATTAAATGTTGCAGTTCCTCGAAACCCTGTTATTACTCTGTTTCTGATGATGCATAAAGTGAAAATTCTGTCAGCTCTCCCAGGAACGAGCGGGTTTTGCTGTCACCAGGACGGGTGAAGGGAGTTCCTGCAGCCACAACCTGGGGACAGAGCCAACAATAACGGCCGATTAAATAAAAAAAAAAAAATTAAGAATGAGATGAGAGCATTTAAAAATTGTATAATGTTTATTAGGAATGTAAAGGCCTCCTCCAAAGCCTACTGACATAATGGAAAAGTCTCTAGAAACAGCATCGCTGGTGAAGTTGTAGCTAATCCTGGAGAATTTCGACAGGAGCACGTGCCGGTGTTTACGGCTCCATGTTAGGAAGAAGCAGCAGAAAAGCTGCGACATGGGGAGAGGACTCGTCCGGAACCTGTTGGCCAAGAAGCATCCCTCCTCTCGTGCCATCTCAGGGTGCTTTTTGAGGCTCCAGGGCCTGGAGGGATCAGGTCTGACCTGACTTGGCCAAGGGTGTGGAAAGGACATCCGGGAGATTTTGGGTCTCTCTGCTTTCCCGATAACTCAGAGTCACTTCTGTTTTTAAGATGTAGAATTAACCAGTCCCCGCTTAAGTGTTGCCATTGTCTGGAGAGGGAAGAGGAGATTGAGGGCGTTGAGCTTCCCTGTCCCTGGAGAAACGAGAACTGAATTTAGGGTTTCAGAGGCACGAGATGAGGCTGAATTTGACCGTCGAAAGGCCCGATTCCTGTCTTCTCTGACCTCGGCTGTGCCCTGCGCTCCCGAGTGCCCTCCGCAACCACCACTTCCCTTTGCATCGCTCAATCTGAAAGAATTCTGACGTATTTCTGTGCAGGGCAGACTAGTTTGGATCATTATGGAACATCTCTTTCAGGCCTGCAGTAACCGACATGAAAGCAAGATGACGTTTCACAATGGGGTGGCCAAACCCAGTCCCACAGCTGCTTGCTCAGCTCCAAACCCTACAGGGAGGCAATATGGAGATGTTGCACCAGAATATTTTCCTAGCCCCCAAAGTATCCTGCCTTGCTTTCAACACGTGGTCCTTTACACCACATCAAGACTGCAAAACGTTCTGGCCAAGATCCCATCCCAGGAGAGCAGCAGCCTCATGGCCACATTATTCCCAGCTCCCCATCCATTCCCCATCTCTGGGAGCCACGGCTTGGCCAGCCAGCTCCACCTTAACACTTGGTGGTTTAAAGGACAGAGATGTATCACGCTCCTTCATATTTTAACAAACCAATCTCATGTACTAACTGAAATACTGAGAAGTTTTTCAAGCCGTGAAAAATTAAAGGGAAAAATACAAAATAACCGGGAAATTCTTTTAACCGGGTTAGATAACGTTTCCCTTTCAGCGCCACGTTTTATAACAATCTATTTTGAAGAGTTGCTTTCTGCCTCAAAAGGGACAGGGTAAAAAGCCTGGAAGATCCAAACCCTGGGCTCAAAGGGAGAGCGCGTCTGGCCCATTGTCTGTTTTGATTAATGAAGCCTTTTGCGTCGCGAGATAATAGGATGTTTTGCCGAGCGGGGGAAGCTGCCGCGCAGCAGAAATATCACAAGTAGGAATAATATTTGAGACGATAACGACATCAAGAAGCTAATCTACGTGCCGCTAGATCCCGCTCAAAAACCCACCCCGGATGATATTTGTTTATTTCGTAATCGTGGAGCCGCTTTGATGCCCTTGTCGGCAGGTTCAACAAGTGCTCCAAAGCTACAAGGGTTTGAAACAAAGGGAAACACTCGGCCAAGCCTGGCAGTTCAGCGCCGATCCGATGTCATTCCCGACCGAGGGCACAGGCAGCTCCTGCTCTTTGGAGAGATGCCAGCAAGCGCGGAGTCTCCCCAGGACCCCTCACCAAAATATGGACACCCTCGTTGAAGGCATTCATATATTTCAGGGTGAAGGTTTGCAAATCCCCCCAAAAATCATCACTTTTCAAAACAAAAGTGAGCAAATTGGTAAAACAGCAGTGGCGGGAAATAAACACGTCCCCCCAGGCTAAAACTATGTGTAAACCTCAACTCATGGCTGGTCACCATCTCCATTTTATTTTTAACTTCTTCTGGAGCTTTGGAGCTGAGTGTCAGGACCCTCCAAAGTGCTGGAGAAGGCGGTGTGTTTTTCAGCAAGCCAGGCCAAATTTCATCTAGGGTAGTAATAATAACCATGGGCTGCTCTGCTGAGTTCTCCCCTGCCTTTGAGATCCAGTTTTGAGCGGACGCGGTGTTTTTCACTTCCTGTCCCAAACCACCCCGCTGGTTTTCTGGGATTTAAATTCAGCGTTTTCCCCTCCTCTGTCCCGCACAGAAGATTGTTCTGGTGATGAATGGAAGGATCCATACAAAAAAACCATTCGTTCGTTTGAAAAGCAGGAGGAGAACAAACAGAAAACTGCTAAATTAATTAAACTGTGTCTGCTCAGAGCTCGGCATCGCTGGGCCCTGCCCTCTGCTCTCTGTTTAGTATAAACAACAGTAAATAACCATGCTGAACGAGAACCTGAAGCAGAAGCTGGCAAAAAAAGGCTCGAGAAGAGATGGAAAAATATTCCAGCAGTGCTCAAAAATTCATTTCCAATCTACTTTTGAGGGAATTCTCCTGTCAGTTGGGTGGGCAGGTGAAGGGTTGCAACAGCAACGATCTGGGCTGACTCACATGGTTAAGGTCCAAGATGTTTCACCCGTCTGCAGATGCCCACACCACACAGGACCTCTCCAGGCACAGGGTGGTACCCTGAGGGTGCCAGGAGAGGACCAGACCTTGGGGGGGGGACCGGAATGTGGCCTCCTAGCCGCCTCCTCTCCCCACCGCCCCCCTGCAGCAGGGCCATGCCCTGAGCCTTCCACACCCAAGGGCAAGTTCTTGCCCTCCCCGGAGCTGCACAGACAATCGCAACCACCCAGTAAAGTTGGTACCGAGTGAGTCTTTATTCTTGCTCTTCCCCCCCCGCCCTTCCCCTCCCTGCAGAAGCGCATTTATTCGAGGTGCCCGGGGCCGCGCAGCCAGCCCCTCGGACCTTTTATTAGCAATTAAACAGCAATTATGGGCAGGCCGGGGTGAAATCCGGCCTCATGGCATCGGGAGCCGAGCCCCCGCCGCTGCCCTGGGCGGAGGGGCTGAAAGAAAAGGGAGGGGGGAGAGAAAACAAAAAAAGGGGGAAAGAAAACCCAAGGAGCCCACCAACCCGCCCAGCTCCAAGCGAGCGACCGAAGGACGATCCCCTCCTCACCCGAAAGGCGCCGATGGATTTTTCGGGAGCTGCTGCTGCAAAGCTCCCACTCGCCCCTCGAAAAAGCGGCCGGCATAAGGCGGCCCGGGGCGCTCCGTCCCCGCCGTGGTGATGGGAATTACAGGGAAGCGACGGTGGGAATTACCGGGGAGCGGCGATGGGAATTACCGGGGCCATTCCCGCCGCGGCCGCGGGGCTCCGGGAGCGGGCTCAGGTAAGTTCCGCTCGCTTTTCCTCCTTGCCTTCGGGTCTCTCTGATTTTCCCCCGTCTCTTCCCCCGAACGATTTAATTCTGGCGCTTTTGTCATTTAGGCAGCGCGGGCACCGGCGGAAGGGCCGCCCGTTCCCGGTTAAAACCCGGGATATTTCACAAAATCCCGCAGCAGCAGCATCCCCTCAAACGTCGCACAACCCATTGGGGCTAATCCTCGCTGCTTTTCCAGCGTCACCGGCTGAACGGCACCGACAATAACCGCAGAGAACGGGAGGCAGCGACCGGGGGGTGCGCTGGTGCTGCGGAGCTTGTAACTCGCCGGGGGCGGGGGGGGGGGACGAGGGCAGCGAGGAGCAGAGCACCCCGAAAGCTGCTCCGCGGGACGGCGGGGGACGGACGCCCGACAAACTGGGCTTTGAGGAGGGGGCGAAACGATGGAGAAACAATGCGCTCAGTCACCGGTTGCCCCGGGATGGGAGAAGGAAATCCGAGGAGGATTAAGGTTTAGGGTGTTCCTTAACCGGGTATAGGGGGGGCTTCTCCCGCTTCGCTCCCCCCTGTCCCCTCTTACCTGGGCTCCGGTGAGGACGGTGTCAGCCCCGGGCTGCTGCCTCCGTACCTGGCGCCGCCGGGAAACGCTCCGCCGAGGCCGGGAAAAATAATAATAATAACAAAGAGTTAGGATATTTCCCCAAAAAACTCTCCTGCAAAGACAGTGGGGTGTCGGGGGCGCTTCCCCCCACCCCAGCGCTGCCCTCGGGACCTTCCTCCCCTCCCTCCCGGACCGGGACTCGGACGGTCCGGGTCTGGAGAGCTCGTTGTCCGGCCCCCCCTCCACCCCCCGGATCGATGGCAGCCCGGCGCTGATGGCGTTTAGGCCGGGATTGGGGTATAATGGGAATATCATCAGGAGACAATTACCTTTTCAGAGCATTCACTTCTCCTCCCAGACACTGTTATTTGAGAAATAGGATCATTTGATTTCATATTGCACTAAATAACACCCAGCCGTCTCAAATTGCCAGCTTCTTAAAAGCCACCCATTGGAATAAATTGCAGAGCGGCTCCTTTGGCTCTGGCTTCCCTTTTTTTTTTTTTCTTTTTCTGGTTTGGTTTTTTTTTTTCCCTCTTCTTTTGCAGAGCATCCCGGGAATAAACGGGACGAGGGTGGCCGGGCCTGGGGCTGCCGAATAAACTGCACTTAGCAAAACCCCGGCTCCGCTAAACTCAACCTGCGTGGGCTCCGCTCATGTTTTTTCTCCCCTCGCCTTATTTTTTTTTTTTTTTCCTCCTCTTAAAGGTAGATTTCCCCCATTCCCGGCCGCGTCAAGATGCCTTTAAGGCTGTCGATGCGCGCCCGCTAATCTGGGCATCCCGGGCTTCATTAGATCGGTATTAATGTCAGCAGTGGATTGCTAATTAGATTGGCGAGGTAAATGAAATTACCCGAGTGGGCTGCTAGGGGGGGGGG
>VWZK01016291.1:139565-150219 GCA_013396935.1 Baryphthengus martii | reverse complement strand
GGGGGGGGGGAATAAAATAAATAAAATATTTTACAGACTGACAGGCTAATGGACACTTCCCCAAAGAGCGGTTAGAAAGAAGTAGTAAATGGGCCGGCGGTGATGCAGGGCAGCGGGGCCCGGTCAGGGATCAAGGCACCCGGCACCGTATCGGATAACATCTAATTGGCAGGTCAGATCCAAATGAGTGTAGTCATGCATCATCCGGAAGGCTTTGCCTGCTCATAAAGACACTTGTAAACAATTCAGCCGCCGAACATGGCAATAATATGTTGATCCGGCGTGTAATGAGGTGTTCCTGGAATCAATAAACTAGTCATGAAGAGCAGGGGAGCAAGGTCAGCGCCTGCCTTTTTGATGACCTTTCCTGGCTGGTAAGGACATCATATACTCTGAAGAGGACTTTTCTCATATTGCAGAAGGCGCCGAGTGTCAGAACTTCCATTCGCAGCAAGCAAATGAACAGCCGGGCTCTGCATGCTAATGAAGTCCAGGCTATTTTCCACCTTTTCATCTGCACATTATGCTCTTGACTTTGGAGAAGGTGGGAATTAGGTTGGACCCTCGTGTCAGACTGCCTGATGGCTCGGCTCCGGAAAACTGGTAATTGAAGCTGATGACTGATGCGGAGGAGGCCTGAATTTGGAAATAAACAGTTTCAAGCACTGCATGTCATTTCTAGAGAGACTGCTGAGTGAATGGAAATGAGCTCTGTTTCTCCAGCCTAATGCAGTTTCTCAGCAGGAAAAACACCATCCTGGAGACAACAATGCCAGTCATTAAGATTTAAATGTTCTGGCCAGAACATCGTTGGGAAGAGCACCTGCCTCTGCCAGCGGCACTTATGGAAATGCCACCCTGCCCTGCTTGATCTCCAGCCCCCCAGTCCCAATCCTGGAAGAGTCAGGGTCAAGGGCACGCAGGGCCCTCGGCCGCCACCGGCTGGGTCACGATGCCGCAAACCACCTCGGCGGCACCAAAAAAGTGGTTTTGGAGAATCTGTCACTAAAAACGACACTCACCACCCTGCTTCTGAGCCCTTTAATTGCTCTTCCCAAGCAGATTTTGCAGAAAGCTTGATGGCCTCATCATCTGCCACCACCGCTGCTCACTGGGGTGGCTTTAATGCACGTCAGCCCAGCCATTGGCCTCAAAGATTAAAAAAATGGAGTTTCTAGACAAGTCACTGGAAGGCCAATAATTCCAGACTAATAGGAATGTTCTGCCATCTTCACTGTTACATTAAAAATGCTCTAAGCCCTTTCCAAACTCTACCTGGTGCTGTGGAGCCCAGCATGAGGACTTGTTTGCTGGCGTAGAGGCAGCTCGGCCACCTCACCAGCATTTCCAGTGGCAGAAGATGCTTCGTGACCACACAGCAAATTCAGCCATATTCTTGCCTATCCAGAACAGTTCATACATGATGTGGAAAATACGTGCTATTTATGTGTAGAATATTTTAATATATATTGGTGGTTTTGTGTGTTTTGCTCTAAACCCAAGAGCTGTCCAGAGCTTGCTGGTAGCTCAGCTCCTTTGTAGGTTCTTTCCCCAAGCGTGGGCAGGATGAGAATCTGCAGGCTCCATGTTTCTCCAACACCAGCATAAAACCACGGAATGGTTTGGGTGGGAAAGAACCTTTCAAGGCCATCTGGTCCAAACCCCTTGCAGGGAGCAGGGACAACTAGAGCAGGTTGCTCAGAACCCCAGCCAACCTCCACTGGAACGGTTCCAGGGATGAGGCAACGACCACCTCTTGGGGCAACCTGGGCCAGGCTCTCACCACCCTCAGCATCACAAATTTCCTCCTTCTCTCCAGTCGAAATCTCTCCGTCTCTCCCCACTCTGAGGCGGCTGCATCTCATGAGCGGGTCTGTTTGTATAATAGTTTGCAACCCTTCAACATGAAAGGATCTAGGAGGATGCAAGTTATTATTATGAAAATGAACCGAGCGACGGACAAAAATATTCCGCCGATGTAATCTGCCGGCCCTACAATGCGCTCGCCGAGAAGAGCACTTGGCAGGCAGAAGAGTAGTCGTCAGATACATTGCCTTTTGTTAAATTGCTTTTGCTCCGACAATGCCTTTTAAAACCGCATGCAATCTTAATTTAAAATACCTAATACCTCAAGGTAGAGGGGGCCCGGCGCCAGGCTCCGGTTTGGGATTTGTCCAAAGCAATTCCGCTGGTTTAATACCACAGCTCCTCGTTTTAATCACACAGCAAACGCCGGAGAGGCTGAATTCTGCTCGGGAGGAACCGGGGACCTGATCCAAACATCACTAAAAATCAATTGAGCGAAGATTTATTTCTTTGAAGCAGTGAAAGAGAAGAAAAAGACGACAGACAAACCACCTCATTTTTGTCCAAACCTCTGCCACGTCCAGCTAACGAGGAAGGTTCCTCTCCCCAGATAATCAGACAGGATGCAGGGGGGGTGGGGAGCAATATTCAGCCTTTTAAATTTCTCATAGTTTTAGAAGATGATTGAAATTAAGGTAGGGCTATGTGCAGTAGTGCAAGTGACTCTTGTGGCTTTATTTTCCAAAGACTGAGTAGTGGGGAGAAAAAAATGCCACAAAATAAACCAACCATGGTTGGATTTTTCTTTTATTTTCCAAAAGCTGAGTAGTGGTGGGAAAAGTCCCAAAATAAACCAGTCAGTGCAAGAATCGATTGCATTTTTACTTCCCCAAAACTGAGTAGTGGGGAAAAAACCCAACAAAATAAGCCAACCAGTTGAAGAAACAGTTGCATTTTTCTTTTATTTTCCAGAAGCTAAATAGTGGGGAAAAAAACCCAAACCACAAAATAAACCAACCAGTTCAAGAATCTATTGCATTTTTCCTTTCCGAAACCTGAGTAGTGGGGAAAAAAAACCCAAAATAAACTAATCGGTGCAAGAAACGATTGCATTTTTACTTTCCAAAGGCTGAGTAGTGAGTGGAAAAGCCCTCAAATAAACCAATCAGCTCAAGAAACTTGCATTTTTATTTTCCAAAGATTGAATAGTGGGAAAGGCCCCTCACAAAACAAACCAGCAGCAAGAGGCAGCATCATCCCCCACGAGGAAGGGCAGAGGTTTATCAGGGCAGGACGACAGCATCTTTGGGCTCCCCTCACCCACCAGCCTCCCACCTTCATTTAATAACCCCTCTCCCTGCGCTAATTCCATCAGGGAATTCTGTGCAGGCTGCTTATATTTCTTTACAGCCAAGAACAGGCTGCTGACACAAATCGGCCATTAGCGATTCACACGGAGGAGTCTCCGCTAATTGTGCAGAATGTAATTAGTGATTATGTAATATCTAAGCCCTTGCAACTGTCATTAATGTCCACTATTCACCGGAGATAGTTCTTACTGAATTAGAGAATGATTACTGCATGGTAAATCTACTTAATCCTAAATATGCTAATTAACACCGGACGCACTTTAGATGGTGGTTAAAAGCACCAGTAACCTCCAAAAAAGGTTGGAAGGCACCACAACCGAAACTGTGTCCAATGGATTTTCCCCCCCCCCCCCCCCCCCCCCAACCAATCTTATTTAATAATCAGCATNTCCAAAGGTAAATTTGTTTAATTAACCGACCTGGTAAACGGTTGAGAGCTGCTTTTGATTAGTGCAACCCAATCAAGGGGGATCTGTAACCAATCTAGTGAGGCACGAGCGCAGGATAGGGATGTTCTGGCAGCGTCCTCTTCCCCCAGCAGCATCCCAGAGCCTTCCATGGCACCTGAGGGCTCCTGCAGCACCCTTCTCCTCCTCCAGCAGCACCCCATACCACCTGGTACCCCCTGCAGCACCCTCATCCTCCTGAAGAACCTTTGGTCACCCCTGTAGGGCCCTGGTTCCTCTTACAGGAGCACCCATGACGCTTTGCAGCATCCTCAGCCTTCACCAGCACCCTTGGCCCTCTTCCAGAAGCACCCCAGGTCCTCCTCCAGCACCATCATCCTCTTCCAGCAGCACCCCAGAGCCTCCAGCAGGACCTTTGATACCCTCTGCAGGACCCTGGTTCCTCCTACAGGAGCACCCTAGGTTCTCCTGCAGTACCCCAGGTACCCTCCAACATCCTCATCCTCCTTCAGCAGCACTCTTGGCCCCCTACAGCACCCTGGTACCCCCTAAAACACCCTCATCCTTGTGCCACAACACCCCAGGTCCTCCTCCAGTAGCGTCTCAGGGCCTCCAGCAGCTCCTTTGGTCCTCTCTGTAGGACCCTGGTTCCTCTTACAGGAACACCCCAGGTCCTCCGGCAGTACCCTGATACCCTCTTCAGCACCCTCATCCTCCTCCAGCAGCACCCCAGGTCCTCCAGTAGCACCCTCCTCCTCCAACAGCATCCTGGTACCCCCTTCGGCACCCTCCTCCTCCTCCAGCATCACCCCAGACCCAGGCCCAGCGTGGGCAAAGCCAGGGGGGCCTGGCACGTGAACCTCCATCCACCGACCTTCCTGCACAGGAGCTTGATGTAAAACAGCCTCCTGAAAGCTCTCCCTCCAGGATTCAACAGCCCATTCCTTAGGTCATAAACCATGACATCAGCTCAGGCAGCTCCAGGAGCTTCCCTCAATAAATTCTGAACTTAAATCTTAATTTTCAGATTTATTTGTGTAAAACAGACTTCAGATATTAAAGGCTCCCCGGTAAATGAATGGCATAAATAGAGCAATTGTCCTGGGTTTTGAAATGTCCCTTTCGAATGCCCGGGGTGTTTAATGTATTCTGGTTTCCCGTGGAAAAAAAAAAATAAACAAAAAAAAAAGCTATAGCTGTCATGAACCCAGAGGATAACGGCATTTTGTGATTTATGAAGATTCTTCTTGCTTATATATTTTATATAAATAATACTCCTGCGTGTATCTCCGCACTCATTCATAATCAAAAGCCGCACCGGGCTGTAAGCAGAGTTTGCGTAGCACACATTTAAAATCAGCTTACAAAGAATTGGATAAGGAATATATCAGACACAAAATAAGTCACTCTAGCCAGCACACCAAAAAGGAAAATTAACAGCACAATGCAATCCCCGACGCGCTTTTATCGGCAACAAAAGAACACAAAACAAAAATCCCCACAAAAGAAAAGTTCCTCGATTAAAATAAAAAAAATAAAAATAAAATAACAAAAAGTGGGAAGTGCGATAAGAAATTAAGCAGGCTCTTAATTTACCTGGGCCTATGAAATGTTGGCGGCTGATAAGGGGATTGATGGCAAGCGCGCTTTGAATGCGGCACGGCGAGCTCCGGGCCGGCGCTGCTCGGCCAGGGCGGCTGCTGGGGCTCTGGTCCCACTGGTCCAGCACCTCCACCTCCCTGGGAAGGGTCTTCTCATCCCTTCTGCTTGCAGAAGACAACCAACCAACGAGGACCTGCTCAGCCAGGTGACCCTCAAATCATCACCCTGGGAGTTCAGGGGTAGGATCCTGCTCTTCCAGAGTGAAAAAATTCAGAACCCAGATCGGTGTGACAGCTTTGAAGGTGCTGCCTGGACCTCTGCTAATACTTTCGGATTTGTTCACATCTTTTTGGTTTAAAACATTTTAAAGCCCAGCTGACTTTGGCTTTCTGTCACTGCCATTCTTGGAGACCTGTCCATCCTGCTGACAAACCCTGTGGTGCTGGCTGGTCAAGGCTGTATTTTAAAAAGAGCCCTATTTGGCAGGTTCTGAACACACCGAACATTTACATTCCAATTTTTAATGGAACTTTCCAGAAGGTTTGGACCCAGCAACCTTAGTATACAGGGTGCCAGCCCCCTAATCCACCAATTTAACAGTCCCTTGTGCCTGTACTTTATAAAGGAGCTGTTGAGGACGGTGGCATTGAGAAGGAGACGTCTCCGGCGCCTAACTAAAGATTTACACAGGAGGCCTGACCCTCGTAGCGACTCCGAGGATTATTTTCAATCATCACTGTCAATAAAGAGGGCCCTGAACCCGGCAAACCCTCCCTGCCCTGGAGGAGATTTACAGGGTCACCTCCATGTGTTTTAAATGCCCCTGTACATACAGCAGCCTGTAGTTACCAGACAAAAAAAATATATATATATGTGCAGAAGAGGGGGAGGAGGAGGGTGGGTTAAGTCTGTGGATCCACACGTGGATCCCACACGGCTTGGAAAGCCTGAGTTGGCTCTGCCCTGCTCCTCCTCCTCAGGATCACATCAGCAGCCCTCAAATCCAAATCATCCTTGGCAGGGGGTGTGTGCATGGATGAGATATTTGGGTTTTTTTCCCAAATCCTCCACTGCTGGAGCAACTCCAGAAACACTCAGCTTTGCTTTCTGGTTCGAGAAGAAAGTCACCAGAGTACACTGAAGTCCTCAGTGGCAAATAAAAGTGAACTTCACAATAATAGTAATTTTGGAGCACTTAAAAACATCATCATCCCAGCTCCCAGGTGCCACCAGGAGAAGAAGCACATCCCTGTCATCAGTGGCACCCTCAGGCAAGCGAAGCCCAGTCCCCACAGCCTTAGTAGTGGTCGACAGGATGGAGAGATAACTTCCAGTTACCTCAGCTAACGAGAATACTAAACCCCACACCTCTAGAAGGAGATTTTACATGGGAGTACAGCCCCACAATGGGTTAGATTGGAGTCAGGACACACACAAATCACCTTTTGTTGTCTAAACATCAGGAATCAAACATGAACAAAGAAGAAACTGCCAGAAGTCAATGTTTTGGATAAAAAGTTGGACATGTTTTCCGAGAGGTGAGCTGGCTGTTGTTAGGAACTGGCACCAGCTCTGCAGAACCAAGCTGCAGACAAGGATCCCAGCCCAGTGTGTTGACTGGTGTCTCTCACACCTGGTGAGGAACCCCAGTGAGGGACAACCCCACCAACTCCCACTGGGACAGAGCCTCCACCCAGGGCTCCTGCTGCCTCTGGTGTGAGAGACACACACTCTGTCTCCAGAGCTTCCTCAGCGCACCCTGGGTGAAGGAGGAAGACTTGCCATTCCTCACTCAGACCTATCTGACCTTCACTGATGCAACTTCCACAATACCTTCCAGTGCTTACAACCCCCCTCAAAAGTCTGTTGGAGCCTTCCCCCAAAAAAAACCCTGCTGGCTTGTTCTCCTACCTGGCACAAGCCACGGTCCTGCAGCTGGATGATCCCAGGATGGGGCCAAAACAGCCACATTACGTCCAGAGAAAGGGCTCAAACCAACCCAGCCCCAGCAGCTGGGCTGCCTTAAATACCTTCATAATTTCTGATGTTCACCTGGGACCGGGTTACACCTGATCCAGAGCTCCCCGGCCCTCTGCTCCCTCTTCTCTTTAGTTTTTTTAATTAGCAACCCCTAGTTATCACCAGAGCACCTTCCATGGAAACTGGTGTAGAGTGGGAGGATGCTAGTGGCGAGGAGGAGGATGCTGGTGGCAAGTGGGAAGATGCTGGTGGTGACTGGGAGGATGCTGGTGGCAAGCAGAGAATGCTGGTGGTGAGTGGAAGATGCCGGTGGCGAGTGGGAGGATGCTGGTGGTGAGTGGAGGATGCCGGTGGCGAGTGGGAGGATGCCGGTGGTGAGTGGAGGATGCTGGTGGCCAGTGCAGCGGGAACGGGGCTGACCAGCACAGACCGGTGATCAGCGGTACGGGAGGTGATGCCATCACTCCCCGTAAACCATGGCCGTGTGAATATATACAGGTGCCCCGGGAGCTATTCGTGTGCGTGCACACGTGGACACGGACACGGGCAGACACGCGTGGGCGAGCCCGGCGAGGCCAGTCGCCGGCGAGGGAAATGAAAGAATTAGCCAGACAATAAAGCTCTAATTGCCTGGCAACGGCGTTTAGGCCCCATTAGGTAGATTTGTGGCAGCTTCCAGAGGAATAAACTCCTGTGTCATTAGATAACAAGGGAAGAAATAGGTTATTTCCTTTTCTGAAAGGTATGAAAGCTCCCAATTGCCTGATGTATTCGCTTAGTAGATTATTTTCTGTCATCTCGGTTAATTGAATTTTATCCGTGGCTCTTAGAATCCCTCCCTCTCGTGCAAGGTTAGAAAGTTCAGAGGAGTCAGATTTTTGAACTTCGTCCATTTATCGCCTCAGCCAACTCCCGCTTCCGTCCTCCACGGAAAAACAGAGTAACAAAAGGCTTTGCAGCCACTGCTTTTTAGCATCCAGGCAAATTGGCGTCTGAATAATTCTAAGACGTGGCTTTGGGATGAGTAACTGAAAGAGATTTGCTGTGCCAGGGAGTTGGGAGGTCTGCGGACCGGCTGGTTGCACGACGGTCTTCACCTCCTCCCCTACAAACCCAAACCGGAGACCCAGAATTGGACTGATTGTCTAAATTTTGTAAGGATGGAGACCTCTCCGGTGGGTGGGAGGCCTCACGAGGCGCAGCCCCGGCTCTTCGGAGCCGGAGCCCCGGGGTGGTGGATGGAGTGACAGCTTGGCAGCCCTTATCTCCCTGCGTCGGTCGCCGGCAGCACGCGGGGATCTGCCGAGGGGGGGATTTGCTGCTCGCCCTCATTGTTGGCCTCTGCAGGACCAATTTCAGACCCGTCAAAACGTATTATGGCAAAGCTGCCCTCAACAAAACCCAACATCTAGCCCTTCCGGGATGTCTCCTTGACATTCCGTGGCCTGGGAAGCCCTTCCCCACAGGCGCCATCACACATTAGTCCCATTCTGCTCTTCCTGACAGTGTTTCTCAGCTCCCTCGATGCTTCTCCCTTTGGTGGCAACATCAGAGGTGCTGGTCCTCTCACCAGGGCGGAGCCCAGAGCAATGGGCAGCTCAACGGTGTGTCCTGGAGGATGGGGAAATGTTGTCCCTGCGCCAGTGGAGTTATTTTTACCCCTGCACAATGAGCTGGTCTGAGATGGTGGGATGGCACCTCTGAGGATGCAATGTGGGCACCAGGAATTGGTGTTGGTCAGCAGGCGGCTGGAGATGAGACAATGTGTGCCCCAGCGGCCAAGAAGCCACCAGCATCCTGGCTGGGTCAGCATCGGTGTGGCCAGCAGGGCCAGGGCAGGGATTGTCCCCCTGGACTGGAAGCGGCCAAGAAGCCACCAGCATCCTGGCTGGGTCAGCATCGGTGTGGCCAGCAGGGCCAGGGCAGGGATTGTCCCCCTGGACTGGAAACACCTCGAATCCTGGGGTCAGTTTTGGGGCCCTCACTCCCAGAAGGACCTTGAAGGACTGGAGTGTGGCCAGAGAAGGGCAACGGAGCTGGGGTAGGGTCCAGAGCACAAGTGTGGTGAGAATCGGCTGAGGGAGCTGGGCTTGTTCAGCCTGGAGAAAAAGAGGCTCAGGGGAGACCTTCTCGCTCTCCACTACTCCCTGAAATTCAGGAGGTTGGAGCCAAGGTGGGTCAGGCTCTGCTCCCATGGAAGAAGCAAGAGGACAAGAGGAACCAAATTTGAGGTAATGAATCCCATCCTTGGTCGTGTCCCCTCCTCCTGTGCCCAGTGTCCCTCCACCAAGGCACAGGGAGAGCTCCTGGGTGTTGCAGGTGTGGTTCAAATCTCAAGGGTCAGAACCTTGACTTGCCCCTCCATAGGGCTGGTGGGGTGATGGCCAGACCCTGCTCTCCTCATCACTGGAAGGTCCCATCCCTCCACCAGTGGAGCCGTTCACAGGGATACCCTCGTATTCTCCAGAAATCTGGGGATTATTTTGGATACTACAGAAATCAACCCCACCCCGTGTCAATAAGGAAAAGAAAACAAACCATTTTTAATGGAGCGGCAGCTCAAAGTTAACCCCAATCACTTTGGAAAAAGCGGCAGGGCCAATGGTGTGAGCTCATTCCCCGCCATTTATCATTTAAATAACCCCCTGCTGGTGGATGGCTTCAAAATTGCCGAAGCGGAGCAGGTTTATTGGGGTTTTGATGCGTAGTTGCATTGATTTGTTTGTTTTTTTTCCCCTCCTTGTTTTAATAAAAGGCATTTTACAGAGCTCCAAAACCTTCGGCTGTCTCAAAACTTTGGGGATGTCCTAAATCCCCGGGGTTGTACCAAAACCTCAGGGATTTCCTAAAAGCCCTGGGCTGTCCCAAAACCCCGGGGGTGTCCTGAAATCCTGGGGATGTCCCAAAATCTCAGGGATGTCCCAAAATCTCAGGGAAGTCTCAAAACTTTGGGGATATACCAAAAACTGAGGCATGACCCAAAATCCTGGGGATGTCCCCAAACCTTTGACTGTCCTAAAACCCCAGGGATGTCCCCAAACCCCAGGGATATCCAAAAACCCCAGGGATGTCCCAGAATCTTTGGCTGCCCCAAAACCCCAGAGATCTTCCAAAACCCCAGATTAAAAAAATTTTAAAATCCTCATGTAAATTAAAAATCCTTATCGAATTTAAAAATCCCAATGTATCTTCTTTGTTCCTGGTAAACAAACACCTCCTTCTTCTCCTACCTGTGGCTCAGCCTTTCCTATAGGACCTTCCCCCAGAAATTCCCTTGGAAGCGTTTCCCCATTTCCCAGGCTTCTCCGAGGTGTTTCTCACGCCGACTGGGTCTGTTTTTCAGAGAAGGTGATGACGCTATCTGCAAAAAAAAATAAAATAAGATCTGAAATATGAAACAAGTAGAAGAAAATGTAAAATAAAGTAAAATAAAACCACAATAAAACAAAATAATAAAATAAAATAAAAATACAATAGTACAATATAAAA
>VWZK01016291.1:129249-139294 GCA_013396935.1 Baryphthengus martii | reverse complement strand
CGACGCGACACGAGGCGAGGCGGCCGCTCCGCCCGGCGCCGCTCAGGCGGGATCGCTGCCGGTGACGGACAGATCCTTATTTGTAAGTATTTAATGTTTCTTAGGAAGCACTTCTCGAAGAAATTGGTCTGTAATGACAGCACTCACTGGCAAACAGGCCGATTAGAAAATGCACTAACTTATCTGGTATTCATTTGAAAAGTAAATGGATGCAAGGAAAGGTGAGAGTTCAGCACCAATTCAAATATTTTGCTCTAACAGGGCTCTCGCACTCCTACTTTAATTCAAGCAGAAGCACAAGTATGAATAATCAAACTGGATGATGCTCATCAAAACCTTTGTGCCTCGCGCCGTTTCAAATGGTCATTGAAGCCTAATGGCAAAAAATTTACATTATTCCTTTAATTTGTATTCCGTTCCTTCCTCCCGAGCGATGCGATTGTGATTTTCTGTTGCCGGCTGTATTATTTTGATGCAAATGTTATGCGCTGCTACAGTCCAATTTCCTGCTTCGCCCTCCCCTTTTCTTCCCCCCTCCCACCCCGGTAAAGAAACGACGGCTAAAATAGTTCAAAACTGGGGAGGGATTTTGAAATAGTTCCTTAACTACTGCTCCTAATCAAAGCAAACAACGGAGGGTCTTGAAAGCGCCCTGAAAAACTGAAAATTAATTATTAGCTGACGCGGGGGAGGGAAGTAACCTTCAAAAAAAAAAAATTGAGAGGAGAGGNTAAAAAAAAAAAAAAAATGAGAGGAGAGGAAAAAAAAAAGTGAGGGATCCCAATTCTGCCGACAAAAGAATTAGAGAAGAAAATTTGTAATTCAGTTAAAAACTCCTTTTGCTGGCACATAATCACCTAGGGATGAATGCTTTATGAAGAGGCATGGGGTTGCAAACCAAAGCCTGGCAAACAGGAGGCCCCCGGGGTGCTCCCGGCACGTAATATATGCACCGGCTAATTTATTGCGCTGTGACTAATTTCCATTCCTTGTGCTTCCAGTCGCCTGGCTAATTACAGGGATGTTTTCTTAACTTGGGTAATTGTGCCGCTCCCCCCACCAAGCCGGCTTTGATGGGCCCCCACGGGGCGGCTGCGGTGGGGCGCCGCCCTAATTAGATTGGCTGCCTTAATTAAGCGAGATGGGGGGGTGCACTGGGGGGGTGGCGGCGTTGAGACCCCCCCTGCCACGCAGGTACCTGTGGGGCTGCTGTGTCCCCAGGATGCCCAGGTGTGGCCAAAACTAGAGGAGGCCCAAACCCCCAACAGCGACAGCTGAGCATCCGTCCCATCCCAGCACCCAACTCATCTGCGCATCCATCCCATCCCAACATCTATCCCACTCAAGCATTGGTCCCATTCCAGCATCCATCTCATCCAATTATCCATTCCACCTGAGCATCTATCCCATCCAAGCATCCATCTCATCCAAACATCCATTCCACCTGAGCATTTGTCCCATCCCAGCATCCATCCCATCCCAGCATCCATCCCACCCAAGCATTCATCCTACCCTGGCATTCCTCCCATCCCAGAATCCACCCCATCCAATCATACATCCCACCTGAGCATATGTTCCATCCCAGCATCCATCCCACCTGAGCATCTGTCCTATTTCAGAATGCATCCCATCCAATCATCCATCCCATCCAATCATCCATCCCATCCAATCATCCATCCCATCCAAGTAGCCATCCCACCTGAGCATCCATCCCACCCAAGCATCCATCCCAACTAAGCAACCATCCCATCCCAGCATCCATCCCACCTGAGCATCCATCCGATCCAAACATCTATCCCATCCCAGCATCCATCCCACCCAACCATCCACCTCATCCAAGGATCTATCGCACCCACACATTCACGCCCTCAGACTCTGTGCAGTCAGTCTCCCATTGGGAGCATCCCTAAAAGCAACCCCCATGGGATGAGCCCCGTGTACCGGCGTCCCTGCGTGCCGGCGTCCCCGTGCCGCCTGCCATGCCTCCGTGGAGCTTATCTCCAAATCCCCTGCCTTCATTTCATATGTGGAAGTCACTCGGGCGCTGAAGATTATTAGACAGATAATCACTTCCTTGAAATAATTTCAGCACTCATGGCTAATAAAGAAGATTTCTTTCCGAGGACCCTTGGTGAAGCGGGCACAGCGCTACTTCCCGTATCGCGCAGGTCAAGTTGATTCCGTTCCGTCCTCTCTATACAGCCAAACAATTGCTTCTCAGAAGCTGAAGAGTAGAGCGGTAATACCCATCCAGAGGTGGCCTTGAACACTTTTCCTTAATAAAAGCTTGACATTGCAAATTCTACTTCTTCATTCCCCCCTTATGGAAGAGTTGGTCAAGATTTCAGAAGATTAATGTCATATTAATAAATACTAATAACCTGGCAGTGAACACCAGCTGGGAGGTGATGAAGAAGAGCCTCTGGCCCCACAAGTACCGCACCTCGATGCCAGAGCTGGGAAAGCCTTACGTGGAGCGATGGAGACCACGAGAAGCACTACTTCCGCTGGGACATGTGTGGATCTGTCAGATTTGGCCACCTCCACATCACTCAAATCTCGTATGGCCTTGCCAGGGAGAGGATGTCCAGGAGGCTGCCCTGGTTGCGTGGAGAGCCACCAAGTTTTACCCAACTGTGGGTCTCGACGGACCCTGCACTGTTCCAAGGCGACTTTAAACCCTCGTTTAGCCTGGAGATGCAGTCCTCTGATTTCGGGACCTCCCACAGCTTGAAGAAACCAATTAAAATAAACAAATAAAGCATTTAAGCTCATGTTTCAAGGCTGAGATGAGACCTGGCTTCAGAAACCACCACCATCAGACACACAGATGATTTGGGAGAAATTCAGTCTCTCCACCACGAAACGGGGCGGTGGGACAGACATGACTGACCATGTCTTCTAACCAGTTTTGGTGCTCATTTTTTTTAGTTAGACTTTAAGTTCACTGCATCCCATTGTGCAAACAGCAAGATTCAAACCACCACTGTAACTACAGTTTGCCCAGCACAGGCTGCGTGGAACAGCCACGGGAGCATCACCAGGACGTGGCGAGCGGTTCCCTCACCCGCTGCAGCATCACATTTTACCCCACAAGCCTCTGAGGACTGAGATGCAGGGGGTGAGGATGCTCCTGCATCCCGCTACCAGGGGGACGGCGGAGGCGTGCGAGACTCTCCTGCACCTAAAGTGCCTTCTCACGCTTTGCTGTGGAAAAAAAAAAAAAAAAAGGGAGAATAAAAAAAAGAAGCCTCCCCACCACGGAGCCGCCTTCGGCATCTCGTTTCTAATAACTTGGCGTCTTCACTTAATACAGAGCCCGGCTCCTTCCGAGTCGTTAGCGGCGGCGGGAGCCACTGCCTGAACGCTGACCCGGTTTGCTTGCCAAGGCAGAGCAAAGAGAAACCTTCCCATAATCATTTCCAAACATTAAAATGGCTCCATTGTCATTATAGCCGAGAGATTGAATTCGCCTCATCAAAGCGGCGTGTGACAGGTGACTCAATAGGCTGGTGCCAAGCGCGGAGGCAAGGAGATTAGCAGGGCACTGATATCATTATTTCCGCCTATCACAGATTCGGCAGGGAGGCAATTGTAATTTCTGGGCTTATTAGTCTGCATTCGCAGGAAAAAAAAAAAAACCTGGTGATAAAGCTCAGTGTGACAGCCAGGCATTTGTGCAGCAAGTGCTGTCACGGTGACACTTGGAAAATGCCAACGTGGCGGCGTTCTCCTAATCCCCCCTAATAGAGGTTAAAGCCTGGCACAAAGGCACTCTTATCGATGATCGGGACGCTAATAACATTTGCATTTTTAAGTTAAATATAGGAAGTAAAGAGGAAGTCTCCTCGCGGCGGCTCCAGCAATTAACTCGGCCTCGGAGGAAGAAAGAAAGGCAAAGGGGAAATTTCCAGCCGGACTCGTCTCGTTGGCGCTGGGTTCCCCACTACGCTTTCCACGCTCGGGACTGGGACGGACCCGGGAGAGGCCGAGATGCCCACGCAGCCTGGGGATACCCGGATGGTGCTGCCTTGCCCGTGATTTTTCATGCCTTTTTACAGACTTCCACAAGTGGTTACACTTTGTAAACTTTTTTTGTGTGTTTCTGCTCCGCGAGGTTTTCCACGATAATTCCCCTCTCCGGGGACACGACCCCAGCAGGCAGGCACCACCGCAGGAATTTCTTTAAAAAAAAAATAAAATAAAAAATTACAGGTGGTAAACTGTTACTTTTCCACATTTAAATAAGAGACCAATTAAGAAGACTATGTAATTCAATTCTTGAGTGAGTGCCACTGAATTCAATTTGTTTCAGGTCAATGAATATAATGTGAAGTTATTAACAAAAAGGTCAGGGACTGCATATAAAATATACACGCGTGACACAGGCAGCGGTAATTAGTACACATTTCCCATGTTCTGTTGCTCAGACATATGGTGTAGAAAATCTTAACAGGATTAGATGTTAATAAATGTTCCCCTCTCCCCGCTCCCTATTTAAATGGGGTTTAGAGCTATTCCCCCCGGTATTCCCGGGATCTGCTGGAGGTAATACCGGGATCCTTGGCCAAGGGAATGTGTCCGACTCGCCGAAACCAGGGCGAGGTTTTTCTGTGCAAATTTGCTACGAGTGAGTACTTCACGTGCAATGATTATATAAATAATAACAAAAAAAATTCGCATCGTTATATAAACGCTACTTTTAAGCAGTGGTTGAATTAAAAGGAATCCACAGCACATGAAAATCAAAATAAACCAGAGGAATATGAAGCCCTAACATCCTTTTGTGACTCTAAGTATCGAACACTGCATCCTCTCGCAGGTAAGGGTGCGCGTGAATAGGGGATGAAAACAAGGAATTGGGAAAAACTCCCCTGGAAGTTACAGGAACGTATCCCGAGGTGCGAGAAATCTGCTCAGCTTCTGTATCATACAAAAAAAACCCAACAGATAAGGACAGAAAAGGCTGGGAAAATGCTGATTTGTGATCTCGTCTCTGCAGCGAAGGAGGAACGAGTCCCAGTTACGTGCTAGTGAAGAGCCGACATCTCTGGTTCGTGTGGAAAAAGCTTCCTGCCTCCAACCTGCACCTCCTCTCTGTTAGGCTTCGTCTAACGTTTCAGCTTTAAATTATCTTATGTTTGAAAATTTTCAAGCAAAGTGCTTGAAGGGTTCTGAGTGTCTGCTTTAGTGCTCAGATTCTAACGGGAAATTTTAGAGGCCGGGTCTGGTTTCAGGCGATGTCAGCGAGACACTGTCCTAAGCCATGGCATGGAGTGTGGCCAGAGAAGGGCAACAGAGCTGGGGAAGGGTCTAGAGCAGGAATCTGATGAGGAGAGGCTGAGGGAGCTGGGCTTGTTCAGCCTGGAGAAAAGGAGGCTCAGGGGAGACTTTCTTGCTCTCCACAATTCCCTGACAGGAGATTGGGGTGAGGTGGGGGGTGAGAACTTTTGTGCCCAAGTGATGGGACAAGAGGAATGGGCCTCAAGCTGCATCAAGGGAGGCTGAGCTTGGACCTGAGGAACAGTTTCTTCTTGGAAAGGGTTGTCCAGGCCTGGCCCAAGCTGCCCAGGGCAGGGGTGGAGTCTCCAGCCCTGGAGGGGTTTCAAAGCCGTGGAGATGTGGTGCTGAGGGACATGGGTTAGTGGTGCCCTGGCAGTGCTGGGGGAACGAGTGGACTCCACGATCTTAAAGGTCTCTTCCAACCTGAACAATCCTCTGATTCTATGGAGCTGAATTTCTTTTTTATCACCCATGACCGAAAAAATAATCTTACTTTGGTGTCACACACAAACCTGAAGAACTGATCTAATTTGGCTGGACTCTCCTCAGTTGAAGACATTTACATTAAAAGTCTCCTTAATAATTTTTCAGAGGAAGAGCTTCGCTTTGTTACACGCCAAGCGCATCCCCTTTCCTCTCCCGGCCCTGACCCAGGAGGGAAAGCCCCAACTCCCAGGGCTGAGCGACACGGGGAAAGCCACCGCGTGGTGAGTTCCTGCGGGATGGGGCGACACTCGGAACCGGTGGCTCTTCCTCGCCTTCTCCTTGCTGAGGCATCACACATGCATCCCTACAAAAGCCCTTCTAACGTCCTGCTGAGCTCAATCTATGTGTTAATAGGAAAAAAACCAACCCCCGGAGGCCCTCTGGACCACGTGCACACCCCTACAACATGCGGTACGGGAAGATCTTCCCTGGCCAGTGGCGTCCTCCCCGTGTCAATCAGTCCAATACCCCTATGGTATATACACGATATATATGTGGTATATACACAACAAGGCACGTATGTGCTCTCATTTGTCCCCACTAGGCAGATGTCCTCCATTTAAACCAGCATCCATCCCATGTTAATAAAACACTTATTTTTTCTCCTTACAGAGCCTGAAGTTCCTATTTTTTCACTGGCCGCTGGCAGATTAATCCCTGTCTAATTCCGGTATCGTATCCAGGACATCTCTGGGACTCGGGAAACTCCCTTTCCACGTGAATCGCTCCCACGTTCTCGGAATTAGCGTCGCCGGCAAAGGGCAGGTTCAGCGAGGCCTGGCAGCCTCCCCAGCGCTCGCTGCGGGGAGCGGGATCTGATTTATGGAGATGCTCTGGTGTCCATTCCAACCCGCTCGAGATTCTTTACTGGGGAAAGATAATCACGTTAATGAGCCAGATGTGTTTGCTTGCTCTGACATTTTTCTTCGCCTCTTCTGTTTGGCATGAAATACGCATCCCAATTTCCTGAGTTATACTTTATCTCCAGTGTTGCCTGATGTGTTAAAAGAATTAAGTCATTTGTATATATCGACTAATAATTGTCGTTTATTACCAAACTTGTTAACATAACCCTCCACTGGAGATAGTTGTTTATTTTGCCCGTGTTTCGCTGCTTTATTTTTGCATAACTGATGGCAGGAGGCACCGGGAAACCGCTCGAGTGAGGAACGGAGAGCGTCGATAATGGGTAGGACACACGCTACCAGATGGGTACGAGCCCAAATATTTATGGGTCTAACGCATAAAGAGCAAATTTTGAAGTGGGATTGGCTTGTACAAGTTGGAGGGTGAATGAAATCTGAGATGAGCACTTTAAATAAGGTCGCCGTGGCTCAGAACTGGAGACAGGATCCTTTCTCCAGAGCCAGGAAGGGCCAGCTCAGCAGTTGACTCAATATACCACGTGGCAAGGCAATAAAAAAAGTGAAAAATAAAATCAAATCCATTTTCTTTCTAATTAAGAAGGGATTACCCCACCAAGTGGCCCATTTTCTAGTTTAAAAAAAAACCCTAAAGTAATTTATTTTAAGTTTTCCTGTTTGGCTGGCACATTGGAAGAGAACAGGTGTAAAAATAGCTGTGAAGCCTTTTCTTTCTATTTTTTTTCCCTTCTTTTGTATTTTACTTTAGTTTTCTCACTGAAAAACCCAACCAGCTTTCCACAACCTCAGAAGGAGCTCAGGAGGACACCCTAACCATTCCCGACACCCCAGCACCTCAAACTGGATTTTTGCTACCGCCGCTGGGATTTTCTCAGCGCGTCTGCAAAACGCCCGGAAAAAAACCAAACCCCAGTGAACCCGGTGGTGGGAGGAGGAGGGGGCAGACCCCCCACGCTCAGGCCAATGCTGGGGGGCTCCTAAGCACGTTTGTTGTCATTGAGGGGGGGGACGATGACTCCGGGCTGGGAGCTGTCGGCTTCCAGCAGCCGCGGGGTCAGCGCCTCCCAGCTCGGCAGCCTCTTACCGCTGCCGTTCCCCGACGTTTTCATTAACTGAAGATTGCGAATGGGTCAGCAGATCTAGACACTTTTTGTATTCCCTCTGCTTGGTTTATTTATTTCTTTTATTTATTTATATTTTTTTTGTTGTTTGCGGGATGCTGAATAACTCACCTTTTCTTCAATAGCTAGATTTAAAAAAAAACCCAACAACCCAGGATCCATCACACAGCAGCAGGATAGCCTTGCTCTGTTTTGACCTTTCTGAAATTAATTTCCCAATCTTAGCTTTCAAAATCAGAGATTGAAAAGACCTATTAGATCAGCCCATCCATCTTATCGCGAGGACGGCGGCGAGCGGAGACCCCAGCTAAGTGCTCCTCTACGCGGGGAAAATATTCCGGGAGGAGATGAGGCAGGAATTTAAAGGGAAAGACATGTTCCAGAATATTCTGCACGTGGACATGTTCTCTGGAATAACCGCAGCTCCTCCCAAGCTGGCTCACTCAACACCTAGAGCCAATCACCATAACAGAGGGGAAGGGAAAAAAATACCCCATTTTAGGCCAAGAGTATGTACTTCTGCAGTGTTTTTTCCACGGAATGATTCATCTTGATCCTCTTTCCCCACAAATCCACCCAGAGAGCAGAGGAGAAGGTGCAAACTTCAGTGCCCAAGGCAGAGCCGCCCCCAGCCCTTGCCGGGAAATTTGCTCTCCACCTTCACAACCAACCATCCCCTTAAAGGATTTGGGCCAGAAGGATGAAATTCTCCTCTGCAGCTACTTAAGTATGATGCAAAAACCCATCCTCTCCCCCCTCACTGCAGCTCAGCACCTTCTCCAGGAGACACACATAGTCTGAGAGGGTCAGTGCTTCTCCATAGAGCAAAGATCTTGGCATTTCGGGGTAAAACCGCAAAGCTCGGGGCTTTGTAGCACACGTCCCTGGTGCCAGGAGCCCGAAGGCATAACCAGATCCACCTGGCCTGACCAGCACCCCCAGCCCATGGCCAGGGTCCCCAGGGAGGCCCCTTAGGGCAGGACTGGGGTCCTGGTGCCCCAAGTCCGTCTCCTCTCATTCCTTTTGGTTTTCCTATACACCATGCAATGCCATTTTTGTGGTACCCTGCAGTTAGCAATGCTCTGTCCCTGCTCGGGGCTCTGGGGCTTCTCTTTTAATGCTGATCCTTGGGCAACACCCCAAGGGGACCCCAAAACACAGCTCTCTGACTAGTCCACATCTGTGGAGGGGTTTCAAAGCCATGGAGAAGTAATGCTGAGGGACAGGGTTTAGCAGTGCTCTGGCAGTGCTGGGGGAACGACTGGACTCCGTGAGCTGAAAGGTCTTTTCCAACCCGAACGTTCCTCTGATTCCCAGCCAGCCTGCCCACCTCCCTCAGCTCCTCGGAAGCGGCTGGGCACGTGTGATGGCACTGCAGCCGTGAGGGTTCTGGAAGAGCAGAGCAGCACCTTTACAAAGAGCAAAACCATCTAGGCCAACGTAGTGTTGCTGTAAATCAGGTCTGTTCAACCATTTTGTGTTCCCCCAGGAAAATATTTGCGCTACTGAACCAACACGACGTATACCATGCCGATTAAAACCCAGATAGCTTGGAAAGCCATCAAGAGGAGGCAACAGTGAGCAGATCATCGCTCTCTGGATGGTTCTGGGGAACCACCATGAAGGCCGATGCCAGGGGTGGCTTCAGCTGGGCCTAAGGGAAGCCCTTTGGTGCAGAGATCAGTGAAGATCCCTTCAGCAGCACCTCACCGAGCCCTGGCTCGGCATTTCCTTGTCGTACAGATAATCCACGTAGGGAGGGGAGCCACCGGCGAGGCCCGGTTTGTGCAGCTGGCGGTAAACGGTATCAATGCCACGATGGGCTTCGGTCTGGGAGAGAGGAGAACGCGTTCAAAAGAGCCTGGAAATGAGTTTCTCACTATCGAATTCGAGGGGAACGAGCCGCCGCCTCAACCCGCGTTCACAAAGAAACCCTCCGTTTATATAAATATCTATCAGTTTAAAGCCCCTTTTACGCTTTTTTTTTTTTTTCTATCAAGCCTTGCAGTTTGCTCAACAACTGCGAGTCTTTTTCCATTAAAACGCCTCTATTATGCCTCTGCCGAAGCTGCCCCTTCTTCAGCGTCGTCGCATTGTGAGGAGCTGCCACTATAGCTGCACAATGGGGAGAATCGAGAGCGCGCAGATAAACCGGAGCCACAAACTTTGCGCACTCAACAAGTCCTCTCCGCAGACAATTAGGGCCAAAAGATAAATATTGACACATTAGGTGCTTTTCCTCAATTTGTTGGGGTTTGTTTTTTTTTTTTT
>VWZK01016291.1:77327-125455 GCA_013396935.1 Baryphthengus martii | reverse complement strand
GTGGTTTTTGAATTTTTTTTTTTTAATATATTTCTTTTTTCTTTTACCCAGACAGTGAAGCAGGATGGTTTCTCTTTCACCACTCAGCGCTTCCCTTTCTCTTCATAAAAAACACGCGTGGAGGGATCACGCTGCACCTTCCCTTTCTGCTCACCTGTTATTTTAGGTTTCTAAAAGGCAGGGCTTGGGCGCTGCAGCCGCTTCGCTCGGCACTTATAGATCCGTATAGCGGCACGGAGGGATGTACAGAGAAAGGAATGCTGCTCCTCCCTCCCCCTCCCCGTCCTTTATCTCGGTAGCCCCATTTTAATAAATAATTATAGGCAGCTAAAGGATTTGTTCATTCCAAAAGGTCTCCCCTTCACATTTCTCAGAGGTTCAGCTCAAGGAGACACCATGATAATAAGGCTGACTCAGGATCCCTACTTCACAATGTCATTATGAGCTAGCATTTAAAATGAAAAAAATATGTGTATTATACCTAAAAGCGTTACAAGGTTACGGTCTCGTCTCCGAGAATATTTAATGCTGCTGGGAAAGCAGCATCATTGAGCTGAGGAGGAGGTAAAGGGGGCAAAAAAAAAAAAAAAAAAAAAAAAGAGGAAAAAAATCCTTTCTGAAATACAAGCTTAGAAAAAAAAAAAAAAAGATGTTGGGAGAGAGCATGGAGTTCATTTGCATTTCCAATGACTAAGACTAATCCTCTGCTACGGCGTTTATGTTTTCTTATTACTTTTCCTAATTTTCTTCTGTTTCAGCTCATAGCTTTTTCTCCTTTCTCCCTTCTGCCTGATTCCAAATACCCAGCATGCTGTCGCTTGGGGCTAGACAAGTGATGGCCCATCCATTCAGCACCCTAAAAATAAGGGGATGAGGGTGGGTGGGCCCCCCCATCCCACGGGCAGAGCCTGGGTGCTGGGTTGTGGGTCCACTAAGAGATGCTTCTGGGGTTTGGAGCAAAGGGTTTTTTGGCAGGTCCCTGGACACAGTGCAGGTAGCGGGTCCCATCCCAGTGGGGTTCTGGGGTGTCCCCTCAAACCAAGTGGCACCCAAGGCTTGTAGCCTTCATGACCCCCCCCAGCCCCGGAAGCTGCCCTGGTGGTACCACCGACCGAGACGGGGAAAATCAAATCAAGAGAAGACGAGCCCGTCACAAAAGAGACGGCCGCTCAACGCGGCCGCCGCTGAAAAACCCGGCTCCGTCGTCACGCCGAGACCTCGCCGCCAACGAACGCGGCTTAATCTTTAAAGCCCTGCTCGAAAATGGCACTTAGCAAAGAGTTAGACATGAGACTGGAGCTATATCTTAACGGCAATAAACATCCTCCAGCTTTGACAAGTAAATTACGTGGTTAAACGCCTGTCTGAGACCGGCTCCTAAACTGCCATTTCAATATTATCCTAAAATTTGCTAATAGCAGCTCTTTCAAATAAATTAATAAGTGATAATGGAAAAAAAAAAATAAAAGTCCCGCTTTGAATTTATATATATATTTCAGCAGAGAATAATGTTTTATTTAAAATAGTTACAGTGCGCCTTTTGATTTAGAGTTTAAAGTAAATAATATTTGTACATCTAAAACATACTCAAGACAAATGAAAAGCCTCTAGATGCTTTTGTATGAGATGCTGAAGAGCTCTACAAACTTAAAAGCACAACCTCAATTAAGCCCATCTTCATCTGGAAAAAAAATTAGCAACTGAAAGCTGAATATATTAGATAATGCACACTTGCAGAAGAGCATTCTCTTAGCAAAAAATTCTTGATAACCAACCTAAAGCTGGCCTCAGAGTTGCTCAATGCTAATTTTGTTTGAAACTGTTTAACTAACTCTGAATAGATATCCATATTCAACAAAGGCATAATTAATGGCAACCTTTTCTTCTGCTTAGAAGACATCATAACAAGCAGAAAAGTACAAAAAGATTTTTATAGTAACTAATTTAAGGACAAAGGGTTGACCTCTAGCATTTCATTAAATAAACTGAGCGAATGAAAGAAGAGTGACAGTATTCATCCTTCTTCCATTCGAGCAGCCAATTTCAAAATGCAAATCATAATCTGCAGATGTTGGAGCCTGATATATTTAAAAAAAAAATAAAAATCATTTGTTCCATTTAAGAACATCAGACATTTGAATTTTAAATAAAAAAATTAAAAAAAAAAAATCAAACCGTGTTCCCAGCCCCGTGCCTGTGCGCGGAGGCCTCCGGCTCAGCCAGGGCTCCCCTCCCTCCTTCCATCCCTCCCTCCTCTCCCTCCCCAGCCGTTTGAAACTCGCCGGGAGGACCATTCATTTTATATATTATTTCCAAAACCTTTTAATGGAGAACTTCTCTTAAGCCTCACATAATTTCTGATTAGCCGGGCCAGCAAATGCTGCTGTATTTACAGCCTGGGTACGGAGAATGAGAAGAATCAGGAGCCAAAGCCAGTTATCTCCTCATCCCCAGGACCCACAGCGTGATGGAGAAGAGTGTCCTTGCTCACTGTGGTCCCCCAAGGCTGCAGGAGCGTGGGGCAAGGTGTGGAGGATGCACCCAACCAGGACACAGCAGGGGATAAATTATGGGAGATGGATTTGCTCTGAATTTGGGAATGCAATCCTGACCCTTAGCGGCCGGTTTTCTCCTGGGTGGTGGGAAGGAAGGAGATTTAGGTGGACACCGTGGGTGATCTGCAGCCTCTCACCTCGGGAGGAGTAAGGTCTCCATCCAGCACACGCTTGCCTTTCTCTGTGGATTTTGGGGATGGGAAACACGTGCTGGAGCTCATCGCTCATAGGAGAGAGCCACAGGAGGCATCTCCTGCTCATCATATTACACTACCAGCTGTAGACCCACAGCTTAAAGTCCATCACATCTAGCAAAGGTTTTCTTCTTCATTTCCCTGCTTTAATAAGGCTATCTCAGCATTTCTTAAAAACCTGAAGCCACACCACGGATGCTAAGAGGTGCTTTTAACGCACATAAAGCGTCTGCTGGTCTTGTCACCCCTGCCAGGAGGGCCACACGAGTTCTTCCCTCTCCCATTTCCACATCCCATCCAAGAGCCGATTACAAGTTTGAGGAAGACAACCCACAGGACATGGCACTACCCAAGCCTGCAAAAATACGGAATTCCTCATGCTTTGGGGTGTTTGGAAGGAGTTTGAGGGAAAACAAGAGGTTTTGGTTGTTTAAATACCGAGATCCATGGGATGAGCTTCTGGCTATGGTAGACCAACAATGAAGTCTCCTGGGCAAGCATTTTCCTTCCTTAATAAAGGGACAATATCCCAGGTGCCCGTCATACAGACCTTAGTTAATGCCAAGTTACAACGAAGGGCAACATTCGTAAAAGCACATTTAGTAATTAGGTTGCTGCTGATTAGAACTCGTTGATTCAGGGTGTACAGGGAGGAACCGAAATTGCTCGGGAGGAGAGCGCGGAGAGGAGAGAGCAGAGGCATCTCCGACGGGCCAAGCACGGGGTTTTTACCGAGACCCCTCCAAAAGGGCTGTCAGGGAACGGCTGGTGGCCCCGGCCCCGCCGGCGCTGGGCACAGGGAGCGAGGAAGGGCCGGGGGATCTTGCCAAGCTTTGCCTGCAACCTTCCTACACAAACAGACCCTGCAGCTGTCGCGGGGAGAAATAAATGACTTCCGGAGGTTGCGGAGAATAAATGAATTCATTCATGCAAAAAGTGAAGGGGACATTGTTTTCCTCCTCGGGGGAAAATAAAAAAAAGAAGAGAAAAAAACCCCCAACAACCTATATATTAAGGTATCAATGAACAACAAATTCATTCTGTTATGACACAGGAAATCTAAAACAGAATAGGCTACAAAACAAACTCGATTTATCTTCACGACACATGCAAAAGAAAAAAATTTCTCTTGTTAGCTGTTCTGATTAGAGCGTTCTTGGCTCACATGCCTCTTGACGAGCACTTAGAATTCAAGCCACACATGGAGAATTTTTTTTGCTGGTGCTTGCGCGGTTGATGCAAACTTCGTAGATTAAGATTGTTTCCTTAGGTTTATCCTCTTCAGCTACAATGCTCGTACAATACACCTTCCGAACGTGCTTAAAATAGGGCTGTGGATGCATGTCAGCGCTGTCCTCCTGCACGACAAGCAGGAGGACAAGGAGGTTTGTTTTCTTAAAAGGGAGAGGAATTAATCAAAGAGATGCCGAGCCTTTCGTTTTCACTTTGGCGACCTCCGTTTTTACATTAATAAAAAAAAAAAAGAGAGAAAAGCTGAAACTGGAAATGCAAACTCAAACCAGACCTTGTTTCTCAAAATAATGCAGTAGCTGAGGGCAAGTAGAAGACAGAGCCACCTCCACCAGCCCTTCAGCCTTTCCTCCTGTGTGCCCTCAGCCCCATCCTCTTCTCACCTCCCTCCAGCAGCCTCGAGCCCACCTGGGGGTCCCCATCAGCTCCATCACACATTTTTGGGCACACATTTAGCCTGGGTAGATGTAGCAACCCCAAACCTGACCCCAGAAAGGATGGAGGTGCTGAAGGTGCTGCTGGTGTAGCATCTTCTGCTTCCTCATCCCCGGAACAAAGGCCTCTCGTCCCGTGACAGCAGCACAAGGGGCACAGAAGGGTGGGAACTGGGCAAGAACTTTGCCCCAGCTCTTGGTACCTGTAGGGTCACGGCCCTGCACGGCCTCATCCCGTCACACTCGCTAACTCCTGTCCTTCCAAAGACTCCCTCAGCACCTCAACGCACCTTCTTCCATCTTCTGTTCAACGCTACAAACCCAAAGCGTGCCTGAGAAACAAAGCCCGTATCGCTCTGATTTCTAAAACATTTATGCCTGGCTATTTTCCCCGAGTAAAATGGAAAAAAAACCCTCTTAAAAATGAGTGTAACGGGTGGATCCCGCTCTGGAAATGGGATTTGTGCACAGCTGCAAGAAGCACTCGGCTTGCAGGGGAATAATCCACAAGCTTTTAATTAGGGGCAGCGACAATAAACACAAGAAGACGAGCTTGGGCGAGAACACTCCAAAGTAAAAATAACTCGGAGAGATGAGACGCATTTGTGCTTGGAGGAGAGATCTCCCTCCTGAAAGGGCAGATGTGAGTGGGTTTTTTGCTCCAAAAAAAAGGCACAAAGCGTTGCCCAGCACCAGCGTGCCCTCCCCATCAAAGGGGCTCTTCAGGAGCAGCGGCCCGAGCGATGCCCGGCGCATTAATGCCGAGCACATCGCTGAACCCAGCCAGGAGCCCACCCCTTCCGTCAGCTGGTGACTTCCTAAGCATCCCAGCCAGCTGCGCGTCCGTCTGTCTGTCTGCAGCACCCCGAGACGCCTCATCCTGCCCTGGATTTTCTTGGGAGCGCCAGCTCCACCTGACAAAGGCAGGATGCGGCCGGTCCCTCCCCGGCTGCTTCTTTAAACCCATGTCACGCTCCCATCACAACTGCTCCTCTGTGCTTGTTTGAACTGTCCCTCCCAATTAGCGGTAATAAGTGACTCTGTAAAGATGAGCAAACACGGCGCATTCATTAGCCCCGGTGGCCCCCTCCCTCCCTCCTTCCCGGCAGCTCCCCTGGAGATCCCCAGGGCCCCGCTCGGCCGGCACCCCGCGGATGTCGCACGCATGCCGCCCGGCCTCAACGAGTGCCAGCAAAAGGCAAAATTAATGACAAGAGTTTGCCTGGAAATTATTGTATTCTGCCCATCTACCCAAGAATTGATTCCTCTCGGCCTGGAAATATGTCTGGATCGATGTGCCGAAGCCGAGCGTGCAAGAAGACATGCTCTAGCCCCATTTATTTAACCCGCTTTTTTTGAGGAATGGCACATAATTTACCAGGTAGGAATTGCCGAGCCTTTCCAGAGCAAGAACTAATGACAGGCTGTGGGAAACCCGCATCTCCATCCATCTCCCAGGCCAGTAACAGGTCCCTGCGCCTGCCGGTGAGGACCTTGGTGGGCTGAAGATCCTCAGGGTGCCAAGACGGACCCTCCGGCCACCTCACCGTCCTTGCTGGGTGGACAGAGATGGGGGCAAAGCACATCACTCATTATTTCCTGGCTCAGGACCTTTTCAAATCTCCCCTTTAGATGAGTATTCTTAAAATGAGAAAAAAAACCCCAACACACCTAAAGGACGACTGGTTGTCCAGGTGGCTTACCCCGGGTCACTCGTATCTGTGGTGTACCTCAGAGCTTTTTCTACAGAAAACATGGCCTGCGGGCAAACACTCACCCCAGATTGTTAAAGCACAAAATAAACACCCAAATCCCACCTAGAAAGAGCCTCCCATGCTGTTTCATGGCAGCAAAAAAGGAAAAAGAACAACCCCGCAGCTATAGGCACGGGTAGGGCAAATATCCCACTTCCACTGGAGACAACTCCCATCAGGCATCCAAAACCCAAAGGTACCTTCTCAGGGAAGCAGGAGTGTTAAACTGGTAAGAGATGGCTGCCCAGGAGAGATCTTGGGCTTCACCAGCTGTGAAGGTAGCCACCTTCTTAGACTAAAGGAAGGCTGAATTTGGGGGGAGGTGACAATGACAGGCAGGGCTGTTGGCTTTCCCAGCAGACCTGGCTCTTGTAGGGTGAGCTGGAACCATTTTGAAGCCACCACTAGTTAGGGGGTCAGCTAAAAATCAAGGCTAAACAGACACAACGGGATCACTTAAACGATTTTGTTAAGGTTTGTGGCTGGACTCCTCATTAGCAGGAAAATACATTCCCTGGAGTGCCTGAATCCAGCTCCCAGAAATAAATGGCATGAAGGACACTTGGCAGGACAAGGACCTGCCACCTCATCATGGGGCTGGAGAAATTTCAGCACCACGTGCTGCTTTCCATAGAAAAAGCTCAAATCCCACCTCGCAGACGAGCACAACACCCACAAATGCCACGCACCCCATTTGCGAGTCCTCTGCATGCTCCACGGGCTCCCAGATTTTCCAGGGCATTAAACTCTATCTCCCCCTCCTCAAAAAGCTTCACCGGCAGCTGTCATCCTCCTGGAGGAGGGTGGGCGGATGGATGGGCTGAGCGCCGGAGACCATCAGCGTCACTCCGGAGCTGTCGGCGGGTGAAGGACGACGTGGTGCCGGATGAACCGGCCGTGACTGGGAGGGCGAAGCAGGGATCACCCCAGGGGTTTCATTGTTATTTACCCGAAACAGAGGTGCAAGAGCAGCATCTGTCGCTGAAGTGCAGCGGTACAGCAGCACATCTGTACACACGCACAGCTGTACAGGCTTCCCAGGCGTTGTTGTGGGAAGGTTCAAGGAGAGGACAGCTCAGAAGGCTTTAAAGAAATGGACTTGAGCCTCCCCACTATCCTTTTGAATGAGTGTCTTCATGCAAACTAAAATAGTAAAGCAGCAAAGCATCACAAAACCAAAATCCAGGATTGACCGGCTCCTCCTGACAGCTCCTAACTTGGGCTAACCCTTCCCAGCCACAGCAGGGACAGAAAGTGCCCATTCTGTCCCAGGGGCTCCGATAATTCCTGTCCCAGGCTGCTCTGCACAGTCCCTCAAGGGCATCACATCCCAAAGCCCCTGGCAGACCCAGGCTGGAAGAGAATTCCTGAATTCCCAGCTGAGCGACGGTGTCCTGGGGAAGTGCCAGGGCAGGAGAGGGAGCCCAAGGAAAGAGCAAAACAAAATGGGGTTTGAAGCAAGAGTTGAACCCCAGCCCAGCTCCTTTGAGTCAGGGGAATAAAAAAAACAAAAAAAACAGTTTTCTATTCTTGGTCGTGTGTGCTCTGCATTTCTGGCACCACAGCGAGCCCAGGGCCACCTCGGCCAGGGCTGAGGTCTGATAGCAGAGCCGAGCTCCATGTGGGGCAGCTGATGAGTGGCTTTCAGCTGCAGGCGCCTCTACTTAGAGGGGCTTTCTCTCTCCTAAAAATGCTGGTTCTCTCTCATTCAGAGTGGGAACATCCATGAAAGAGAGTCATTCATGATAATTTTGGGAGCACTGAGTAGAAGAAAAAAACAAAACAACAAAACAACAAACTGGCCCAGAACACAACGTGGCCTTTATTTCGCAGCCCTGCCAGGAAGTCCTTCCTCCAGGAGCGATGCATCTCCTGCAGCAGCCTCAGCACGGGCTGGGGAGGGCTCTGCCTCCAGCAAGTCCACCCAGATGGCATCACGGGCACAGGGCAGGGAGAAAGAGCAGGGCCAGGGTACCTATCTCCACACTCGCCTCCCTTACATATGAACAGGCACAAATCCCCATCCGCATCAGCCCTGTAAACTAGTTTTATTGCTCGATAAAATATTTGATGCCAAATAAATGGTTTTGTCAAACACTATATCTCCTCAAATAACAACGCACCGGCTTAGAAAGAAAAACAACCGCCATTCATATTCTACGGCAAAGTTTTATTTCCCCTCCCTGGAGGAGAAAGGGAAAACGGGCACTTTCGGTTTTGAATTCTAATACTGTACGGGAAATACAGTAACTAGAGTTCTCGGAGGGTTTGCGCAAATGCCAGCAAAACAAACCCCAAATCAAATTTATTAGCTGGTGGAGATCTCCAACAATTTTACACAGTGACTGATAAAGCCGTCTGGGAATTCCTTTCAACATTAAGTGATTTAAAGCCCCGACAGAAACTTCATTGTCTGTTACAAGATAGAAAGAGTCGCTCGGTACCCAAGGAAGGCGAGAGCGGCGGCAGCCGCCTTGTTTCTTATTGCCCCCTGTATGTTTTCTTTAATCTGGGGAGCTTAACAGGAATCCTAACGTAGCCAGAGGCCTGCCCAGGACTATAAAAACGAGGAAGTGAAAATTAATGAAGAGCAGTGGCCCATGTTTTAAAGGCACGATCTCTATTTTTGATTACGAGGTTGAGACGCTCATTTCTGCCCAAGCGCGCTTGACGTTTCCAGCTCCCTCTGGTCAGAATCGGCCGTTAAACGCCCACGAGCAGCCGAGGGCAACTCCTAGCCCTGCAGACCCCCCAGATTTTGGACATGAAATAAGCAGGAGATGGAATTGGGCCGGTTCTCTGCTGCGGTGCTGAGCTGCGTGCCGAGGGAAAGCGGCACGGGAGGAGAAATGCCCTTCCTGAGGAAGATGAAGGAATAGCCGGTGCCTCCAGTATCCCTGCTGCCCTGCCCAGCTCCTCCACAACCCTTTTTAAAAGCCAAACCAGAAATATCTCTAATTGCAAGATTTTTATCATCCACCTTCATAATTGCACCATTTGCATTTTGGTTGTTAAAATATCCAGTGGGGTGTGCGTTATTTAATCAGTCACCGCAGCTCACAAAGTCCTAAGCGAGAGAATATTTTTTTTTTTTTCGATTGTCTCCGCTCGTATCTAAACATTTCAAACCCGACAGACAGTTCTTCATTTCAATTAAGGGAATGCTGATCGTTAGCTAACTAATAAGGACCCAATTTTCTGTCACAACTATTTCCTAATTAAATTCAAAACAGAGATTTCTAACCCAGATGGTCAGTGATGCTACAGATTTGTTTAAATTTGGTATCACAGTAACAAACTACTAATTAGGGTTTGTAAATACACCAATTCCCTCCTGACTTAGTTGTTAGTAATGCATACAACCGGTTTATTAAAGCACTAATTGTGTCTGGCTTTACTGGGGCCTAACACATAATCCACTTATCACATACTGGTACCAACTCATTTTGAAGGGATTATGAATGAAATCATAAATGAGGTGTCTCGCATCCCATTCCCCAGTATTGTGAAGAAAGGTTTGGTGTCATATTCAGACGATTTTTTTCTGCCTTCGGTGGAGAGCGGCCCCGAAGTGATGCCGCTCCTCCGCTCTTCAAAGGGTATTTAATATGAAGAGCTCTGGGTACCGCTCCAGTGCCCAAAAATAGGGGGTTCTGCCCCGCTCTGCTAATCAACAAATCATAGAATTACTGAATGGTTTGGGTGGGAAGGGACCTTTCATGGCCATCTAGTCCAACACCCCTGCAGCGAGCACCTATCTAGAGCAGGTTGCTGACCACTTCAGCCAAGCTCCTCAAAAGGAGCTCCAGTGTTTCCCAGAGAAACCATCAAATCCACATCTAATCCGTGTTTATTTCCTAATCAAGTCAACCTCAACAGCTCCATGGGTCTGGGTCTTCCACAGGAGGCTCTCAAGACCCTCAACCCTTTGCCTGAAGACCAGAGACCTTCACAAGCGCAGACCTTGACATCACCTTCTTAGAGAGGTGCCTGCTGGTGCTACCAAACCCCACCTGCTATGAGCGCCGGGCTTCCTCTCGCCCTTGCGAGGGCACAGCCCTTCCCAAAAGACACCCTGAACGTGATTTCATGGAACCATCCATTATGGAGAACCTCGAGAACGGTTTTAGCTCTCACCATCTGAACGCCCCGCAGCCGCCTCCGTTTCATTTGAGTGCGCGTAAAGTAGGAAATAAATGATAGATAACCGTGAATTGCAAGGTTATGTAAACATGGAAGGGGGTTTATAAGAATCCTATTAAACCATGGAAGAAAAGCATGGCTGGTTTATCACATCACCAAGACCCAAGAATGCATTAATAAATAGAATAATAGATAATGAACCATGGAGGACAAGGCTAAACTATCCGCTATTGTGAGGATCCTGTGACAGTATAAACAATGGAGGGGAAGAAAAAGCTTTGTTGGTCTGTCACCAGAACCTTGTAGTGTATCTTTTATAGCCTATTTTTAATGAATTCACAGCACCTATCCACGATTCTCCGCCCAAACCCCTCTTGAATGTAAATTCCCATGCTCGGCTCTTCCCTCACCATGACTTCCCCCACGAAACGTGGAGTTTCTGGGTTTTCAACAGCCTTTCAGCCACAGCAGAAAGGGATTTCTGTTTTCATATTTCCAAAGGGTTACCAGGACATTAGCAACAGTGGTTTTTTAATGCAAAGCAGGAGTACCTCTCGGCGCCGGTACATCCCTCTCACAGGAGCAGGAATAATCAGGCGGGTCCGGTTCAGTCCGAAGTGATAATGCCCAGAGATGTATCTGCAAGAAAGAAAAACCACACAAAAACAACAGGCATCAAAACCGCTGCTACTCTTCCTACCGTCTGCAAACCATGCTGAGAATCATTGGAGGGGACTTGAAATGAATTCCAGAGATAGTACCCTCTTTGTAGAGACTACCGAGACTCACTAACACTTTATTTTCATCGCACCGAGGTGGTTTTTTTTATCATCAAATAGGTACTCAGGATACACAGGCTGTAGATTACTTTTATTTTTACTACAGAGTCGTTAGGTGCGGAGAACTGAGGATACAGGGGTGACCACAGCGAGCTCAGTTGCAGTAAAACACCTTGGGTCTTGCCTCCAAAACACTGACAGGATTTCCATGGAAAAAACGCAACTATTTTTGGTGCTTTTTGTGGCTCTTGGTGCTGTAGGGACATATCTGGATGGCTACACACAGTCTCAACCAGCAAGGTTGTCGGAGGCAGAAGAAGGGCCATATTCACTCCGAGGGAACTGGACGCAGCAAGACAAATGCCCCCAGATTCCGAATTTTTTTAGGTGGCAAAACCCCATCCAAAGCAAAAGGTCGCCCGAGGAGCCTGCACTGGACCCAGGCCACGAGGCTCACTTTGGTAACCACCCATAACTCATAATTACTCTTCACATTTCAAAGAGATGCTGCAAGTAGCTATGAAAAGCCAGGCAGCACCCATTTGCTCCTTACGCTAAAAGCAACGAGCTCCAGACTTGCACAAAACCCAAGCAGCAATCAGAAATTTGGGGTCACTGAGTATTTGCACCCAAATTCACGTCAACTTGATGCCTGTCCCAAGCTCACAGGTCTTCCTGGACCAGAAGGTCACCGTCCCCAGGGATGGGAGAGGATGGGTGACCACCTTGTCTCACCTTCACCAAGACGAGCCGCTTGCTCTTTGTCTGGAGGTCCTGGAGGAGCGTTTCTGCTGACCAGGGAGCAGGCAGAAAGCAGACGGCTGCTCTGCTGGGAACACACTTCAGGCCGGTGAGGAGCACAGCTGTGTGCTCAACAGGCTCTGGAAATAAGTGGAAGTCAAATAAGTTTGCCACTCTTTGTCCCCCCTTTCAATATCTAGCTTTGATCAAATCCTTGGACACTCAAGTGCTTGTTGACTTAATGTAGTAATGAGACGTACCCTTAAGTGAGGCTATTTCCATGCCCATTCAGCCTCTCCAAGAGCAAGAGATGCAGGAGGAAAAGCCTCTCCTGGTCTCTGCGAGCTGGAGACAGTGCGGCAGAGCCCAGAGCAGAGGCCTGACTCCAGCTACCACGAGATGCAGTGGGAGGATCTGTGGCCACCCCTACACATGACACAACTCATCTTTTTAGGTGATAAATTTACTAGAGCAGTGCTGAGTAACATCAAGAAATAATGAAAAACCTCTCCTCAGAAAGCTGCCCTGTGCTGTTCATCCCCAGAGATGGCTGAGGCGGAACTCACCTAGAAACCAAGCCAGATCCCAGCCCCGTGATGTCACACCATCCCTCAAGGGAACCTGCGCTACACCGAGGGTGTCTGATCTGGGGGCTTCTGACAACATGTATGGTCTGGAAGAAGCCCTGCAACACCAGCCCTTCACCAGTGAAAACCAGTACGTCCAATTGCAGAGCAGAGTTAAGCCCTGTACATGCATTAACAAGTAGCACCGCACACCAGTGAGGTACCACTGTGAGCTACGCGCCATGAGGTTTGGGCTGTGGTGCCCTGGACGACACACAGAAGCTGCCTTTTCAGTATGGACCTACAAGCGTTCTCTGGCACAGAGAGGACAACCCCACAGCCAGCTGAACTCCATCTGGGGCCTGGACACCACGGACACCATTGCTTCCTTCAAGGCCAGCAGTGAAGAGGGTGGCACCATCCCAAGGCGATGGGCAGAGCTGTCTACCTGCTTACATCTCAGAGCCACAGATCAGAGGGAAGTAGAAGAACGAGGCAGGAGGGAAGAATCCAGGAGCTCGCTAAGAACACCCAGTCCTGAGGAAAAGTCTGAACTCTCCAAGTGCTGGGAAGCAGCTCAGCCAATTAGGTTTTTAATTCCCCTCATTATTCAGAGTTGGTCAATAAATTCTGCACTGAGCATCTGCTCTAATTCTTAAGCCCGTTAAGCCCTAGATGTGATAGGCGGGAGGGGGGGCGGCCAGAGGGGGCACATACAGAGCTCCTTGAGATGTGAAACATTTCCTCTCGTGCAGCTGGGGCACACCCGCCCAACCCCACTCCTGATGAGTGTTTTATGAAGCCAAGAACATATAGAAATATACGTGCCAGAGACACACACAAGGCAGGAATAAATAGGTAATGGAAGAAGAGATGTTCTCAGTGTGCATCAGACCTCATCTGCTTGGGTCGCCTGCTTCTGAGATGAAGGATGCCCTGGAAGAACCCACTTCCATCCCTTCCCAACAAAGAGCAGAAGAGATAACCCATCTACCTGCAGCCGTGTCAGGAAAGAGGTCTGCTCGGACAAGTCCTACGCCATATGGTCCCTTCTCTGCCCACAGCAGCCTCCCATGGTCAGAGGCCATCTCAGAGGTGGGCCATCACAACAACGCTGCCCAGTACAAGCAGGTATCTCACCTCAGAGCCAAAAGGGAGATAGGGAAACCACCTGAAGACCCTCTTTGTCAGCCTTGCTGGTAACTGTGACTCAAAGATCTCCCTTGACTGCTACCAGAGGGAAGGAGGACATGGCCATATCCATCTTTGGTTCCTGTCCAAGCTTCAGTGAAGCCGTTACTCAGCCTGAGCTGCAGATAGGCTTTTGCATCTCCATAGCAACATGCAGCCTTCTGGGGACAGGACAGTTGACCTGCCCTCTTGCTTCCCAGACCACCTCCATGGAGGTGAAGTCACCACACCTTCCCAGCGACACAGGAGTCTCCTCCTCACTCCCACAAGCCTGCGCAAGAGCCAGTCACCATCTGGCCTACCAGAGAAATATCCCTAAGAAGCCAGTGATGCCTTTGAAGGAGAAACACTAGACCCATCTCAAGCACCAACAGCAGTTGAGACATTTTTTGTTGTTAATTGGCAACCAGCTAAGACCTTAATTACCAAGTTGCTGTATGGTCAAGAAAAAACAATTTGTATTCCTTCTGAAACACACTCAAGGTGAAGAGGCCTCACTCATGAAACGGCTGCTGCCATCATTGAGATTTGGCACTTCAAGCACCCCAAGACTTGGGAGCCACCACAAAATGCAAATACAACAGCGGCTGCATCCAGGGGAACTGGATGAGCAGCTAGAGCCGTGGACTTTCCCCCATCCATGCTCTGGGTTAAGCTGAGGCCACCAAAAGCCTTGAAGGAAAGCAGATAATCTCATGAGCAGGGGGTTGCTGTGCCAGCCCCGCCAGCCCTTGCACGCTCTTGGCCACAGAGACTTGGCTCCTGGCAGGGCTCCAGCCAATGACCAATTTCCTCACACAGCAAGAAAAACGCTGGGTAAACCCTTTGCTACCTACTTACCACCCAAACCTGAAGGCATTTTCAAGCTCATCGATGGGAATGGCAATCTCAATACCTTTAGAGTTGGAATCTGATTTCGGGGATCAAAGGAAGCTGCTCCGCTTTTGGTCCTTGAGCCCTCACTCAGGTTAGCTGGAAAGATTCATTTCAGGACACGTGGAGCTGTCCAATGCGCAGACAGATCTCGATTCATCTCCTAAAGATACCAAAATGAGCTACCCAGAGTAAATTGTATCCCCAGGGCACAGCAGAAAAACAACAGTCCTCCTGCATTGCTCTGCACAGAAAGGCACGAGAGAAGAAAGCAGCCACAAGCCCTTAAGCTTCAGTCGAGGCGAAAAAGGAGCAGAAATGAAAGTTTGCTGAACTTCTGTGAAAATCCAGCCTGCAAAGAGGCTGTTACTCTAATCCCATCCAGTCTAAAAACGTTATTTCCTCACTTGGAAGGCCTGGCTGGAGCCGCTATTCATGTTTCATCCCCCAGCTCCAGCCCAGTTTCCTCCCCAAAGGCAGTTTCTAGACTGGAAGTCAAACATGGTTTTTATTGTCGGGAATCAAAGAGAGCCATCGGTGCGCGCCAGCAATTGGGGCGATCAAAGCCCTCCCTGCGGCGCCGCCGCTATCTCGCGCCCGCCACACGGCCCTTGAAAGGCAGCCGACGTGACTCAGAAGGCCAAGGTGGGGCCGGGGAGCCCGAAGCCCCCAGCTCGGCATTACAGATCCAGTGCAACCCTCCAAACCCGCCGACAGCCGAAGGGGACGCGTGGCACAGCCCCCGGCTGCTGAACGACAGCTGTCAGCAGTGCCCTCCCTTGATCTCAAATGAGAGAATATTTGGCTTCTCCGTGAATGTTCCAGCAGCTGGTGTATTTTGATTTTCATTGAAAATCTAGTTCTTGCAGCTGCCTTACCTAAAACCCTCTCAAGTTTTAGGGAAGGCTGAAAAAACTCAATTTGTTTCATTGGTTTTTTTTGACTGCTTAAGAACAAGACTCAGAAATGGGCCTCAGAACTTCTGCTTTGCTTCCCACCCCGAGGAAGGAGATTTGCAACACGCATCACAAAGCTTGGCAGGGCGGGAGCAGCACTGGAATCCCCATCCCAGCAAATCAGCAGTGGAACGGAGAACCACCAAAACACCCTGTGGAGGAACCAGTGGGATATGAGGGCTTATGGCTTCTTTGCACATGTGAGGCTCTTCCCCATCAGGAGATACAGATAATTACTTGAGATAAAATATCTCCATGTTGGAGCTTTGATTCAGCCTGTCCCTCCTGCACGATCAGCGTCATCACCATGTGATGGAAAGGATCCTGACTAGGCTGGAGCCTCATCTGGAGACCTCCCATCCCTGAGCTTTAGAGAGGGATCTGAGGGTCACCCTCTGCTGCAGGGCAAGGCAAAGGGGGTGCTGCTGGTAGGGTGGGGGACTCAGGGTCTCCAATGGCCTGAGCAGCCAACCCTTTGACCTCCAACATCAGCACAGCTGCAGGAGAAGAGATCTCAAGGGGCTGAGGAACATCATCACATTTTACAAGCAGCAGGTTAGGAATGACAGCAAAATCATCTCAGATTCATTCCAGATGTTACCAGAAGGTGCTTGGCCCTGGTTTTATTTGTTCTTCAGGAAAGGGCTACTGACTGCACAGAATTCATCCCATAGGAAAAGCAGAGTTTAAGTCTTCATGTGAACAGCAGCGGCTGGTGAATGGCCAACAGAACCCAGAAAGCCTGAGAAAAGAGCTTGTGGGTTCAAAGCTCCTTGTAACATTTTGCACTGGGCTGGTGGATTTACTGCCTAAACACGCTGAGGAACCATCTCACCAATTACAGGCGCAGTGGTTATGGGGCAGGTGAGCAACAGGGAACACTTCAGGACGTGGTTGAACAGTCATGATCAGGTTGGGTAGACAGTCAGACTTGATCTTAGAGGTCTTCTCCAACCTTAATCATTCTATGAACAGGCAGCCCCTAAAGCTCCTCGGGCAAGGCAGCAGCCCTGAGGTCGATGTCCAGCTGGAGACGAGGATGCTGCAGAAATCCCTTGGTGTGGGGGTGTGTACCTGAGGGGCCCAGCAACCAAGTGGGCAGCAGCTTTCGCCCCAGCAGGTCCTCTACAGACAGATCTTTGCATGTTTATTGCAATTCCTATAAAGGACGTCGGGTGGCTAAAAATGGTACATCAAATTAATCAGAGCTGGCATCACTACCCCAGGAGGGCAAAGCCTTTGGACACCTCTCTGCTGCTGGCCCCGAGAAGGAGACTCAAGGATCGGCCTTTTCCCTCCCAAACCATTGCACCAGCTGAAAATTCATGATTACGCAGGTTGGCTTCTCTCAGTTGCCTTCTGGGGTTTGAACTTGAAGCTCTTCATTTCTCCTCAACTGCGAGAATCAAGAATTAAGGTGTGAATTTAAGACAAAGATCGCTCAGCACCGCAAGCCTGAAAAGCACACCTCCAAAGACCTACGGGCGCAGTTACAAGAGTCCAGATTCCAAATCTGTGGAATAATTACAAATTGTTGTCCCATTCACCGCTTCGGTGGTGGTAGCAACACGGAATCGAGCACAGGAATATTCTCTGTCACTTCAGATTTCTCAAGATCATCATTTATCGGGAAATTGGGTTCTCGATGATCATTAGAGTTAATTATTCCAAAACGCCCCGCCCCTGAGAAGAGGAAGCGAATCAAGACGCTGCCATTCGCTGATACGTTATCCGCCTGTCAATTAGCTGTCTGCAGCTGAGAGCGTTTTAATTAACTAGAATCAAACCCCCGCTTTTGAAGTCCCAAGAAAACAGCCAGCGAACAATCGCGGAGGGCAGTTCAAATGCATCCGTGCGATATTCCCGCGCTATTACACCGCCGCTGATGATGGCAAACAAAGCTGGAGATCAAAAGGGACAATAGCCTGTAATCAAGGATATCTGCATAATAGTTTCCCTGAAGGATGTTTGTGGAGGTGAGAAAGGAGCAAAGCATTGTTTCATCAAACGGTAATTTCCATGTATCCTATTTGCTAGTCGGGGCATAATTCAATTAAGAGGGGAGAAATCCTGTGAGGGTGAGAGGGAGGAATCGAAATCTATCTGTTTGACTGGGATGCTGCAGATCACACCCAGAAAGAAAACGGCATTTGGTCCTGACACGATGATTTATTTCCTACTCAGTATCTTACAGTTCCTACAAGATAAGCCAAGGCTAGAAATGATCCTGTGCACGTGGGGGCTGCTGCCGATCCTCTTTATTTCCCCTCCTCGGCTACAGGCCCCGCATGTTTCAACCTTATTTTTTAAGAGGTCAGTAAAATAAGGGAGAATATTTTCACAGAGGCAAAGCAATTCTCACTCCACACCCTTCTCAGGTGTCTCAAACATTTCACCAGGTCCCACGTGGGACCAGAGGGCCCAAATCCCAGGCTTGTGTCTCTTCCCATCCACCCTACTTCCCCAAACCCACACTCCATTTCCCCAGGAGGGCAGAGATACACCAAAGGAGCACTTTGCTCCATAAAAATGTTTTTACTGCTATAAGCAAACAGTTCCCATGGGAAATCTCAGATGAGTTTTGTCTCTGAGCTTGCTGTGAGCACTAGATGTCCTCAGCAGCGACTTCAGGCTCCCATAGCCTGGAGCTCTGCAGGTTTTCCTGGTGTTTGAAGTATTCTCCAAAGAAAAAATATCCATGAGCTGGGCCCAGGCTGTTGCGCTCCAGCTTGTGTGGGAGTTGAGTGTTATCTCTCCACACAAGGGTCCATCTGAACCCTAAAAACGCCCAAGGAGAACATAGGAATGGTTATGGATTGCCGAGAGCAGACAAGTGGGAGAGTTGACTCAGTGTCTGAAGTTCAAGCGGTGGTTGGAACAGCCCTGCTCTCAGTCGGTCAGCAGCGAGTTTGCAATTGGGGTTTGCAGCAGGCACCCGGGTTTTGCCACAGTTCATAACTCACTGCTAACCGAGGAGGCCATACTCCTCTCCTGCTCCTAAATCCAAATGGGTGGAAGCCAGAAGTGGCTGGAGCCAACCTGACCCTCAGTTGGACATCAGTTCAAGTGAGCACTTGCCAAGTCAAAGCAAGGCAAGTTTACTACAGCCACGGCAGGACAGTGTCTGGACTGCGCCCAGTAGCAGGACTGGAGCTCGCTCAGCTCCCTGAGCCTGGAGAGTAAAACCCCAACACAAGCTGCCACTGACTCAAGGCCACCATCAATTACTGAGCTTCAAAAAGGACACAGAGCTTCCAGAACCACACTTGTCTCCAATCGGGCTTGGATAAGCAATTAAAGCCCCCAGTTAATGACCTTGCACACCTCATGGATCCGCGTTCGCATTTGCAGACATCCGTTCCAGCTAAAAGAAATAAAAGGAGGCGTGTACCTCCCAGTGTGCCCAGCACAGGAGAGTCCTCAGCAGCTGGGAAACCACAAAATAAGGCTGTTGGCCATCCCCACCGGCTCAAAACCTGGGCTCAGGAGCCCTGCCTGGGTGAAGCATCATTGTCTGCCAGCCTGGGGACGCTGCCGGGGCCATGCTCGGCCCACAGAGCCTGCCTGCATTTTTCTCTCCTCCCTCGGCACCAGCCTTTAAGGGAACCTCGGCTCATCTCCTTGGCCACCAACAGGAATGCCCGGGGAGCGGGGGGATGTGTTTTGCTGCCTTTTCCCTGCTTGGGAAGGATGTCAGGCACCCGCAGTCTGCTGACAATTTGTGAATTCATTAGTCTGACTCAGGCAGTTCGTCTCTCACACTGTTTATTTCACGGCCACCTCTTCCATGAAGAGTTCCCAGAAACACTTGGTTACCTTTGGAGAGATTCTCCGTTAATTGACCCTCCTCCTCCCCCAATTTGCTTGAAGGATCTTAAAACCTTCCACTTGTTGCCATCAGGGGAGCATCTTTTCCTCTCTGGGCCCTTGCTCATGCCCCTAATTCCTAAGTGCAGGTAAACGGAGATTTATGCCATCCCGTCAGCAGGCACGGGAAGCTAATTAAAATATCTGTAGCACTGCTGTACGGCAGTGCAGTTCTCTGCCACTGGGTCAGCAAGACATCTGGCCAAAAATCAGTTGCATTTGAATTATGGTTTTTTATGTGGTTCCCTTGACTGTTACTCCTTGTAACATCACTAATTTGGCTCGATCTTAGAGATCTTTTCCAGTCTAGGCAATTTTGTGATTCTGTAATTATCAAAAAAATTTCACCACTCCATAAAAGACTCTTTCCCTGTCGCCTTTCCCAAGGAGTCCTGTGCCAATCCAAACAGCCTGGCTCACGTTGGAGCTCGCTTCTTCCTAATTGCCCCAAGAAACTCCTATTAAACCACGCTCGGCGTGAGCAGGCAGGCTCGCGACGCCGCAGCGGAGCAAGAGCCACCCAGATAGGAATAGAAGGAAGAGATCATTTTGAAAAAAAACACTTATCGGAGGAGATCATTTTGAAAAAAGCCTCATCTTGCGTTTCGCATTCCGCCCCCGCGCCGCTGCGAAGGAGCCCTCCCAGGAGGTCAGCGGCAATGAACCGCGGGGCTGGCGCTCGGCACGACGCGCACCGGCTCGCGAGAAGTTTCGCTCCCGAATCGAAAGTTAATCTAAACCGGAGAACAAAAGCATTCCGATTTGTCCTTGCGCATCAAGGATTACGACTATTGAAAGTGTTTTCTATTATCGGCTTGTCACTTTCTCAGCTGCTTAATCTCCTTCTCCCTGCTGCTGCCTTCCCTCCCGCCGGCTCTCCCATCGCCCCCGGGATGCTCGGGGCCGACCGGGTGCTCCCGGGGATGCTCGTCGGGGCGGCCGGTGGTCCATTCAGCTCCCTAACGAGATCATTACCGCAGGCTAAACACCAGCCTGACCCCGCTGCCCTGCGGGAAATGAGGCGGCATCGTCACAAGGCGTTCTCAGGCCACCGGGACCACCAAGCAGCTCACCGGGACCCCCCGGGCAACGCCGTCCTGCACCCGCAGCTCCTCACCTCCCCGCTCCACACCCACGGTGGGACCTTCAGACTCCCTGGGAGCGAGTCCTGCCAGAAAAGCAACATCCACCAAAAATCATCCCGATACCTAAAACCTTTTACTGCCAGAGTTTTGACGAATGTGGGTATCTAGCAACGCAAGGAAGCGCTGCGGATCGCACACCACTTGTTTCAACCACCTCGCTCTGATCTCCAAACGCTGTCCTGTAATTAAGGTTTCCCTTCTCCCAGAGTTTATAACATTCACCCGCTGACAGAATAAGTCAAACCCTGCAAACAGACGGTTTTAAGACACTCCGAGCACCAGTGTCACGCGCACGACGAGCCGGTGACAACCGAGCGCTGTCACATTAGTCAGCACCGCGGCGAACGTGCATTATTTGCCCGTCAGCCCCTGACAGCCACCGCCACGACCCCGGGAAAGAGGCAGGAGACATTTAACACATGACTTGGATGAAGTCGCCGTCCGGCGTCGTTATCTCGGAGCGAAAGATAAACCAGTTTGTGTTTTTGTAAACCTTCAGCGGAGGAATTTGGTGTTATCTCCCAGCCGAGGCGAGGAAATCTTAAACGCAGCCGTTATCCGAGAGCAAGCTGATTTTGTAGTTTGCAAAATTAATAGTATTTAGCCCGCCAGTTTCCGTAGTAACCGGCCCAGCCATCCCTGCCTGCCTGCGACAAGGTCTCTTAAGCATTTCATATAGTACTTATCCATTTTCTTGCTCTCACCTCGCTCTCACCTTTACTTTCAGCACAGAATGCAACACAATCCACCGCCACTAAAGACTAGGCTGAGAGTCAGATTAAAATTATCCCTGTGTGCCCTGACCTCTTTTCTCTGCAGGTGAGAGTGTCCCCATTCAGCAGCTAAATGAAGCAGAAATGATGGAGTGTTTGTTTTCCCTGACTTTTCCTCAGCTTGCCGGTAAATTTACAGCCACGAATATGAAGTGTTAATTTAATGTTCCCACTGAGCATCTCATTGTCAACAAAGGCTTCAAACCATAAGAGAGGAAAAGGTTAGCTCATGCAGAAAATGACCCTTATGGTTTGATTGTCTTCTGGTCCAGACTAGCAGCGAGCAGAAAGCTGAGGGCTTTGACTTCCAGCTTAATGCGTTTGATGGCGATAAATGGAAGCTCTCTACCTCCGCGCAAAGAAAGAATCACCTGTAATGCTCACTTATTTGTCCGCGCGGGCAATCTCCGCGGAACCGAAAGGAAGGCAAGCGGGGGCCTCTCTCCTCGTTCCCACAACTAATTTGACGGAACCGAAAAGTTAAACCCTTCATTATCCCAACCTGAAGCGGAAGGGGCTTGCTCGCGGGAGATTACAACAGAACATTCATGGTGGCATGAACCATGAAATTGCTTTCTTCACCTGGTGCTTCAAAAAACTTTAAGGCCTTGGCTCTGCTGGTGTGATAAAAAAAAAAGTTCTTCCAGCAGCAAGGCGTGGGAGAAAGAAAAAGAATTAAGTTTATATTAAGGTTAGGACTTTTTGTGGCAGAATTATACACGTGGTTTTACTCGCAGCGTATTTAGCTCCTTTATCTGGTAAAAGGAGTTTAATATTTACTGTATTATTTACAGACTAATTTACAGATTGACGAGAGCACGAGCAAACGGGCCACACGCTGCTTTTTACCAAACTAACCATGATCTCCATGAAAAAAAAAAAAAAATAGAAGCCCTGAGGGTGTTGCAGGCTTGCATATCAAAATTGAGAAGCGACCTGAATATTTTTTCTGCCAGCTAAAACTAGCCTTGGAAGCAAGATGGAGATGACAGATGCTTTCGGTCAACAAGACAAGTTAATTCAGCAACTCTTTTGTACCCCTGGCAAAACCCACTAACTAAATGGGCAATTTCCTCGGCCGCTCGCGTTCATCTGACTTTGCCCACACTGGTGGTTTTTTCACAACAATTAGTAAGAATGATTCTAGGCCGGGTGCCGCGGATCAGCACCCTGCAGCACCTCATCGCGGCACGTGAGGCCTTCAAGGCTTTGCTGGGCACGTTAAAACGCATGAAAGCACCGGGAGCGTCGCAGTTGACTGAACCAGAAAAAACCTGAAAGCAAATTGGAGCGTACGGTAGCGAAAAAGGTCTGCTTTTTGTTCTCCCCCCATCATGCGGTGCTGCCGTTCAATCAGCAAATGAGCCCCTTCCCATCAGGTACGGGCTAGAAGGGGAACATCAAGATGTTAAGAGGTCTGTGTGCAAAATCGAGACCCAAATGGGCTGATAGAACCAATCAAATGAGATCACAGTAAACCCTCCAGACCTGAAAATCCAGGTGATGCTCAGCCATGATTTGCTTTCTGAAACTTTCTGTTTAAAAACCCACAACACTTGTTTTTCTAAAACTAAGCAAAACTCCTCTATTAACGACCAAAATGTGACAATAAACATCCCAACCCTACCCAGAAACTCTTACCTGCAAATCCACAGGAGTGTTTGTCTATGAGTACAGAACAGGCATGTTTGGGAAGTCCTGTAATTCAGACCCGATTGAGTTTGCATTAAAATCTCCTGAACTGCGATCATTTTGACTTCCATATCCTACTTGTACTCCTATATACAAGCAGTGGGGAATTTCACACCGTGTCAGAGCAGTGTTTCCAGCCCATCTCACCAGCACCAAGCCAGAGAGGCACTTGAGGTCAGAGCTGAAGCTCTGGGGTTTCACAGAGGACCTAAATTACCTAAAGGAGTTCAAAAAGGGAATTCAGAAAGTCCCCTTTTCCTTGTATTTCCTTCAGTAATAAACAGACTTGGCGTTGGCCATATTGAGTGTGCCCCTCTTTTTATTTTTTTGAAGTGTCTGCAAGAAATATAGGCATGTTTGAAGGGAGGCAGCAGCTTTTGAGTAAAAAAAATGTATTATTCAGTGTTTAGCAACGCCCTGCTAGAGTTCACTAACACCATCCACAAACCCGCCCTGCCTTTGGTACCCATTTGCCGGTCACATTGTCAGTTAACAGTAGTCATTTTGAAAGCAGCAATTCATTCTCTCCAGTCCTTTCTCCACACAATTCTCAGCCTGCAATTTAGATGATAGGAAAATTACAACCCTGCCGCACTGTATTATGCGATATAAATGTTATTGCAATTAAGCCAATGAGGAAAAAATGCCCAGAAAAGAAAGATGTTTAGTTCACGCTTTCTCCTTATTCTTTCCCCAAAACTCAAGCAGTTGTCAGAGGGTAGAAAAAGCATTTCCACGAGTAGAAGGCGTCTGCAAACAGCAGGAGCTCAGAAGTGACACAAACCCATCACTGGTCGCTCTGCCAGCTCCCCAACGAGCGCCTTGCCGCCCAGGGCAGGCGTGAGGGACAACAGGTATTATTTGAAGAAGAAGGCACAGCCAAAAGTGGGACAGATACCCAGGCATCCTCTGATGATGGAATAAAGTATGCTGGAATATCCCAGCAGGGCTTTCCCACCAACTACACTGGAGATTTTCACTCCTTGCATTCTCAGCATCCACCCAGGGTGTCCCTCTTCCAGCCATGGCTCCAAAAGCCTCTGAAATTCATGCACTGGAGGGTTTGGATTTTTTTCCATCTGGAACGTGTAAGCCAAGGCAACACCTTCATGTCCAGACCGTATATATGCTATACCCACATCAGGAATAGTGGTATATAGCAACTAACCCATCCTTTCAGCTCTGCCTCTCTTGGTTCTTCCCACCCCTCCAGCCACAGATCAATAGGGTGCGTATCATCATTCCTTGTCTTCCACACGGAAGTCCATCAACTATTTTTAACCATTTCTGGCCAACGTACTGCCTGACACCGGTCACTGGGTGAAGAGATACCAGCAAATTATTTAGCTAGTTTTTAAGTCATGGTAATTCTATGGGCAGTATTTTTGTAACAGCCAGGTTAAAAGTCTGATATAACACTAATCTCTACATGGGGACAATTTAATTGCCACAGAAAGCGAGCTGGGTTGCACTCAGAGCACACGAGAGTGGACAGGCTCTGGATTTAGAATGCTTGTCTGAGGCAGCCACAAGTTTGTGCTGAAATAGATGCTTAACTAGCCCCAGAAGGCTGAGAGTGGCATCAGGAGCCAGCGGTCACAGGAATCCAGAAAAAAAATTTTTTAAATCAGTGTTTTCTTCCAGGCTGCAGCTATTTGGACAAGGCACTGGGGACACACGGATGTTCTGCTCCCACCTGCACAAAATGCCAGCTAAAATGAAAAAAACGACTCACTGGAACATCCTAAGAATGCTAAGATAGAAATGAACGTATCCCAGACGATTACTGCGATGCCACACAGACCTGTCTGGGCCCGCAGGTGGATACAGCCCCTCAGTTTCACACCTAAAGTACAGGTGGTGCTGCTGGTTTGGATGGACTGGAGAAAAACGCTTGTTTGTGACGTCAAGTTTGCTTTGCAAACACCTCGGACCTTTTCTCGAGTGATCTCAGGTGGTGTCGATTCATGTTTGGTTACAGGAGCGTCAGTCACACTAAGCTACTTGTATTTCACTTTCTGAAGAGGGGAAAAAGAGAAAAAGAAGCCTCCTAGAATTCACCATTTACTCCAAGGTGCTGTAACCAGGTGGAAACTTGTCTTTTATATGCTGAACTGTGTCCATGCAAACGCATTACCTTTAAGTGGGCACTGGAGGGACCACACACAACATTGACTTCTTCACGCCATTACGACGACTAGATACTTCAATCATCAGGAGATTGAAGTGGAGATTAGCAGAGGTTTCACCTGCCTCTTTGTCTGCCAGCTCAGCATGGTTTGGATGTGCTCTGCAGGACCAAGGCTCCTTACAAAGCCACAAAGCAGCCCTGGTGTCTTCATAGTTTTGTCCTATTAGGTAAGAGCAAGGACAGGTGGTTGCTTGTGGCCTTCATGGAGCCAAAGCAGCTGCTTGGAGGTTCCCAGGGGGCCAAAGAGAAGTCACCAGTGGATACACCCTAGGAAGGCTGGTTTTGCCCGTTGTAGTTCCAAGCCCGTGCCAAGACTCTTGTAGAAGTTGGTTCTCGGCCCAGAATCCACCAATGTGCTATAGGGCACTTCATGCTTGTGCTGAAATAAATTTCTTATCATATACCTCAGAGCACTTTGCAGTATGAGATGTCTGTCGTAACCTCCATCCTGGACAAAATCAGAAGGGATCAGAGGGACATGCCAGGTCCTGGAGCAGAGCCACGGTGGCTCAGGTAGCTCTCAAAGAGCACTAAGCTCTTTCCCACTAGACCACAGACACAAAGCCCGACCAGCAGCCGAGCACAAGCACCATTTCCTCAGCAGTCAACAAGCTCAAACACTAAGAAATATCCTGGGGAACTCTGTCAGGCAGGAGACCTGAGAAGCAAGACAATTATTTCTTCCATTTTTAGTTTTTTTGGACTCCCAGAATTTCAGAAAGACTGGATACAACATGTAGCTGCTTTGAAGTTCTCTGAGCTTCCAGAAAGTCACAAACATCCATGGAAACCACGGGCCACAGATCATTTTGGGTGCCAAGCAGGAGACCCTGCAGAAGGTCTTCACCACTCACTCAGGAGATCATAGAATTATAGAATGTTAGGGGTTGGATGGGACCTCCAGAGGTCAAGTCCAACCCCTACCTGCCAGAGCAGAATCACCCGGGGCAGGCCACACAGGGACAGATCCAAGTGGGTTTGGAAAGTCTCCAGAGAAGGAGACTCCATCAACCTCTCTGGGCCCCCTGTTCCAGTGCTCTGTTACCCTCACAGGAAAGAAGTTTCTCCTCATGTTGAGATGGAACCTCCTATATTCTAACTTACATCTGTTATTTCTTGTCCTATTACTGGGCACCACAGAAAAGAGACTGGTTCCTTCCCCTTGACACCCATCCCTCAGGTATTTATAGACATGAATCAGATCCCGTCTCAGCCGCCTTCTCTCCAGACTAAACAGCCCCAGGTCTCTCAGCCTTTCCTCACAGGAGAGATGTTCAGGATGGACAAAGACAGAGAAGGCCTCCTGTAGAAGCTGGGAGGGAAGCCCTCGGAAAGCCCGTTTTCCTCGGCCGTGTGGGGGCCGATCCGGCAGGTGACGGAGCAGCGTCCCTAATGGATGTGCCCGATGCACCGCCGCGCGCAGCTGATTAGCCGCCGCCGGTGATCCGAAATGTCAGGCGATTAGCCCCGGCGACTACCACCAAGGCGACCACCGGCCGGAAAGATCTTTTTAATAACTCGACTGTTTGCCGGTGGAAAAGGTGACGCTTAAAATACAAAGCGGTAATAAGGACAAATTACTGGAACAACACAGGAAAAAAAGCCTTTTGTTTCCAGCCAGCCTTTCCTGCCCGGCTCTCGAATGGATCATGTCCTCGCAAGGTGATTGGCAATATCCTAATTAAGACAGCGGAGCCGAAGGCAACGAAAAGCCGCCTGCCCCACTGTCCTCCCAGCACCTCTAAGGTACCTGCACGGTTGTCCTGCTATGGGTCTGTAAACTCTGCTTGCACAAACACTCCCATCCTGGGGTGGGAATATCGGGAAGGAAAATACCTCTTCCCACAGAGGGAAAGGGGGATGGGGCTCATCTCACCAACCCCCCCGCCCTGGTCCAGAACAGGACATACAAGCAGCTCTTTCTCCAAGGCATTTCACCCAGGCGGTTTCTTCTAAGATGGGTGCAGCTTCCTCTCACTATCACTGACTCCATTTAAAAAACATTCCCAGCCTAAAAAAGGAGCCCATATGATGCTGCTTTTAGTGACTGTGATGCCTGACGTTCCTTCTGATTTCTTGGAAAAACATTAATTTATTTGAAACATTTTTTTTCTGCTCGACGCCAGTGCCCCAGCAGGGAACAATCACCACGTTTCAAGCTCAGAGCAGGACTTGGGTGCAGGGAAAAAATTAAACAAGGATAAGAGGAAGAAACTGTTAATGGTCAGAAATATTTTACTGCTGGTTCGAACAACAAAGTCTGGAGGAGATAAGTCTGTGTGTGTACTAACATTCTATAAAAAGTGATTATTCAGCCATTCAGAGGAGCAGAGCTATTGATTCAAGTAACAAAGGACACTATATACACTGCAGTGGTTTTGCTCTTTTTAGCCTGGGAAAATTGATTTTCTTAAACTTTCCCTTGAACCTGCCGTAGGGTTTAATCTGAACCTAAAGGAGCCTTTTAAGAACTCCCATAAATTAAAAATATATCTCTTCATTTCGCACAGTTTTTGGCTCCTGCTGTTACAGCAGAAACCCAAGAAACATTAGAGGCAGAGGTGGGAGAAAGTGATAATTGCTTTTTTGTTACAGTGTTACCAGCACACACTTATTTACATACATTCAAAAGAACATGTATATATTGAAGGCGAGTGAAGCAAAACATAAGACCAGCTCAATCCCCCTGCAAGGCTGAAATTTAGCAGGCAAAGGGACACTGAGAGCACAGCAGATAAGAGGCTCATCACAAGTCATCTGTGAGTGCCCAGGAGGTGCAGCACGGCCAGGGAGACAGATTTCCTAGCATCACGGAATCGGAGAATGGTGGGAGTTGGAAGGGACCTCTGGATATCAGCCAGTCCAACCCCCCTGCCAAAGCAGGATCAACCAGGGCGGGCCACATAGGAACAGACCCTGGTGGGGTTGGAAAGTCTCCAGAGAAGAAGACTCCACAGCCTCTCCAGATAGCCTGGGCCAGGTACCATCACCCTCACAGTGAAGAAGTTTTTCCTCATGTTGAGGTGGAATCTCCTGTGTTCCAGTTTGTGTCCATCACGGTTTGCTCTGTGGACCAGGCAGGGAGGTGAAAGTGCCCACAACAGTCAACCCCAAACCCTTTCTACTTTTTCTGGCTACGCAAGCTGCAGATGGAAGCAGCATCCACAGTGAAGTTGCTGCACCAATTGTCCAAGACCTGCACCATTCCAGCCCGAGGCTTTCAAGAAACTCACCACTTCGGAGTCACCAGCAGGACCAGCTGAAGGGGCTGCCTAATGATCTCTGATTTTAGCAGTTATAGTACAAAAAGGTCCAGCGCCTCAATTCACCAACCACACTCGTAAATCAGAGACCGAGGACTCAGCACCTTCCAGAACCAAGCTCAGTGGGGCAAGAGAAGGGAGGTGCAGCAGTGGTCACACCAGAGCCCACCACACATCCCACCCACCTCCGTGGCACTGTCCCACAAAGGGGCTGAGCACCCCACGCATCCCCTGGGTCCCTGAACTGCTCGGTCCCCACAAAGGTGCTGAGCATCCCACGTGTCCCTGTGACACTGGGTGAAGGTGCTGAGGGCCCCAGGCCTCCCGCTTAGCGCCCACAGCCGCCTGTCCACATGTGGTGCCCGGGGGCTGTTTACAGCTCCCACACACCACCCCCTTTGTAGGCCCTGTTGAAAAACCCCAGTGTGCAGCACACCGCCGTTGTTCCCCCCCCCTCAGTAAGGCAGTAAATGACCTTTTATTCAAACAATTCCTAAAACAAAAAACAAACCCCGGCCACCGTCAGAAGATCTGTGAGCGGAGATGGGGGGGGGTTGTTATTTAAGTCGCAGCCAGCCCCGGGTGCTATGCAAACAAAACCCACGCTCTCTGTTCTCGCAAACCTCCTGCTGACTCCGCAACTCATTTTGCAGGCGAGGAGAACACGCTGCGCTGACATCAATGCATCAAGGAGAGCAGAGATGTTTGTTCATAACTTTGTAACAAACACTGATCAATCGATTTTTCTGCCTGCGTGGGGAGGGGAAAAGCCCACAAAACAAAACACAAGGCATATGGGGAGATGTTTTTTAATGGCACAAAGGGCAATTAGGCACCCAACCTGCTGGGGAAATCAGGTTCCTTACAGTCTTCAGTGCTTTTAAAAGTCTTCCCCTTATGCTGGATGGAAACAAAAATCCACTGTCAAGCCTCCAAAGGAGGGGAAAAAAATGATAATAAATCATCTGCAACCTCAGCTGTGAGCACGACAGCAACACTGTCAGGACACATCCAAGATGGTGCCAGGCATCACATGGACTGTGCCCCAAGGGGACTGGAGTCCAAGTGCACAAGGGAAAACACAGCAGGTAAACAGCAAGGCTTTGGAGGAGGTGAATTGTGCCCTAGCAAACCCAAGGAGGAACACTCAAGTCCGTGGTTCAAAGTCCAATATCCCCAAAACTCAGGTTGTTTAAATCATAGAATGGTTTAGCTTGGAAGGGATCTCCAAAGGTCATCTAGTCCAACCCCCCTGCAGGGAGCAGGGACATCCTCAACTAGAGCAGGTTGCCCAGAGCCTTGTCGAGCCTCACCTGGAATATCTCCAGGGATGGGGCCTCAACTCCCTCCCTGGGCAACCTGTTCCAGTGTTTCACTGCCCTCATGGGAAACAACTTGTTCCTGACATTTAATCTAAATCTGCCCTTCTCTAGTTTAAAACCACTGCCCCTCGTCCTGTCACTCCAGGCCTTTGGGAACAGTCCCTCTCCAGCCTTCCTGCAGGCCCCCTTCAGGCACTCAAAGGTCGCTATGAGGTCTCCCTGGGGCCTTCTCTTCTCCAGGCTGAACAACCCCAGCTCCCTCAGCCTGTCTTCACAGCAGAGGTGTTCCAACCCCCTGATCATTTTTGTGGCCCTCCTCTGGACTCCTTCTATCAGGTCCACGTCCTTCTTGTACTGAGGGCTCCAGAGCTGGACACAGCACTCCTGGTGAGGTCTCACCAGAGCAGAGGGGCAGAATCACCTCTCATCTGCTGGCCACACTTCTTTTGATGCAGCCCAGGATGCAATTTGCCTTCTGTGTTGGAAGCGCACACTGCCTGCTCACGGCCAGCTTCTCGTCCGCCAGAACTCCCAATTTCTTTTCCGCAAGGCTGCTTTCTATCACCTCAGCCCCCAACCTGTGCTGACGATGTGTGTTGCAATCCCATGCCCCAGAGCCCAGCAGGATGAGCTGCCCGAGCAGAGCTGTGTCGCTATTCGGATGCTCACAGAACAGAGATGCTCATTTATGAAGCTCAATAATTAACTGCCAGAACCAGCCACCAAGGGATGACTTCACACCACTCTCGAGAGCCTTTTGGAAGCAGAGTCCAGAAAAATGTCAGTGGGTCGGCGACAGCAACACTGCCCTGTATCAGTCCCCTCTCACCCTCATCTATTTTATATCAAATAATACACATATTCGTGAAGTGAAACACCAAAGCCAGTGTTGGAATTTCCAGGCATAAGCTGTTGAGATGATGACTATTAAGTGTATCCACTGCTGCACTGGGACTTGCAGGCGTAGTGGCCCAGCACACCCAAAACAGTCTGTGGAAGCTAAAAAATGCAGACTTCAGTGAAAGCAATAACTGCACAGCTCACTTAAGAGGCTATAGCTCAACTAAAGGTGGGGAAAAGTGTATTTTTATTGAGAGAGAACTGACCCACGCTGCACTTTTGGGCTGTGGGACTGTTCGCAAATGTGTTTACTGAGCACGCAGCTAGATGATCAGACAGCGTAGGGGAGAGATCAGAGCCCCCTTGCCAAGTGACAGGAGCCTACAAGACTCTGGACAGCACAGCAGATTTAACCTCCACTCCCTGAAATGCAACTCCCATGCCCAGAAGTGCTGTCTGACCCCAGGCAGCTCCCTGGGATCCTGCTTTCCCTTTGCCTAACAAGTTCATCAAGGCTTTGGAGACAGATTCCTCACCCCACAGTGCTGTGCATCACAAAGTCACTGTCCTGACACCTTCAGATGCTGAAAATAAAGCCACTTTGGAGGTGAACTCCCCCATGAGGTGTGTTGACCCCTTCAGTAAGAACACAGCTCTAAAGCAGAGCAGTTCAAACACAGCATGACCCACCTCTGGATGAAGCCAGGGCTGCCAGAAAGAGCTCCAAGGAAGACGGTATTTTGATTTAAAGAGCTGCACCGCAGCAGCCAAATGGAGAAGAGAGATGAAGCACACCTTCCAGAGTCCACTCTTGCAGCCTAACTAACAGTTGACGGCCGTGTTTGCTTGGCAAAGACGCGTGACCTTATTTTTCCTTCGGGAAGAGCGCACTGTGGGCGCGCAGGAGCAGTCGGCCACCCGCTCATTAGCTGGCTCCCTGTGCAAGGAAAGGCCACCCAGACCCCTGGCAGCTCTCTCCAGCTGCTCAGAGAAGGGGCTCTGCCTGGGCCACGTCCCTACTGCAGCCAGGTGACATTTAGCTGGTCTCTGGAAGCCGCAGAGCTAGCGAGCGCTGCGCTGTCAATCTCCCACTCCGCATCTCAAGGGGGTTAGCAACAGCCTAGCTCACAGCAGCCGGCCCCCCAGTCACTAACCATCTATCTCCCTCCCTTCTCCTGTCTATTTTTAGGAAAACAGCAGAGCTGCTTGGCTTTGAGAGCAGCTTGGCCTGGAACTGGCTGGGAGGAGGACAAGGTGGCAGAACTGGCTGCTGGCAGAGCAGGATTTTAAAGTCCTTCTTGATAAAACAAGTTCTCCTGGCAGGTTTGGGCATTTACACAGTAATAAATATTTATGGTTTTCATTCATAAGAATCGGCATAGTTGAAAAAATATACCTGGAGAGCACTGACAAGAAAAACCACCAGTGTTTCATAGATTAACCAGACAAGTCCTCTCATCATGCCTTGACCACAGCATCAGGTACCCGGCTCCCACAAACCAGCACAGCCACAGGAGCAACGCTGGGGCTCTCCTGGTGCATACAGGCTGAGAAGCCCATCAAAGAAGCGCTGAGCTATACCATTCATCCTAAAGCAAGGGTCTCTGGGACCCTATATGTGCTCTTAGCACAGCCAGAGGCAGCCCAGTCCAGGGCAGGCATCTGGCCCCAGCCCAGGGTGGCTGCTGCAACAGCAGCACAAGCTGTATCCTCCCCTCGGGCTATTTACTCACAGCTACAGATGTTGTCATAACAAAGAGCTAAAGACAGACGGGCAGAAGGGGAGCAGTGTTGCAGCGCAGACACTAAGGGCTCTATTCTTCAGCAAAGAGCCTCTGACTTCCCCATCCAGCTCAGCCATTCATTTGAAAAGCATCTGGGGCTGGTGAAGCTTGCTTTCCTCTCTTGCGGGCCGCAGATGAATGTCAGGGGACATCATCTTCGCTGTTTGTTTCTGTGCTGAACTTAGCCCTTATAAATCCACAGAAAACCCAATTGTTCCAAATCAAGTGGCTGAAGCTCGTGGCTGCGTTGGGCGGCGCGCGGCTTCGCCTCCGGCTGACCTGCCCCGCCGAGGAGATGGGCTGGAAGAACAGAGCTTTTCACTCCTGTCATCTTCACAGTGAGATTTAAAGGGCTGGCTTGTCCCACAGAACAGGGTGGGCTTCAGTGGCCAGTTTTCCTGCTGGGCTGCTCTGGGCCCAGTCTCTGCATCATCCCTCAAAATGCCAGGAGATGGCTGCAGCAAATGTGGGTGCTGGGGTTTAGGACTCAAGAACCTAGCACCGGCTTTGTGAGCATTTCATAGTGATTTGGAGAGATTTTTGGAGCTGGCTGGTGGTATTTCAGCTGCAAGCCCCTGGCTAGATGCCTGCGTAATGGTCAGAGGGGTGAAAACACCCAGAGACCAGTGCTGGGTGAGTCAGGAAGGCTTTGTAGCTGTGGTCAAAGCTCTGTAAAAAGCACGCTCAGCACTGCTCAGAGCCTTTGGTCCTGCTCTCCACATGGGCAAGACGCGTTGCCACATCTTGAAAGCCCCAAGTGTCTCACACTGTTAGTGATATAGGCAGTGACTGTGACATTACAATCATTTAGGAAAGCCACAGCCCCTCACCGAGCCCTGCCAAGCTCCGGACACTCAGTCTCTTTGCACACAGCCAGTCAACTGGAAGCCTTGCCCTGCAAAGCAGCTCCCCCTCCAAGCACCAGCCAAGCTAGAAAAGGGATTCTGCTTTTTAAACAGTTGCCTTTTTTTTAAGCTTCTCATGCAAACTAAAGTTCAGAACCCTCACAACTGGTGGGAAAAGATATTATTGCCTGGAACCATGCCCAGAAAGACTCAAAGCTGAGCTTCCTCCTGACTCTGCTCAGAGGTGATGCCATCTGGTGCTCACACACAGCAAACCCAGCCGCTTCCCCAGCAGCAGCACCAGGGCTTCTCCTGGGCAAGGACTTTAGGAGATATTCAGGGAGCAATTGGCAGCCCCCAGATTAGCAAACACAGTAATTCACGGTGCCTTTTCTACCAGAAGATCACTCTTCCCCTCACACCACACCGACTCACAACCCATGGATGCACCAGAATGATTTAGCTTGGGCTTCAAGGAGAACGTGGGCACCAGTTAAGCTCTTCATTTTGCCAGTGTCTCCACTGGATGGGGTTTGCAGCTCTGGACTGCAGACATCCCTGCTGCTGAGGAGCTGTCCTGGCCCAGCACACAGCACCAGAGCAGCCTCCCATCCCACAGCCACACTCTGCTGGTCCTGGAGGGGCTGTAAAGAGTCTTTTCAAAGAGCAAATAAAGGAGTTGACTTCATAAAAAAAGCAGGCAACCAAATAGTCTTATTTCTCTGAGGGAAGGAGGATCAGTAGGAACTTAGTCTGCTTTGAAATAACCAAGAGTGGTTTTGTGGATAGTGTTCCCCCAAAAACCCCACAACACTCCAAGTTTAATCTCAAAATTTTGAGATCATTGAGGACATTCACCTCAAATTTCCTGCTGTTCACATCTATGTTCCAGCAAGCTAAAGCCAGGTAAGTTTTGCTCTATTTCTCACCACCAATCTCAGATTGAGACCCTCAAGTCTGACTCTTCCCCACCATGGGATGCTGTTGCCTAACTCCAGCCCCACCCCTCCTCAGCACCCAAAGGCAGGCACTTCACAGGGACCATCCAGCCTGGGCACTGCTTTGGCAGCGGGACAGGGATTTGTCTTCCCATGCTGAACACTTGACTACCCCTCAGACCTACTGCTGGCCTTAAGCCCAGTTCCAGCTCACCGTAGCACATCAGAAGTCCCAGGAGCCAGGCAGAGCCTCAGAAGAACAGACGTGGCTATCAGGGGATTGCCCACGGCCAGCAGACACCATGTGAGCACAGCTGCCCATGGGCAAGCTGCTCTGACTCGCCACATCATCCCACCAAGGTCCCACCACATCCTCCTGGCTGCCAGGTGGTGCAGAAGTCAGAGCTGGGCACATTCTGCTCCCGCAGTGCCAGGATAAGCCTCCAAACTGGTTTTGAGATGCCTTCCCTTGAATTTAGCCAGTTCTGCCCTCCCCAAAGCACCACAACAGGTAAACTCCGCACTCTCAGCCACATCCCCAAGCAGGAAACTGGCAACACCATAAAGCTTGTTTGCCAAATACTCCATGGTGAACATGTGACCCTAAAGCAAACACACAAACTTAAGATATCCACTAACACAAAACAAAGTCATAAGCAGAGATCTTCACCTTTACAGGCTGGGTTCTTGTGTCTTGGCAAAGCAAATTTACATTCAGCGCAGTTGAACCTCCGGGCTGGATAATTTTTCTTTTTTTTTTTTTGTAGGAGTTCTGCGGCCTCCAGGCAGGCTGGGGAACATCCCCATTTCCTTGCGCACATTGCCACCTCGTGGTTTTCTCCTCAGCTTCTCAAACTCGGAAAGGCAGCCAGAGCACACGCGAAGTTATTCGGAAATATTTTTGATCGATCACAACCTGCAGCTGGAGAAACAATAGGCTGGGAAGTAACCCTGTCCGTAGCTGCGCAGTTCAGAGGAAGCTTTACCAGAATTTAATTCTATGACAGTGTTTTTCCTGGTTCCAGTTAATACCATCTGATGTTGCAATGGTAAAAGGAATCGGGGAACTGCAGGATATTGCACGTGGGTTACTTACAAAAGCGGCAACCGCATTTTTTACCTTTCTCCTCTTTCCCTGCTAATTACCCCTTAAGTTTAAACAGGTATGTTGGCTGCATAATTATTTGTTTGCAGATGAGGTTGACACTGGTTAAGGGAGTACAGGCAACCATGTAATTCCTCCATAGCTACATGGTAATTATCACGCTATTATAGAGTAATTAAACATTCAAATAAACGCTAAAGCGAGGATTCTGCGTGGGAGCTGCCAGCAACCGTAGGGCATAAAACCAAGTAGTAATTCAAATGATAGCACACTACAGTGGTACCAGCCAAAGCAGGTAGTTAAGTGTCTCATTTTTTACACTAAACATGATTTTTGTAGCTTTTCTGGCTGCACGAGCATCTGACCTAACGACCAAGGCGAGATCTAATTTTGCAGATTCTGTGCAGGTTAATCATTTTGCCATCCAGTTATCGCTCTCCCTTTCCTAAGGATAGAAGCAAATGGATCATTTATACTAAACTCGGCACAAACACTCCAGAGCAGTGCTCTCCAGAAGACCTTTGAGTGGAGGTCTCGGATCTCCACAAAGCCAAGCCAGAATTGCTGTTGCCACTCACGTAGGGATGGGGCATCCCCTTGCCATGACCAAGGTCCTTACCAGACAAACCCAAACATTAACATACATCCAGCTGTTGGTTAACTGCCCTACGGGAAGTTAAATCACCAAGCGCTTTGTTGCAGGTCAAAGCCAAACGACTAAAATCAACAATTAAGCCCATGAAGCGAGACCTCAGGACAGTGGGTACCGTGTGTAAGGACAGATCAAACTCAACACTCAGAATTTTTCCCACCCCAGAAACTTTCCCCACACTTTTACTTTTTTTTGATGCTGCAGTGAAGACCCTCAATAAGGAAATGTCTCTATTGAGGAGCAAACTGGATATTGCAGCCCCTGCCAATGCCACAAGTGATCCCTGAGATACAGCCCAGCATGTCCCTGCAGCACCCCCAGAGCCCTCCCACTCTCTCCCCAGCAGCACAAATGTTTGTCACAAGCACATTTCAAGCTGCCCAGACCCTCCAGGCAAACATCAGGCTACAGAAAGGTAGGTCACAGGCAAGTTTCACTCAACTTCATGCAACCTGCTCTAGGTGACCCTGCTTTAGCAAGGCAGGTGGACTAGATGATCTCCAAAGGTCACTTACAAGCCCTACCATCCTGTGTGAGCCTGATTGCTGCTGATGGATGAAAATGCAACACCCCTGCCTCATCCCTGAAGATCTTCAAGCATCCAAGTCTCAGATCCCAAGAAACTGTTGGAACCACCTACCCCTTTTGTGCAAATTTGTCAGAAAATGAGTGTGTGTAGCTCCAAGTTTGCAGCCAAGTCAGCGAGGCAGCCCGGCTCAGAAGAACCTACACCTTTAACATCCCTTCCCACACCACCCAATAGAGCTAGGAGGGAACAAGTGGGGACTTCTGCTCTGTCACACTTGCCAACAGGAATACCTGCCCCAAAATAGCCACGCGCTCCATCCACCCGGTAACTTCAGCTGCAGAGGCATTTCTGTTACGTCCCAGCTCCTCATGATGACAGGACTTTTGCACTAGTCCAAGACACGCACAAAAAAGTTATTTGGGGCAGTTTCTTTGTGGCAAAAGCCTGTTCCATGTCTATTTAACACTCCTACCCAGCACTTTTCCAACCCTGGATGTTAACATTTGCCGAAAACAGACAAACACCAGTAAGGCAAAGGTCATACCATAGATGATTTAAGACTGGGACCAGGATCTGGGGGTTTCCATCTCTTCCTCAGTCTCCTCCTCCTTCTCAGACTGGATCCCACGCTGGCTGCGGTTACAGGGAAGCCACCTCCACCTCAGGGGAAGCTGGATGAGGGCACAGATTAATAAAAGTCATTTCCCTCACTGCCAGCAAGCTCGACAAGTAGCTGTGCTTGGTGACAGTCCCCTCCTCATCACATGCTGCTCTTGTATTCCTTTAAACCTCGCGAAGAAAACTCCCCCTCCGAGTATTTATAAAGTGGGAATAACCTTCCTGGTAACCAACAGAAATAAACAGATTTGTTTTGCCCAGGGGCAGGCACATAACAAGGCTTTGCTGACCCTTGCTTCACTTCCCCTGGTTACAGGGAGTCCTTACGATATTGGAAAGCTTCATAGCTTTAAAAAATATGCTTTTATTACCTTCAACGCACATGTTTAAGGTAGCAGTAATAATCCCAGCTACTGTTAGCCTTTTCTTGCTCTTAGCAACCCGTTTGAGTGTTGCCAGCATTATTCTTGGCTTGCCAAGGAAACGATTGCTGTTCCTCGAATTTTATTTCCTCGCAGACTTGAATTTGTACCCTGTTGCTTTCCAGTTGTCATGCAAACCCTCCCTTCCTCTGCTAAGGGCAAGGTCTGCTGCAGTCTCAGCAGCTGCTGAGGGGCTGGGGCACTACCTCCAGCCCTGGGACAACCCTCACGTTTTGTGAGGGCTACTTGGAAGCACCGACACAGACTAAAAGAACATCTTTCCAGATTTTATTCATTGCAGTTTTGGAAGAGGCTTCTCAGGAGGAAGGAATTTCTCTGCCTCTATGCTGATGATAAATCTGCAGGGATGAGGTGGAAACTCCCTGCAGAGGGAGCAGGCTCACCACCCCAGCACACCCCGCATGCTTTCATCATCCACCAGAGGGGACAGCAAAGAAAAAACACCTTTAAATAAAGGCAGCATCTCTCCTCTAACTCACTCACTGCACCTCCCCAACCCTGCTAAGATGCCCCTCTCTGTTGAGGGAGAAACACAGAATTTCTGGCCTTGTGGGTCCAGGTTCCCTCATCCAGCATCACCAGCACAACACACACCTGCGGATGTGTCCCAGCACATGGAATTAGGAAATGGCTTCCCCATGCTGCTGAACTTTTCTAGAACATCAGTCAAGTTGTGCCAGGAACAAGAGCATCAGGCCAAGGGTCAGGCTCTCTCATTGTCCCTCCAAGGGCATCCTGCACCAGAATGTGCTGCTTCACTTGGTTACCAACCAGAAAAGAGTGAGCTGCTTGAAGACAGGGAATTATTCTACATTTTACAGCCCCCTGGCTCCAGGAACCCTGGTCAGTTCCGAGACTTCTCACCAAGCCTCTCCACACTGCAGATCCAGGTGAGGTTCACCTGCATTGTGGTCTCCAGAGCTCATGGCACTTTGCTTCCAGATAAAGATGAGGCACCATCACCACTGATGCCAAGTGGGTGTCAAAAGGATTTATACCTTTGCAGCTGCCCAAAGAGAAGGGAAACCTCTGTAACATGAGCTCAGACCAGGAGCACAAGCAACACACATGCTCACAGCCAGCGCTGCAGATGAGAGCAGCTTGTACCGGGCTGTGTGAACACACGTGTCCAAGATCTACTTTGAAACACCACCACAACACCTCCAAGAGGCTCCTAAGGAGCTCTCGACGGTCTTCTGCAGTCAGCCTTCACCTCCTTGCTGCTCTGGGGTGTTTCAGGACCCCTCAAAGCACCAAAACCTGCCTGTGCATGTGGTGTGAGGGAATTACAAGGGGGTTGCTACAGCACTCAGGGTCAGTCTTCCCCCTAGCCTCTCCAGCCAGCACACATCAGGGGGCAGATGGGGCTCACCTCAAGCCTAAGGGTCCCCCCACCCTCCAAAGATAGCAGCACCACTGAGCAAAGTGCGGTTTGCAAATACACCCAGAATGAATGCACAAGAGAGGATAGGATACCCACCCCTCCCCAAGAAGGGCCAGAACCCAGCCAAATTGGCAAGCCAGGTCCAGAGGAGCAAGCAGCAGGCACAGCCCAAGGGCCCAGAGAGGAGCTACCTGCAGCACAGGTCCAAAATCCAGCCAGGAGAAGGAGCAAAGAGGCCAGGAGCAGTGCTGAGCACAGGGACTCCACCAGCACAGCTCACACAGTGGAAGGGAAAAGAAGGAAAAGCTCTGACCCTGATCTTAAATGGAGCTCCCAAACCACTGGGCAGGGGCTGTGTGGGTGGGGGCCCAGGTGGTGCTCCTCAGGACCACTCAGGCTTATTGGTGCCCGCTGGGCTTCCTACCTCTCCTGTCACTGCCAAACCTCTGCCTCCTCTCCACACCACACAAAATGACAAAGCAGCTGGAGGGGAAGGTGGGAAGGTGGCCTTTCCCCCAGTCCAGAGTTTTCCCTAGAAGAGGTGCGTCTGGGAAGTAGATGCTAATATTTTGTCAAACGCTGAACTGAAATTGTGGATAAGGATCATGCTTTTTGTCTAGAAAATTGAAAATGAAATAGCGCCTAAAACTGTAGCTATTACACAGCACATTATCTTGAAGGGCTTTGGTATAATTTAGATAAAACATCATATCTCTTTATTTCAGAAATGTCAACATCATTCTAAACGTACATGTGCTTTTCTATCGGTTCCCTGTGAAGACTTTACAACTCTACAAGCCTCCTTCTCTTGTTCTCTCCATTTTCTTTTTAAATTGGCAAATGAGTATTCAATCTTCCAATGTTTCAGGTCCATTTTTATATGTGAGGAAAAGTGCACGTTCAGAGATGCCCCTGAATGGCTCCATTAAGTGTGTTATCAGCTGCGACACGCCACCAGAAAGAAAATCTATGCATCTCGGCGAAATAGAAAAAAAAAAATAATACCGAGCTCCAGAACAAGGATGAGACGTTTCCCTTCCCTCCTGTGCTTCTTGTATTGATGCTGCGCTTCATCCCTACTTCTCAAACCGGAGTGTGTGGAGAGCTGGAGACAAGCGTTTCTAGCTCGGGGCTGGGGCTGGGGCTCTGATGGCTCTGGGCTTGGACTAGACGGTCTCCTGAGGTGCCTGCCAACATCAACCACTGTCTGAGTTTCTGTTTCATTGTTAGTTCACAGGAAAATCTGGACAATTAACACGGATTTCATCCGTGTCTTGCCATCTCCAAGCTCTGATCGAGTTTCAGGAGTGTTTCAGGCCCCCAGCTAATTGCCCCCTGATGGTTTCGTATCTTTCTCCCAGGAGGAAAATGCCTCCCATGATATGAAGCGGAAGACGGTGTTGGCACAAAATACCATGGGGATGTTCCTCCTAAGCCCTCGCCTTAGCGTTCAGCAGGTCCCCATATAGGGAGACCTTCCTGCAGCTTTTCAAGGGGCCTGTCAGAAAGATGGGGACAGACTTTTGAGCAGGGCCTGTTGGGACAGGACAAGGGCGGATGGTTTGAAACTCAAAGAGCGCGATTTATACTAGAAAGAAGGAAGAAATTGTTGATGCTGAGGGTGGTGAGAGCCTGGCCCAGGTTGCCCCAAGAAGTGGTCTCTGCCCAATCCCTGGAACCATTCCAGGCGAGGTTGGATGGGGCTCTGAGCAACCTGCTCTAGTTGCTGATGTCCCTGCTCCCTGCAGGGGGGTTGGACCAGATGACCTTGAGAGGTCCCTTCCAACCCAAATCACTATGATGAACCGTTGCCATTTCCCAGTTCCGAAGCGCCGCTGACACCTCCGGGCACCGAGGGGCCATCACCGCAAGAAGACATGGCCATCCAAGCTACACCGCACCTCTCTGGCAGTCCCGCTGAGCGAGGATGGTGAGGAGCTGGTGGGAAGGGCACACCGCCCAGCATGCCCCGTGGTGGCCACGGACAGACCCTGGCCAGCCCCAGTTTGTAACAGCACCTCGCTGCACGCCCAGCATCCCCGCGCACGCAAACGGAATGAATCCGGCACGGGGAATGTTTGAGGCGACGCAAGTCTGCAGCTGCAATTCTCAAGTTCATTAACAGTGTCCCTGCAAAGATCATTTTGTTGTTTTTTTTTTTTAATTGGAGTCCTAATTAGCAATGAATTCTCATTATTTTTTATTGAAATCCCCCAAGCAGCTTTGGCACATTCTCTTTGTTCTTTTGAAAGCCGGGAAGTGGAGAAGCCTGAGGGAGATAAAGCAGCAGCTGATGATATACCGGGGTGGGGGGTTGGTTGTGCTCCCCTCGCACCATTCTTTCAGTTTCACCCATTTTACAGCAATTTTACTCCCTATTTCTGATCTCAAGCAATAAGTATTTCCATAAAGAAATGTTAACTTTACCACCATTGGAATCAGTAGAGACGGGAATCAGCCCCGGTAAATTTAATTACTCAGCTTCACTGCAGCCAACAAGCAACTAATGAAAGAAAGAAAGAAAAAAAAATAAAAAGAGATTTGTTTTCCTGACAGAAGAATGGCACAATGCCCTGTGGAAGTTCTCCATCCAGAAATCGGTGACCTACGCCCATTCCGGTAACAAACGGACTTGGCACTGGAACAGAGAAGTCCGGCTGTTTGGCTGCAGCGGTACCTGCTCTAAAACCAGAACCAGTAAATTTGGAGATGTTGTTGTTTGGTTTTTTTTTCCAAGGGATGGATAATCACCACATTGTTTCCACAGTCCTTCTCCAAATTGTTTTGATAATAAAGGACCTCCTGTGACATTAAGTACATTTTAATTACAGCATTGTCTGTAATGCATATATCTAATTGCAAATAATTATTTTATCACATTTTGTCTGTATGCCCGTTATAGGCATCAGATATTATCTTTTGACTCAGTGGTACAGGTTAATTAAAATTTCTCTTTTAATACCGTTTCAAAGCTAACCACATAATTTCATCCGAACACCAGCTGTGTTGGTAAAAATCATTTTTTACTATTTTTTTTTTGTGTCATGCTTGTCCATGGAGGAAAAACCTGAGCCATTTCTGAAGGCTGTAATTACTGCACTGCTCTCCGCAGTCATTTATCTGCAAAAGAAGAAAAGAAGGAAGAATCTGTCTAACATCAGTGGCCGGCGGTTGCTTTGTGTGCTTCTGGTTGATTTTGAAGGTCTTTTTTTGTTCTCTTCCTTGCGTACAAGAGAATTCGAGATCTTGGGTTCAGAAGGAGCAGTTAACATATTGCATAGCCATTAGGTGAAGGCTGGCCCAGGGTTAAGACAATCTGCGTGGTCAGTCTTGATGTTAACAAAGCTCAGCTTAAGGGGGATCCCAGTCGACTGTTTCCTTCCTCATTTATTGTTCAAAGAGCAAGCACAGGGGGAAAGAAAAAAATGAAAATATTCACATACCATTCAGGAAAAAAAAAAAAAAAAAAAGAGAGCTTAGGTAAAATAATTGGCAATATAAAAACTAAAGCAAGAATGCTGAGCAGAGGACAAAAAAAAAAAAAGATGACTCCTCTTTCTTACGGGAGAACACTTCATCTCTAACTGGCACTAAAAATGACCTTTGCTTCTTCCTCTCTCTGCGTGATTCCTTGGGAGCAGAGGCATTTCTGTGAGCCTGGCTGTCGGAATCTCCCACTCCTTCCGAGCGTGGTCGGAGAGAGGGGCAGAGACGAGGCGGGGAGAGGGTCTACACACATCCCCCAGAGCCCGAGGGGAGCAGCCGGGGCTCCCGGGACCGTGGCCGAGGCGATGCCGGGCGAGCAGAGGAAATCGCTGGAGCTCTACGAGGCCACGAGTGAGAGACCTTTCCTCTTGGAGAGGGGTGAAGTAAACAACACTTATCTGGGATTTAGTGCCGTTGAGACAAGCAGCACTTTATCTCTGCGCCGCCGCACAAGGATCGGCGTTTTCCCCGCTCTCAGGGCGTTAAGCCAGCTCTGCTCTCTCGGTCCCGGCTCGCGTCGAGCTGTAACACCTCCTCACGGAAAGATCTCGGCCAGGGCGCTGGGTCACGGGCTTGCACAACCTGCCACCAACCTCTGCACACGGTTTTGCAAGCGTAGTTTGATCTCTCCTTAGTGGGGTTGGTATTTTTACTCCATGAACTTTCCTCATCCTCCGAGCTGTTTCCTTTTGGAAGGCGTCAAGGGACATACAATCCATGTTCTTTCTATTTTGGATCTTTTTTTTTCCATCCATAGACATAAATCCTTCTCTTTCCCTCTATACACAGTTTGAAATTCTGGCAGAAGGAAAACTAATGTCTGCTTTTGACAGTGTTTTTTTTCCTGCCTGTCCTTTTCACTATGTGAATGACATTTTAATGCCTCATGTGCTGCAATAATTAGAAATTTTCTGTCAGATTTTTCTGCCCAGCACCCAGAAGCTCCATTGCCTTTTTCACTGCTAGATTTCAAGGGTTAGGAACTTCTGAAAACCCATTTCCGAAGTGCTGCTCGGCTCGGGACCACTCCTGCTGCCAGCTTTAGGCAGGGTTTCTTCCAGCATGGGTTATTTCAGTGTTGTATCACCCCGTCGCTAGTCCCCAGCCCACACACCAGCCTGGACCTGTGCGTTGCAGCACAGACCACTTCCAGCTCAAACCTGAACAAAATCCTCCCATGAGGATGTACTTGTGTGGACCAGAGTCCCATCTGCCTTTCCTAAAGTAAATACTCTACTCCTGTGAAGGAAGGACTAAATAACTAACTTGTGCTAAATAATTAACTGTTTTTGAAGAAGCCTGTGGGTGTAGTGCGCTCATCTGAGAAACCATCATGACGTTTTTTAGGGCTCATCCTCAGGATGCCGTGGACCTTTAAACTGCTCTTCTCCATCCACTTGATAAGCAGCTGGACACCAGTCGCACCTCTCCTGGTTTCCCTCTGACAAGTCCCAGAAAATAACTGTCCAAATATAATTCGAAGCATTGGGTTTGAAGGATAAATAACCAGCACTGGCCTCCTACGCTAAGGAAACAACCACCTCACCCGCACGTTATTTAGGAGGCAAGTCTCTTTTATTTACTCTTCCCCTACCCACTTTTTCCGGGCTCATTATAAAGTGTTATATTGACACAAGTAAGCAGAGAAGTTCTGTAATTTAATCTCTGTCATTAAAATTTCAGATTTGACGGGGAAAGTAACCCTGCCTGTTGATCAAGTCCAGCGAAATCCAGGCGGCTGCAGTTGGAACCGCAGCCGTAGGTTTCCCCTTTCCGCTGGCTCCGTAGAGAGGGGCCGAGCTCCTCGCCAGCGCCCGCCCTTGCCCATGACAGGCAAGAAAACAGGATAGAGATTGCACCCTCTTGGGACTGAGGAGCTTAGTGCTCTAGGAGTAGAGAAAGGCGGGCCAGCTCCTGCTCCTCCTGGCCCATCGAAGCCAAGAGACTAAAGCAAATGAGGCACATCCTGACTTTTTAGTTTTTGTTAGATGCCACAGTCTGTCACTGCTCTCCGACCACGGAAAGGGGATTTGTGTCATCTTCCTGATGCGACATCGGGTGGACCTGCAGCTTTTGTGTCTCGGAGAACTTCAGGAAGTCTTTTTCCCCTCAGCGTCCCAGAGGCAGCAAAGGTAGGCACTGAGCACCGGCGGCAAGGAGCAGCAGGATTCAGATCACAAAGTCACAAAGTCACAATGTCACAAAGTCACAAAGTCACAAAGTCCCAGGGGTTGGAAAGGCCCTTCGGAGATCCCCTCCTCCAATCCCTCTGCTCCAGCAGGAGCCACGCAGTTCAGGGAGAGCGGGCCTGCCAGGAGCGTAAACACATATTAATAATTCAGACCATTCTATTTTAGACTGGAAATGTGCTGCCCCTTATCCAGATATATGGCTGATCGATAGGAATGGGTGCCTGAAATAGAGAGCTCTCAAAGCTCTCTACAGTACCAGGAGGGGCGGTGGCTCAGAGGCAGCTTCTCCTCCCCAGGGAGTTCCCTCAGCTCTGTCACCAGTGATTACTGCTTTGTGCCCTGAAACGACCGCTTTATATAGATTTGACTTCAGATCCTGAAAGCTGAATGACCAAATCTCTTTCAGGAAATTATTTTACCTCAAGCGTTGACGCTGGGAAATGCATCATCTGATTTTCTGGGAAACAGCAACTGTTATATTGGTAGAAAACACAAGTCACGGGGTTTTACAAGCGGTTCTCCTACGCAGGCTGAAATCGTCGTTGCGGGCTTCCTGGCATTCCTGGTTTTCTCCTGAAAAGTTATACCTGATGATGTTTTAACTATGAGGTTAAAAGTCAGCTGTATATAAGTCCGATATAGTCTTTTGGATGCATTTGCTTATCATGACACGCAGAAGAAAACGGGAGTTAGAACACCCGTGGTTTATTGTTCAATTTTGTATCGTGATGACTCCTCAGCTAACGCAAAGACGTACCAAAACCAAACACCAAAATCAGCACAAATCTTTAGGGTAACTTCCCATTTTAAAAAGCTTTTAACTAGATTGTGCATTTCTGAGCAATGTGCACGCTGAAAGGCAGGAGAAGCAGCTTTTGAGCAGCACAGTCTCTCATACGGAAGCATCCTCATTTCTGGGAGCTTTGCAGGTCTTCTCGTCACAGCCAAGTGGCCAAACCCTCCCATGAAAACAGGAATCCATGGAATTCTGTCCAGGAATTCTGGTCCTTTACCAGCCAGCAGAGCCATCGGTGATCCAGAGAGCAGATTTAGCCATTTAAGCAGCAAGCACATTCAAAGGGTTGAACTTGGTCCGTGTGCCCTGCCCTGGGCTTTCCAACGCTGCTGGAGACAAGGAGGTGGCCTTCAAACCTCTTCTGGTTGCTTCCAACTGGACATCCCATGTTCTCTGACCAGTGTCAACCCTCCAACCTCCAGAGAGGAACGTCCTGCCCCGTGGTGCATTAACTACATATTGCCCATTCGGGGGCACTTTTCCATCTCCACAGCTCCCTGATGCAGAGGAACAGAGCTCAAATAACCTTAATTCGCTGATTAAAATATACAAGTGAAAAAACCAACCCAAACGTTAAACCACCAAGCGCCCAAAGCTACGCAGTCAGGTGTCGAGCAGCAGAGTGTTCTCCTCATTGTCACAAAAGTTGTTAGATATTAAAGCAGCTACATAATCACAATTCCTTCATCTGCAATGATGATTTCCTTTCTTAACAAAGCAGAAAAGAACATAGAATCATAGAATTGTTTGAGTTGGAAAAGATTTTTAACATTCTCGAGTCCAACCATTAAACACGGAACGATTAGAAATCGCCAGAAGATTCCAAGTCAATTAAAATAAAAGGGAAAAGAAGAAAAAAAAAAAAAGTGAGCCAAGATTTCAGCTGTGTGGCTCCTCGGCCAACTGCACAGATCGATCTGTGGCAATGAAAGGGAAAAGCTGGAGTGACGCGTCGGGAAGCTGCATTTAAAAACTCGTGGCCACAAATTCTAGACAACCGTTGGGAGATTTATGAGCTTTTCTAGGAGAGCTTGTGTAGCAGTGTTGTGGGAAGAAGATGCACCAAGAATTACCGTAAGCCTTCCGCGGGCTCCAAAACAATAGCCTGTTAGGGGACGATAAATTCTACGTGCCTGACTCCAAGGTTAATGTTTTTTGTATAAGGAAAAGGATTTTTTCTTTTTTTTTAAATAAAAATGCAGCCTCAGCACTATCCTTCTTCCTATGACTCCAGGAAGAGACCTCTTCACGAGCAGCAGGAACCCTGCCAGTTTTGCTGACTCTACAGGGCAGGACTCCAGGCTTTGCTCCCCACCTTCCAGAACCCAGCCGTGCCACAATGGAAGCCACCACCTGGTGCCACCAGCCACCCCCTGCCACCACAATCTCCTACCAGACCTTGCTTGCCACGTGGCCAGTGTCCCCACAGCATCCTTTTGCTAGTGGAATGCATTTGGGGCTTGTTGATGTGTTGCTTTGGTGACCCCCAGGTCCTCATGGAAAAACGGACAGGGCTCAGAGGAAGCCAGATGGGGGAGGGATACATTTTCCGGTCCTAACAATAGTAATTATTTTGACATCTTATTTTTCTGAAATGATTGATGGCTGAAAAAAGTAATCTCTACAAACATAAGACATGTATATTAATTTTAAAGTAATTCTGTTAAAAACTAAGAAGTATATGTACAATTTACGTCTCTGAAACACCTAATTTTCATTTTTAGGACCTCATCTTGCCTTTTGTCCCAGATTTTTGCTGAGATCTGAGGGCCTTTAACTGAAACCCTGCTGGCTTCTAATTTGGGGGCAAATCTCACTTTTGTTGTGTAGCTCTGAATCTGCTCAGTCATTTACCTTCCCTGCCTTGTCACAGCACTTATTCACACACACAGCTGCGTCTCCCTGGAAATCCTGCTCCAGGCCATCGCTGTCCCGAGCCGCACACAAAGCTGGAATCTCCACCCAGCGTGGCCTTGGCACCGCTGTATTTGGTGGTCTCGCTGACCATGGTAGGGTCTCAGTGCCTGGAAAGAAATCATAGAATTAGTTTGGTTAAAAGGGACCTTGAAGATCAGTGAGTACAAGTGTTGCCCCATCCCTGCCAGGGCACCACTAACCCCTGTCCCTTAGCACCACATCTCCACAGCTTGGAAAGCCCTTCAGCCACAGGCACTTCACCACTGGCCTGGGCAGCCTGGGCCAGGCCTGGACAACCCTGAAGGGGAAGAAATTGTTCCTTAGCTCCAACCTAAACCTCCCCTGGGGCAACTTGAGGCCAGTTCCTCTTGTCCTGTCGCTTGTTCCTCAGGAGAAGAGCCCAACACCCTCTAGCTCCAACCTCCTGAATTTCAGCGAGTTGTGGAGAGCGAGGTCTCCCCTGAGCCTCCTTTTCTCCAGGCTGAACAAGTCCAGGTCCCTCAGCTGCTCCTCACCAGACTCCTGCTCCAGACCCTTCCCCAGCTCCGTTGCCCTTCTCTGGCCACGCACCAGCCCCTCAAGGTCCTTCTGGGAGTGAGGGCCCCAAAACTGACCCCAGAATTTGAGGCGTTTCCAGTCCAGGGGACAATCCCCGTCCTGGCCCAACTGGCCACAGCAGTGTTGACCCAGCCAGGATGCTAGTGGCTTCTTGGCCACCTGGGCACTCTCTGGGTCATCTCCAGGCGCTGGGCGCTAAACAGAGGACTCCACTTGAAGCTCGGTGAGGAGGCGCCCGGTGGATGACGTAAGCGCGACGCCGGGATGACGTCAGAGCCGGCGGCCACTGGCGGCGCCCGCCGGGAGCCGTAGTCCTCCCGCGCTTGAGGCGCTGCGCCTGCGCAGAGCGGC
>VWZK01016291.1:0-77319 GCA_013396935.1 Baryphthengus martii | reverse complement strand
GCTCCGGGGAGAGCCGGCGCCGGTGCTCTGGGTTCCTTTCGTCCCCCAGCGCCCCTCGAACCGTTTTGCCGTGCCGCTCGGCGTGGCTGGGCAAGGCTCGTCCTCCAGAATGAGGGATAAAAACTTCTTAAAATCTGCCGTGTTCTGTCTGAAGCTCCGTGTTGCCGTTTTGGGAGCTCTCTGCAAACTCGCCTGGTTATAGCTATGGAAAGGTAGCAGTGTGGGTTCTTCCAGAGTTACACGAGCTCATGAATCAAGTCACTGCTGTGTTTTGCTGCTTTGTAAACTTGTGTCACCCGGTGTGAAAGTGGTTGTGATGCAGCGTGGTTGTTTGGGTACAAAAGAGCACATAAATGTATTTCCTGCAGCGTCCTTTGAAAGATGCATTCCCAGAAACTCTGCTCTTATCAAAAAGACTAGTTTGGTGCTTTTTATTTTAAAGTTTAAAGGGTGTCACACAGTGGTATTTTGCGATGCCCTTCCCACTGTTACAAGGTTGAACCTCTTTCTCTGATGTCATCTCCCAGTTGAAGACTGAATCCTGGTCGTCTTGTTCTGAACATTGAAACCAGTGAACTATCGAAACCAGTGTTTCGACAGTGAGCTAAGATTTGGGCAGCCTCCTGCTGTTACTCAGCAAACTGCAGCAGGAAAAGGCTCTTCTAAGAGGTTTTGTGCACTGTCCCAGTTCAGGAGAAGCAGTGACAGTGCTGCAATTTGTTTTAGACAAGGAGGAGAAGATGATCTGATTGGTACTTCTTGTGTACTCTAATCATTTTTTTAGTGCTTCAGTCACGTTTGGTAGGTGTTTAGGAGCTTCAAAGATGTATTATGAGCTGTGAAGTGTAAATAAGCATCTGGAGGAGAGGGCCAGAGGTTGGTGGCTCACCAAAAGCGAGCAGAAGTTGGCTGATGTATCTTCCACTAAGGAGCAGCTCTCTGGTTGGTCAGCATTCACATCGCTCCCCTTGGACACATTTGCTCTCACTGGTGCAAAGGGTGCGTGGAGCCCCAGTTTCTGCCTGGGCAGCAGCTCAGGCCTTGCAGAGCAGAGGTGTTCCCCTTCAGTCCTCCTCCTAGAACGTGCTGTGAGGCTGCGAGGCTGAGGAACGTCGCGGTGGTTCACAGCCTGGCTCGTCGGTGGTGCTCAAGATGGAGTTTGGAATGAAAAAGCTTTTGAGCAACCCTTAGTCTGATTTAAAGACTTTTCCCCCTTTTTTTTTGAGTAGCTAATCTGGAAAAGAGATTTTTGTGGACAAAGTGGTGGACAAATCCGTAAGCGGTCTTGTATCACGCTGTGGGAGTGGCCAGGTCTTTCTGATCTTTTGAGCAATGACGTGTAAATTTGACGCGCCTGGTCCGTAGATATTTAACTTTCACCGTTTGGGCTCCCATGTGGAGCAGTTCTGACCACTGCGCTTGGTGGTGGGAGTGTCAGGGTCCCTGAGCACCTGCAGTCTCCACTGCTTTTATGAGCAGGATTGAACCTTTACTCTGGATTCAGCAGGGAAGGGAGGATATCTGACTGCTCTGGGTATAAATTCCTCCTGTTTTGTGTTAGAAGTCTCCGCTGCTAGCATTCCGGTGGCCAGTTTTGTGTCAGTCTCCCTCCTGGGACCAAAAGTGTACATTTAATATTTGGTTTGCCTGTTTTTGTTTTGTTTGTACTCATACTATGTGCCTAAGGGCAGGAATTTGAAAAGCCAGGAGGAGGTACTTGCATTATGATAATACCATTTAACTGTGGACATCTTATTGCTCATGTGCTGTGCAGCATTAAAATAATACCAGGTTTCATTGTAATAAATAAATAAATTTGGGAAGCTCTTTGTTTAGATGAGGCTTAGAATGTTTTGTGAAAACATCCTGAGGAGGATTCCTCAGAGACCGTAGCGTGAGCTCGCAGGCCTTCCAGGAAGAACCTTTTCCACCGGCCTCGATAAAATAAATGGACCTGAAGCAGCTTTCAGTTGATATTCCCTGTTCAGGCTCTGGGAAGGAGGGGCCTGAAGCCAAGACGGGACTGGTTTTCAACGCGATACTGGCCTTGCTGTGGCTTGGGGTTGTACCCACTTTCCAGGAGCGTTGCGGCACCGAGATCGTCAGACTCCTGCGATGGACCTGGCGGGTGGAACAAATGGAAAAACCTGCCTGGTAGTGTGGCAAAATTAATTGATGTCCCAAAGCAGATGGTGCAGAGGGTAGTGTTGTCTGGTGGCTTTCTCTGAAGATACTTATTACCCAGTTGGCAAGAGGAGGGGGAAAAAAATACACGTGTTGTTTCTCAGGGAAATACCTTTTCTTCCAAGTGTCTGTTACATTTGGAGATAGCGACCTGATTTTTTTGATAAAATCGATACTCAATAATAAGTTTAAAGTGAAAATTGTGATGCTGCCCAGCCCTCTGGCACTGAAGTGCTGTGACATGACAGTCTTTGAGGGGCTAGGTTTTGTTGTGGAGACCCTGTCAAAGCCGGCTCTTGTTACGTTCCCGAGACATCTGTTTTGGAGAAGACCAACGTAAACATTTGAGATAATACGAGAGCAGCTTTCCGAAGATAATATCTTCATAGATATCTTTCCAAGTGTGTGTTTAATGGTGTTAAATGAAGGAACACTTGGGAAGAATCTCTCCTATATTTAAGGAAAGCAAAGCTTTTGGTGTAAAGGTTTGAAAATAGTTGAATGTTTCTTCTTTCTTTTTTTTCTTTTTCCCCAAATGTGGCCCTCTGTGTGCTGGCCGGGGTTTCAGGGTTCCTCCCACCCCAATCTTTTCACTCCCCGTCCCCTCCAGTGGTGCACGCTCCCAATGTGACCGCTTCTGTTCTTAAGTCTGCTCCCGAGATACCGTCTTGTCTTCCTTTGTTTGTTTTAAATCACAGGAATTGGGCTGTAAACAAGATGACAGTTACTCTTCTGACATCCTACTGAAGCAGGGGGATAAAAATCAGCCAACATCTGATGATAGGGGAGAGACGAAGGAAAGGAATGTGTGTTTCCATAAATAAGGGGTTGCGTGAGCGCCACGATCGGTAACACCCATTTTGGGTTGCTTCAGGTCCCTCAGTTACCATCTGTGTAAGGTTGTCCAACACCCAAACTGCAAGAAAAAAAATCCCTTGAAATTTTTGTACCTTGTGACATGGCTCAGGTCTCTAGTGCCCTTTAAGGATCCAAGTTCCTACTTCTGTGAGCAGTCTACCTGCGGGAGAATACAAACCCAATCACCAACCAGAATAATAACGTTACTTTTAAAGTTGTTGTTTACTTGTCTGAGATAAATGACCAGAAAACGTCCTTTCTCGTTGCTATAAAGATGCAGTAACTTTCAGAACTTTTAGTTCATGAAAGTTTTTCTTCGTAGGGTCGTTATTCTTAGCTTCAGGATGTGATTTGCCTGAGGACATTGGTTAAGGCTGGAAATGGTAAGGTCGCTTCAGAGGTGGTCTCTGTGAACGTTCCTCGGTGGTTTAAATTGGCCACCACCGTGAAAAAAATGGAATAGTAAAGGAGAACAGGGGGGGACTTTTTTTTAGTTCTGGCACTGTCTTGGTTTGCATAGTTCTGTACAGCTTGCTTGGTACATATTTAGTAGAAAATTTCATTTAGAGACAGTCAGAAGTGAATGCTTCCCAAATTCTTGTTGAATTCAGAACAGCTCTCCTTCCTTAGGTTTTGTGTGAAATTTGAGGTGTTGAAACAATTTTAGAAATAGTCATAAAGGGAGTTTTTTATTAATAACAGTGTGTTTCCATTGCATTGAAAAAAAATGAAGGAAAATGATCCTCCAGGCTTTTATTTATCATTTAAAGGTCTAATCTGAAAGAGTGGGTGTGTGTCTTTGTTTGGGTTTGTTGTGGTTTTTGGTTTGTGGTGTTTGGTTTTTTTTTTGAAGGTAAGTTAAAATTGTCTGTAGTTCTTGGGGTGAGGCTGGCAATAAAAAGTTTATCATTAACCAGGTTATGACTGCAAACTTGTCTCTTCATCTCCTCTAATTTTTTTTAAGTCCTCGCGATAACAGCTCCTCAGGATTGAGAGAACTTTGGATAAATAACGTAAAGCCAAAGGACTTTGAAAATTCATGAAGTTAAGGGAGGATTTCTAAGGACGGAGGGAATTTGGTGGTGAAATGCCCATGCAATTATTGAAGCTGTGGCTTATTTGCTATATTTTAGATTACTTTTTTTTGAAAAAAAAAAAAAGATTAAGTGGGCAACTTTTATGCAGAATTGCAAGAAAATCTTACTCTCCAAGTGACGATCTTCTCTTAGGATAGTAAATGGGAGTATTGTCATTGGCCTCTTTTAAGGTTGGAAACTGTTTTCCGATATATCTCACGGTGGAATAGAAGGAACAAAGTAGTTGAGCGGGGAAAGGATGTAGCTGTGAGAACTGCCTGCTGCCATCAGAATTACAGATGAGTCACCACTGAAATGCCACATTTAGAGAAAAGGAGAATTTACTTTTTTTGAATGAGGCAGTTCCTTTCTCCCCCTTTCACAATTTAAAGGGAAAGTTTCCTTTTTTTGTTTGAGTTGGAGTGACCTCATTCCTTCATATGAGATGCTTGTAAATGAGAGCCTTGTTTCCTCCTGGGCTTGTATTTAACAGAACGCGTTCAGCTTGCACTTAACTTGCAAATTCGAGACCAGTAGTTTGTAGGAAACAAGTATCATGTAAAAGAGTTTCCATGCACTAACTGCTTCCGTAGTACAAGTGACCAAACAAGGCCTTGCTACTGAAAAGATATTAATTTAATTTTTATTTTTTTAAAAAGAAACCGTTATCCAAGGCTAAAATCATTCTTTCTTCTGCAGTGGGGTGATATTACTGGGTCGTGTTGTTGCAGTCAGCTTTGTTGTCTCAATTAACAAATGGGTTTCTCAAGAGGTGAAACTTCAGCGAGAAGATGTGTTGTTAATAATTCTTAATAATTCTCTTTATCCTCTTAATTCGCGGTGGAATCGTCGTATCTTTTCTTGACCGAATAAATTACAACAAAGAGAAAAGTTAAAGTGTGTTTTGTAAGTGTCATGTTTACAAAACATTAAATAGTTTTTTCTTCTTAAAAAATAAACTTATTTCGCATTTTAGATCAAAGTTACATCCCAGGAGTGATCCATACTTGCGTTTCCATTCTTTGTTAAAAATGCATTGGAAATATGCTGCATTCTGAATTGATCTGCTTGTCAGAATAATGTAAGAACTGGATTTGCAGTTTGCCTACAGAAATCTTCGCTGGTGTTTGTTTTTTCCAGCAGTATCTGCTTGTTTTGGTGATACAGAAGCCATTTAGATGTCTGAGACACATCCTATTTTTATTATTTTTATTTATTTTTTTTTTACACAAATGAACCTAAGCCACACTCGGCAAACTTCCACCAATTTAGTGAAAATAGAAATTTTCTTATTTTACTTAGAAGGATGGGATCACAATTTAGTACGGAATATTTGTTGAAGTCACTGAAATGGTTTTGTGCTGCACTTAGTTCATTCTCTAATACCAAATTTTCATGAAGACACCACTTTTCAGCTTGCTGACATTGTGTAATAACCCCCTTTGTTCCTCTTTTCAGATATTGTGGATGGAAGTGACCTGAAGCAGTTTTTTGAGAACAACTACTCTCAAATTTATTTTATATTCTATGAAAACTTCATAACACTGGAAAATAGCTTGAAACAAAAAGGTAAGCTTTTTAGAGTTTTGCCAGCGGTTGTTGAGTCAGTTTTCCTTAACTGTTCTGTTGGAGCTTATCTCATGATTCTATAGCTCACAATTAGCTGTATTTGTATTAAGAGTTTAATGCAGAAAAGGCTCCTGGCTTGAAGCTGAGCACAATGACAGTGCTTTGCAGACCTGGGACTCTGCGTGTCCCTCCTTTGTATTTCAGAGAGTGGGGCACTGAAGTTTGGAAATATCCTGCTCTTTTGATACTCAATAAAGATAAGAAAAAGAAACCAAGTGCAACTTCTTTGACTTCAACAAATAACAGCAATGTAATTTTTCTGTCTATATCATACCTTCTGTTTATAGCAAACAATACTGTTTTCTGTTTTACAGGGAATAAATCACAGAGGGAGGAGCTGGACTCCATCCTCTTTCTTTTTGAAGTAAGTCCTCCATACTTTGAATCTCCTTTTTATTTTAAATCTCATATGTGCCCTTACACCGTGACGATGAGGGGTGAAGCTGGGTCCCGATCAGAGTGACAGCAGGTGTTGCAGGACTGTACAAGGTGACAGGCAGAAGAGAACCTGGATGTGCATTAGGCTTTCAGAGAAATAAAAAATTTGGTCTTTATGACACACATCAGAAGTCTTAGCCTAAGCTCTACCTGTCCCTGAAGTGAGAGATCTGTGGGGCCTTTAGTTGTTTGGTTGGTGCTTTTTTTACCAATCTATTAGGTGAATAATTGGCCTGCTTTCTTACAGGTAAATACACACATCATCTCTGAATTTCTGTTTTTTTAGTTCAACTACTTTTAGCTTGAGTGCTGCATCGTAGAAATATTACCTTTGTTTATATTGTGTGTCGTTTTTTGGTGGGGGTGGTAGAAAAAAAAACCAAACCCCACAACTTTCAATGGGACTCTAGAAATGGCAGTTTAAATATTCTGAACTCTCATCCCTCTCTCTAAAATTGGAAAAAAAACCCCAAACAACCCAAACAAAAAAACCCACAGAAATATACAGCTTCACATTAATGCAAAAAAAAATGTATTTTGTGGTTAGAATAATATTTATACTGATAAGAATGATGCTGTTTAGCCTCACATACCTGTAATAGGAAGAAGAAGAAATGCATGAATATATGAAATAAGTGTTACTCTGGGTCTGGATTGAGAAGAATTAAATTATAGCCTAGTCATCCACAGCTCTGAGGAAGGAAAAAAGGTCTCTTAAGTTATTTGTGTAGTATTTGGAGCAATCCTCTTCATGGTGTTTATCTACTGGAAGTAAGTTTGCAATCCATTTATAACTAACACTTGGTAACATAATGATAGGGAGTCAAGTTTTTAGAGAGGGCTTTTAACACACAGACCAAGGATCCATCACTCTGAACACAGGACAAAAAAACATGTAAATACCAAGTAATGAAACATTCATATGGTAAGCCATAGGAAAGAAAATAATTAATTGTTAAGCTTGCCATATTTAATCTGATGTCGGCGTGAGCCAGAGGTTTCCTGGAGCTTTCTTCTAATTAGCTAAATAGGTAATTACTTGGGATGAACAAATCCTGAATCCAGGTGCTGAGGGTTAACAGCTTAAAAATCAATACAAATATTTATGAAAGGAATTGCCTTTTCTGGTGCGATTTGGTGGGTATTTAGCAGCTGTTCTTCAGTGACACCTAGTGTGGAAATTAAGGAAAAGTAGCAAAGGCCTTTTCCAGAAATCCGAAAACTAAGTTGACTCAGTTGTAATTTACCGAAGTCTTAGTTGTACATGTCAGGTGCGTAGCTTGGCCACTCAGCTCTGACTTCAAACAACATACTAATCAAAGAAGAAATATGGATGAAAAGGGAGTAATACAAAAGGTTAGCAGTTCATTTTGTGAAGTGCTTTTTTGCAGTTAATATTAGAAAGTTCTTAGATTTAATTTTATATTCTCTAAGGTGCTTTGGCCTCGTCTTTTTCCAAACCGACACCAATGAAACTATACAGCAACTGTAACGATCTGTAGTAGTTGTCTCTCTTTCAGCTAAAAGGCCAAAATGATGTGAAGAACACATTTGCTTCCCAAAGTCACTTTGAGTAGCTGTCATTGCTTAGAGGCTCTTGGATCCTGCTGTAGTTCAGGTCTCCCCGTGGCTTTGTAGGTAGTTTGGTTAGGTACCCCCACCTCCCACGCACAGTACGTATGCTGAAAGCCGCTCAGAATCAGTTTTTTTGTTGTTCTTGTTTATTTTTCACCAGTGCCCATCAATATACCACAAAGTGCCTCTTGTGTTTCCCAGGTCCTTGATTTATAAAAGCATACTGTGTTTTTCATCTAGCTTGTGCAGAAAAGTTGGTTTGCACTGTAATCTCTTCACTTCTGTAAATCCACCGTGGTGAAAAGGTGAGTGGAGTGAGTCTCTGGGTCAGGACACAGAGTAAGCACAATTTTTTAGTTTTGAAAATTATTTTTTTTAAGAATCCTGGAAAGGTATCTAGTGTAACCCTGAGTGGCCTTGCTCTTTATGTTGTAGCAGTAGCTCCTGGCATTCGTACCTTCTTGTTGTCCTTAGAAGCACATCTAAACAGAAACTACAACGTCATAAAAACCCGCATCGGTGAAATCCTGAGCTCTTTTTGCTTCCTGCTCCTTTCAGAAGACTCAGGCGCCATCTGGCTAGTTTTATCAACGTGGATCTTCTTTTCTATCTGTAGCGTTTTCTCAGCGGGGTTGGCTTAGCTTAGGATGTGGCTCCTAATTACGTGATACGTTTTGAATAAAACTGAGTAGAATTGAGTTCTGCAGGAATAAATCGTGTATTGAAACTGGACAATGTGGAAAGTACTTGTAACGTTCTTTACAAGGAATAATCAAGTCAAGTTGTTGTCAGGTTCTTATTGCCACAGGTCCTGGTTTCTCATTTTGGGGATTATCCCCTTTATTTAACTTTTCCCCTTTATTTAACTTTCTTTTTACTATTTGCATTTTCCTCGTGTCTGTACAGCTTAATTTCCCCATCTGCAGGTTATCTTACACTTGAAATCAAATTACCGTGAAGAGTGGCAGCTTTAAATTCAGGTGGTAGGTTCTGTCACAGCTTTTCAGTGGGTTCCCAGTGCCTAGTGCACTTAACCAGCTCCCCTCTTTAACCTCAGGTCTGTCACACAGACTGGGCTGGCTGGTTCTTAAGCTCAAGAGAGTAAAAGGGCTTCTTTGTTCATAACAATAGAATAGTTTATAGCCCTTCTTTCTTACACGCAGAAAATTACTTTTTTGAACCATCTGCAATTTATTCTGCTGTAGTTTGATCAGTTCATCTGTTAGTGCTCTTAAAATAACACCAAAGTCATCCTCACAGCCTTCTGTTGTAAGTTCTAACTACACGTTGCATGTGCTCGACTCTGAGGTCTTGCTGTTTGATGGTACACGCAGAGCAGGAATATGTATCTTATGTGCTTTGGGCAGGTGTTTCTCCCTCAAGAAATAACTGTAAATAATTCACTAAATGGAGTATCTCTTTCTTTAGATGGAACTGCTGTGGATGTGCTAACCTCACTGGGCTCTTGGCTTCACCCGAATTGGTGAACAAATTTCTAAATTTCTGCAGCTTTTAGTGGTTGAACGCTCTTATGGATATGCCACCCAACAGTACTTGAGCAGAGAGGCACAGGAGAGCTGTTCCACAGCCTTCCCGCTCTCTCCGCCCTGCAGCAGGGTATGGAAATAGGCGCAGAGCTGCCCATCGTGAAGTGATTCAAAAAAGCTGGCAAAAATAGGCGGCTTTCCAAAAGAAATCGCCATGCTGGTTAGGTCAGAGTGAATCTGTTGAAATAAAAAACTGTGGTGTGGTTTGTTTTTTTTAATTTTGCTAAGAGATCTTTCAAAAAGCAGCATCCTGTGTAAACTGGGATTTAAACTGAACATTATTCCCAGTCATGCAGGAAGTCCAGAAGAAAAAGAACTATGGATAATCAGTTAAAAGAACTGACAGATACCCTGATGGGTTGATCAGTAGTAATACCTAATTTCTATTTCGAGTGTGCTGTAATGGATTACCATATAGATGCAGCAAAGCGCTAAGCATTAAATAGATCTCTGTGCTTTCTGGAAAAGCAATATTATTTCGCACCGTGGGGTTTCTCAAAATATTTCTTATTAGCGTACGGTGGAAGGAGAAGCAAGATGTCAATAGCCAGGTGGGATTTGCCGCGGTGTTGCCAACAGCCAGGGCTGGAGGAACCGTCGGTTGTTTGATAGGAGTAGCAGGATGCGGCTTTTAGAGCTCCGGCGGTTGGGAAGATGGAGAAGATCTTCTTGTGAATGCTGAAAGGACAACAACGGGAGCGTGCTCGTGACTTGTGTCCCCCTGCAACGCCATCTCAGCCTGGGGGCTCTAATGCACGCCTGGAAAATTGCTGGGTGACAGGCATTCTAGCCCTAATTGTGCATTAACTTGTAGCATTCTCAAGTTTTTATTTCGTAGTGTGGGCTTTGAACCAAGATAACTGGTTTCTTGCGTTGCAGGACCAAACGTGGACTCTGAATTCAGCTTCTTTGTTTTCGTTCTAATCTGCCGCAAGGCTTTCCTGTCGTCAGTGGGTAGCTGGGATGATAGAGATCTAATCTGCTTTTTAAAAAATTGCTTCTGTTCACTGTTTGGTAGTAACTATGCAGGTGATTAATCGTAGCTTTGCATTTTTTCAAAGTGCATCAGAATATTGCTTTCTTTTTCCCCTGGTTTTAAGATGCTGAGGAGGAGAACAGTGTGGGAAATGACTTAAGTGTTTCAACTTTTGTTGTATGAAAAGAGTTTGGGATATGGAAGCTCTCCTCAGATAGGAACGTCTGTCATTTCACTATTTATTTCAACCCATGAACTGTTTTGGTTCAGTCACCTGACAAGGGTGTTTATTTCTGTGTTTTTAAAGAAAAAAAACTTGCAAGCCTGTTCCTTTCTTCCTTAACTCTCCCAGCTTCATGCAGTTTAGAGTTTCCCGTTGCTTTTCCTGGTGCTGGTTGTACTCTACACCAGCATTTCTTTGCCAGGTTTTCTCAGGGCACAACCTAAAATCCACTAACACTTGGATGCGAGAATTATTATGAAGTTCTTTTTCAAAATGAGTCTTTATCGTGCTGCTTTGCTACCGTATCAGCTTGTGCAGCTGACACCTTATCACGGGTTCCAGGCGGTGGACTGACTTTGCGTCCAAGTTTGGGTGACGTGGTGTAACGCGTGAGATCCCACCACCTTCACACCGTGCTCGGTTACACCCGACTTTTAAAGAATTTTACTGTGTCATCTGAAATAAATGAAAATGTACATTTTCACTAGGAGTATTACCAGATTTCTGTTGAAACATTCTGGTGCAGAAGTGGTGCTTGGTTTTTTGCTTTTTCTGAAATTTAATACAACTAATTCTCAAAAGTTAGTGTTTTGAAACAAAGGAGAGAGAATTTACATCCAAAGACAAGCTGAAGGCATCTTGTTAGTGTGGCCTAAAAAAAGAAATTGTTCTTAATGATCTACTTGATGTAATGATGTACTTTTTATACTAACTTAATGGAAACAAAATATAGGTGGACGGGGAGTTAGACCTCTGGCCATCACCCGCCTGCTTCTGCGGTCCCTGCTGCCCCAGAGTCCTGGGGAGGGAGTGGCGGGAGGAACACTGAAACAAAACCCAACCAGAGCCTGGAAGGGATGTGCCCAGTTTATATTTTTGTTCTAGGTCAACTTCTAGAACTGCCAAACTCTAGTTGGGGAGCGTGTGCTGTGGTAAAGATGTGAAGAAGACCAGTCTGTCTGTGTGACCTCAGGTCTAGTTCCCTAAGTCTATGAACTTTTCATGACTTCCACCTTCTGCCATGGAGACAGGAATGTTCCATTTTTTTTCAAAAAGAATTTGAGCGTTGCGCATAATTTCTGAAGCGCTTTGTTGTCAAAAAGAAAAGTCTGTCCTATTCCATCCCTCAAGCGTAGCGTTTTTAACGGCAACGATGATTCACGTGTTGGCCGTCTCAACGGGATTGCCAAAAACGCCAGTTCTGGCTTCCTTGGCTGTGAGGCTTTATTTCCTCTCGTCAGCTTTTGTCTGCAAAAGACCTGCAAAAAAATGGGTCAGCCTTGCTCAAGTGACTTGTCGCTCATTCTGCATCCTGCATGCGGTATTGCTGAAAACTTAACGGCGCTTTCTTGTGCAGAAGTTTTGTTCCGGTGATTTTGTTGGGTAACTCCAAGGAACTCCGGCTGTTAGGCGTTTCGAACGCTTGTTGAATTGTATTTCCAAAAGTGGATGCTCAAAACTAGTTTCCCCTTTAAATATATCTTCTTAATTTCACATGTCAGTGGCTGAAAAGTTCTGAGACACATTTTTCTGGCTAATCTACATGAAACCATCTTGATTTTCTCACTTTTTTTGGAGAGACTGAGCAGCAGTAAGTTAGCTCTCCTGTGCAGGGAGTAAAGTGATGGGCAGGAGTCCTTGCCATGAGAGACTTTTTTTTTTTTTTCTTTACTCTGTTGTGTTCTCTATGTATCTATCACCATTTCATTTCTGTCTCGTGTATCACTTTCTCTGTATCCTCTGAAGGAGCCAGTTTATTACAGAAAGTTTGACTATTTAGTTTTCTTTCCTGCAGAAAATATTGCAGCTGCTACCGGAGAGGATTTTTTATCGATGGCATTTTCGCAGCATAGGTAAGAAGAAATGGTTTAAAAACATTCTAGTACATATAATAAAAATCAGTGTTTTCTGTAGTCCCTTCCCTGGTTCTGCAAGTCCTGTTAACCCCAGAATGGTACACAGATAGTACTTACGTACGAGACTTGAAGCTGAAAATACTCAAAGCAAATGGAAAATGTTTCACCTGTTCTAACAGCTGTGTGTTCCTTCTTTTGTGTGGTTTTGGTTGCCTGCTTCATTATTATTGCTCTTAAATGTTTGTATTTCTGGATTTACCCAAATCCTCTTCCCTTTCTTCTCTTCCATGTGCTTTCATTTCTGCTGGAGAGCTGGGAGAGTGATGGGAAGAGATTAAGGACAGAAAGATAAATTTTTTAGTAGCTCTTTTTATATATTTTTTTTTCTCTTAATGAGCGATCTGCAATTTTTCTGACCTTTATAAGTGGAATTATGGAGAGGCACTCTGTTCTTTTTCCACACTCCTATGGAATTTACTGTACATGCTCTGCCTTTTGGAGCAAGGGGAAGAGGAGGAGGACTCTTGCATGGCAGAGACAAGTCTTGGGCTTAGGAAAGCTCTGCTTTATAAATATTGAAAACTGAAATACATTTATTTTCATAGTCAAACCACCTTGAAATTCAAGGAAGCTGTTTAACTTGATAATTTCCTCTGAATTAAAACAGCTTTGGTTCCTCACTACTTTGAAAATTGTGCTTTTGAGCGCTACCGAAGTGGTCACCACTTACTCTTTTACTGTTCAAGTAAATTTTATGATGCTTTTTTTTGGAAGGAGAGGTTCTATTTTTTTCTTGTTTGGGTTTGTTTGCAGCGCTGTTCCATCAGCTGCCACATCTTCCATCAGAACAATGATTTTACGGTTGCAGAGGAAACAAGGAGTGGAAGTTAAAGGTCAAGGAAAGGGCTGTTGTTACATTTCTAGTTAGCAGCGACAAAAATAAAAGGATGCATCTGCTTGACCGCTTTACCACCGTTCCATCTGAATTACTGCAGAACAAATTGGATTTAGTCAGTTGTTTTCTGGCGAATGTATTCTCTATGTTTATGCTTCTCTCAAATAGTCAGATTCAGATAATTTTTCTAATTTTTCATATTTCTAAAACCAGAACCAAAATATTTTGTAGTATTAACAGTTGTGAATGCAGTATAGATTGCTGGCATCTTTTTTTTATCATTATGAGTGTGTTTGAATGCATTACTCCTACAAGTTGGACTTCCCAATTTCTCCAAATCTATCAAGTCAAAATTTCCCCTAGAAATCTGATTTTTGATTGAAACTAATCTGAGAAATTATCACCTGACTAAAACCAAAGTACCTCACTGTAAAAGGTAAATGATAGTTAATTTTATAACACTGATGATGACCGTAACTAGATTCACTTTGGGTTTTTTCACCCCATGGTTTTCCTTTCCTTAAACACCAGTGCAGTAGCCACATAGTAAATGGCATTAAAGTTGCCTTTTCTGTAGTCATTTTTAAATTTAAGTTCAGATGCAAAGTGACCACCTTAGTATCTGATATGTGCCTGTTTAATTTTCCTAATCCAGGGTCGATTCTGAAGAAACTTTTGCACACTGGAAATGCTCTGAAGGTATTTCTTTCGGCTGATGTCTTCCTCTTTCTTTTCACTTTCATTCTTAAGAAGCATGTTACTTCCCAGTTTCCCAATATCACTGCTTTTCAGATTGTAATTTTCCTCATTCACTTTTTAATCATAAATTTTATCGTTGTAATCCTTTGTGGGGCCAAGACTTCAAGCTTTGTAGGACACGAAGCGTTGACTGCGCATTCCACTTGCCGTTATACGGCCGGAGCCCCTTTTTAAGGCACAGTCTTGAGATGAGCCAAGGTGGGTTTGTTCTCAGGACCTGGGGGATTGGAACTAGGACTTTTGGGTTCTGATTGAAGTTGGAGTGGTAACTCTGGCTCCTGGGAATGCCACCGCCTTGGGTACAGCTTGCTCCCACCCTTCTCTGCTCCTGGCCAAATGAATAATGTGGTAGATTTCTCTTGGTGCGATGGGAAGGCTCGCTAGCGCCCGGCTGGGATGGAAGTACTCAACCTGCCTTTTCTTAACTGTTTAACAGTGTCACTGTGCATACAGATTGACTTGAATATCTTTTTCTACAAAATCATCCCCTTGTAGATAAGATGTGAAGGAATCCGACTGTTTCTTCTCTGGCTTCAAGCGCTTCAGACTAACTGCGCGGAAGAGCAGATATTAATATTTGCATGCCTTGTGCCTGGCTTCCCACCCATTATGTCCTCCCGAGGTCCCTGTACGCTAGATAACCTCATTAGTCCTCCTAATTCGCCTGACGGTGAGTAAATGAAGACACTTTCCATGGTGGGTGTATTGCCTCCTCCATCCACGGAGGCCATTGTGAGGCTGGCGGGATTCCTGGGCTGAATTTTGGGGGTTTTTGTTGGGTTTATTTTGGGTTGGTTTTTGTGTTTTGTTTTGGTTTTTTTTTTTTTTTAATTGAGCTGCAGTATAAACATGTTGCTGCAAAATACGTAGGTGTGTAGATTTCCAGCTTCTGGGTTAATCTGCAGTGACCCTTCCACAGTGTGGTAATTGGAGGTCAGTGCCGTCCTCGATGGTCTGTGGTGGGATCAGGGGAATACGGGGAGCCCCAGCAGTTACTGGGCTTTGTACAACTTAGCAGCGCGTTAATGCTCATTTTCAAATTAATCTTCTTAGAGAAAACATCTTGTATTTCACTGTTTTCAGTTTTTCTCTGTTTAAAATGTTTTCTTTTTATTTTAGCTAAGATTTTCCCGGAAGAGATAACCCCACTTCTGCCAGCTGTCTCTGGAGAGAAGATTGCTGAAGACCAGACCTGCTATTTTCTTCAGCTCCTGTTAAAATATATGGTAATTCAGGTGAGGAAGATATATGTTTTTAACTACTCATGTTTGGAGGAATCTTCTCCTGGTAGAAAATTAAGCCTATGCTATGTTTGGTTTTACCTCTCCCCTGGAAGCAACCGTCTTCTGCATTTTCTTATTCTTGTTTTTAAAGGGGAAATCATCCCTAACATATTTCCTTGTGCTGTTTTGGGCAGAAATAAGAAGTTTTTCACATTTGTGATAAGAATTAACGAGTGTTATCCCAACTTGCAGAATAACTGACTGGTTTGTTTGCTCGTGGTCGCGTTTAGAAAATTGCTGTGGGCTAAAGGTTGGTTCTCTTTGGACACATTCAAAGCATGTAAAGAACCACTGGAGAAAGAGAGAAAAAAGGAAAGATGGCTTTTGAGATTTTATATTTATTTTTTTTAAAAAAGGATGCAAGTAACACGTACATAACAAATTTTAATTAGAAATAGATCAAATTAGTCTGTACAGGAAAGAAGCGAAGATAACGTATGTGTTTAAAAGGTGCAAATTAAACAACATTTTACATCAAGTGGCAAGTGTATAGTCAATGAACATTAAAGAACTCACTATTAAAAAAAATAGATAAAAGATAATGAAATACTTTGAGATACGTTTTCTTCCTTTCTATCAAAAGACAAGCCCAAATGGTATTTGGAAGGGCTTTTGTCATCTTGAATAGATGCTTTATTTTGAAAAGTGGCTGTAGGAAATTCTCAACTTCCTACGCGACGCTCTTTGTTTTACCTATCAGAGTCTCACGGCACTTCGGTTATGAGTATTTTCACTGTTCTTTTTATGCCCTTCTTACGTGTTTGGGATCTAAAAAACCCGACTGCACTCTAAATCCAGCTGCGGTGTGGTTCATCAACACTCATTTATTTGTGTTGCTCCGTAGAGGGGAGGGCAGGAAGCTTCTTGCAAGTTCCTCCATTTATAGAGATTTGGAGAAACATCTGGTAGAGATTAACATCAGAAAATGTTTAAAAGAACACAAAGGAATAAATCCTCACGTGACTGAGGTAAACAAATCAGTTGAACTTAAATGATCATCTTGGATATAGGTTCAGTGAGCTTGTTATCTGCTCATTATTTATCTCTCTTGTTAAAGTGTGATTGTTTATTTTCTGTATTCAATGTGGAATTATTGTCTGTAACACATTAACTTAAAGCTTTTTGTCTGTTTCTCCTTAATTCCATGACAAAGGCTGCAAGCTTAGAGTGGAAGAATAAGGAGAATCAAGACACCGGGTTTAAGTTTCTCTTCACCTTGTTTAGGAAATACTACCTGCCCCACTTGTTTCCGTCTTTTACAAAGCTGACCAACCTCTACAAGCCTGTTCTTGGTAAGTCCTGAATTTTATCTTAAAAGTAGAAAAAGAAATAACAGTGACTGTTGTAAGTAGCATCTCTGTTATCCACTGGAGCGTCACTACTGTTGTGCTGAATGAGGGTTTTTCCTCCTTTGTCTCGTATTTTGATTTCTTCCTGGCACAACTTTTGATTTTTCTGAGCTAGTCTAGGAAGCTGCTGCTGCTCATTGCTGCAGAAGGGCTGGAGACCAGGCTTTCTGTGATTTTTTTCAGCCACGTACAAGTGGGTTTTTTGGTTGGTTCTTTTTTTTTCCCAAATCCAAGCATGGGAATGAATTATTATGACCCAACCTATCTCCCTTTGTCAGTCTTCCACTTTTTCCCATGTCTTTACTTTCTCTTATTTCAGGTTGTGCAGTGCTCTCTGCTCCTGAGTTAGCTTCACTTTCCAAGGTGCTGAGTATCCTGTTTCTTCTTAATCTTTGCATTATTGAGCGTCCCAGAGCCATCTTCTATTTCTCACTGTACTGTATTAATAAACTCTGTGAAAATGATAAAATTATAAAATTAACTTACTTTGTTTCACATTTTGCCCTTCTTTTTGTGGCCCTTTGGCTTTGGTTTGTGCGATACGAGTTATAACCATTGGGAAAGATCCGTGCTTTTGTTTTTACTTTTCTTTAGGAGTAATAAATGATGATAGAATATCAGTGTTAATATCATAAAATCAGGCAGTCACTGCACCTCTTATTTCACACAGAAAAAATGCCATTGGTGACACATTCGATGCCAGAGTCTGGAAGCAGTTACAGTTTTTTAAGACTAGATTTTCTTTGCGTCTTTTCTTTTCCTCTCACCAGATCTTCCTGATATCAGACCAAGACCGGCGTACGTTACAGCGACACGCAACAACGAAAATGTCTATAGCACCAAGATCCCATATATGGCAGCTCGAGTCGTTTTCATTAAGTGGCTCGTTACCTTCTTTCTTGAGAAGAAATATCTAACTGCTGTTCAGAACACGAAAAATGGAGGAGAAATGCTCCCCAAAATTATTCAGGTGAGCCGTAAAATTTAACTCTCTTTTCTGATGTTTCTTGAGTATAGCAGCTGCTTACAATGAGGTATTAGAAATATATATATTTGGCTTTTAAATTGCTGGTTGGAACTACTCTAAGATTAGGGACTTCACAATGGATTTTATAACTGTAGGTGCTTTTTCTTTCAAGAGGCTCTTCAGCTTCTTGTTAAAAATTTAGGATCAACGTCAACTTATAGTCTTCTCAGGAGCCGTAGGTCAGTGTCCAATCTGGGTTCAGCAGAAAAGCATACATGAACTGTTGTGGTAGAACTGGATATTTTCATGTCAGTTCTTTTGGGAGTTCCTCAGCAGAGAACTTTGAAGCCCCAAAGTAACAAAGTGTAGCTTACCTACTGAAAGTGCTTTTTCTTTTATTGATCTTTTCCTTCTCATTGGAAATTCCACCTCTTGTGTAAACTGCTGTGCCATTCCCATAGTTTTTCTGGCAACTCAGAGGAAGTTTTTTAGTCCTCTTTCTTCTGACTGCATCATTTCAGCCGGACACAGTTCGAGATGTTGCAAAATACAAGCAATGCCAGACCAAAACCTGACGAGGAGCGGTCAGGAGTACTAATATGCGAGAACATGAGCTGTGTATAGTGGTATGATCCATCTTTTCCTGAAAAAAGAAGGGAATTGAGGATTCCTCTTTGCTGTCTGTGCCTTCTTTCACTTACTCCACTGCCCCCCTCCCTCTTTTTGTCCTGGGGAGCGGACAAGTGAGTCAGCTGTTCTGGGCTGAGGGTGACCACACAAAGTGTGCATCATGAAAGACAGCCAGACCAAATTCCTCCTCAAATCCAGCAGTGAGACTGATAATAGCACATCCTGACTGCTGGGATCCCAGCATAGTAGGGGAAAAGAGCCTTGGAGTTCTGCCTGAGCATTGCAGATTTTTAGCGTGGGCTGTTTCAGTTGTTTCATTAATTGTGCGTTTTCTTCTGTGCAGAGCGTTGGGGGCACAAACCAAGACAAAACCGCCGAGCTGGAGAGCAGCACATCTCACACAGGCGAGCAGGAGAGAAGCCACTCCAACAGCAGCACCTTGTCCGACCGACGGCTCAGCAATTCCAGCCTCTGCAGCATCGAAGAGCAACACCGCACCGTCTACGAGATGGTGCAGAGGATCCTCTTATCCACTCGAGGATACGTTAACTTCGTCAACGAGGTGTTTCGACAAGTGAGTGCCTCAAAGATCATGGAGCCCAAGCGTTGCCGCAGCACTGCCAGGTCCCCACTAACCCCTGTCCCTCAGCACCACATGTCCACAGATCGGAAACCCCTCCAGGGATGAGGACTCCACCCCTGCCCTGGGCAGCCTGGGCCAGGCCTGGACACCCCTGGAGGGAAAGAAATTGTTCCTCAGCTCCAACCTCATCCTCCCCTGGTGCAACTTGAAGCCATTCCCTCTTGTCCTGAGGACCTACTGGCACAGTGTAGGATCTACTTTGACAGGAAAGAGTGATTGTTGTTGAGTAAAGGGCCTGCTGCCCTCTCCTGGTGCATGATCTGATGATGAGAGGTTAGACCAGCTCTCAGGGAACAAAAGCCTTTGTGGTGCATCATTTCCGCATTAATTAACTATGATCAGTGATCAGTAATTAGAAGAGGTTATGGTATTTGGATCCTTTTTTAGTTTCTTGCTCCCTTACAGGAAACTCACTGGTCACTGTGATTCCTCTGCTCTTTATTACTATTACTTTTTCTTCCTACCCTACTTCTTAGCCTTTTAGAAAGCACTCTGTGTAATGATGGTGGCTCCTGAGAAGAATCCGTGAGGGATTCATCAAGTCAGGGAGCTTGCAAGGAGCAAAACCCACCTCTTAGGATTTGTCCCAACAAATAAAACATGGAGTAATTTGAAATGCATAGTTGTGGGATTGTGAGTGATGTCTGTAGTTATTTATTAATCATAACTCCTTCAGTACAGGCTTAAAAGTAAAGATTATGTCTCCTTTCTCGTGAGCTGAGTTATTTCTGGGCGGTGGTGCTGTGTGGGTGTGTTTGTATAAAATGAGTTAACTTTTCCACGTAGGCTTTTTTATTGCCACCTTCGGACGTATCTGCCACGCGGAAAGTGGTGAAGGTCTATCGGAAGTGGATATTGCAAGAGAAACCGGTGTTCATGGAGGAGCCAGACAAGAAGGAGGATGGCCAGGAGGCTGTGGTCAGCTTAGAGGATTCAGAAGTACAAACGGATGGTAAACATGTATGGGATCAGTGTTACGTACTTTTATTCTCTTTGCCTAACACACATCACTGAAGTTTTATACTCGCTTCCTAAACCATGAGGAATTTTTAAAAAAACGTGTGGGGAAAAAAAAAAATCAAGATTTAAAAATGCTTTTATTTAACAGTTGTTCAAATATCTACTAATTTGTATATACTGGATGCAGTATTTGGATTCAGACACATTAATCTGGGGAAAGAAAGTGTAGATACAAATTCTTTTAGTATCCTGTATGTAGATGCAATTTTTGGATTAGGGCACCTTAATCTAGGAAAAGAAAGTGTAGCTATGAATTCTTTTTAGTATCCTATACTGAACCATGAGTGAAAATCGACTTTGCCACTATTGACACTATTAAGGCATTTAAAGGGAAGTTTTCTTGTGTGGAGAATGAGGTTTGAGTTGTAAAAACACAGTGACAATTAAAAGATTTTGACAGATTATTTTTGTAGGAGGTTTATAGATTTGCTAGACTTAAATTCAAATATCACAGCAATCAGTGACTACAAAAGGTGTTATAAAGTATTTTAAATAACATAGGTCTTAAAACCTTTAAATTCCAAGCTCTGCCTGTTCAGAGGTGAGGAAATAGTAGACATGAATCCCTTGCTGAAATGAACAGAGGACGTGACAATTCCCTTTTGTGTTGTGTATTTGTTTTTGGGGTTTTTTTTTATCTTTTGACATCTTAATGATTTTTGGACAACTAGAGCCCTACTCCTTTCTGCTTTGTCACTAATGGAACGATGTTTTTGAAAGCTCTCCTCTGACCATTCAGGACATAAGCGCTCCTCCAGCTGGGGCAGAACGTACTCCTTTACCAGTGCTGTCAATAGAGGGTGTGTGTTAGAAGATGAGGACAAAAATGTGAAAGCTGGAGCTCAAGCTGCCTTACAGGTGAGCTGTATAGAAAGGCTGTAGTTTGTGTAAGCATGGAATTTACACTAGAAATTATAATACAGCCTCTGAAGTTAAGGAAAATACCTACCAGCACTTGCTGGTTTTGTGAGATACAATTGTGACTTCATTTATAACTTTTAAAAAATGACTATTAAGCCACATGACCGTGTTGTGGAGCCAGATGTCTATGTTTTAAGACAGAAGGTTCCTATTTTTCTACTGTGAGTACTGGGAATTAATCACAACTGTACTTTTGCTTTCATTGCACCATGTTTACTAGAAACTTTGGTGGTTGCTGAAGCAGGTAGTGCCAGGAAATGAGCAGTACTCTTGCCTGACCCAACAGAAGAGATACTTACAGACCCCATATGGTGTAACACATGGGTCTGAAGCCCTTTGCTGAGTCTGAAATGCCACCAGACATTTTTCCTAGAATAATTCAGAGAAATAAAGCGTTAGGAAAAACCTGAAACTTGCTCTGAGGAAAGTGAAAGGTTTGACTGGAGGAGGATGAGTATTTTGTTGTAAGCCTGGCCTTTTTGTATTCCTGACACTCTGTAAATACCTGTCTTGAAGGTATTCTTGACAAACTCGGCGAATGTTTTCCTACTAGAACCATGCCTTGAAGTCCCCGTGCTCCTGAAGGAGCAAGTCGATGCTTGCAAAGCAGTTCTGAGTATCTTCAGGCGTATGATAATGGAACTATCAATGGATAAAAGGACATGGTAAGCTTCATTCGAGAGAAAACAATCAACATTTAAACTTCATGGGAGAATTATTGGACAGGGAAAAGACTGGATTTCTCAGGGGCAGACCTTACCACCGAAGTCACACTCGTGACGGGCCTCTGAATTGATTTGTGAGATCGTAGGTTCTGCTGCACCTACACCATCATACTCTGACTTGTAGGCTCCGGCTGGTGTTTCCATTCCTGACTTCAGCTTCTCAGAAATTAGTTCTTACAGTCCACACCAGCTAATGGTATTTTGCAAATGATCTGTGAAGTCTGAAGTCTCAATAAGTAAGACTTACTGGAGAATTAAGGGGGTTTGAAAATTAACAAGTACCGTTGACGGAACACGTGACAAAAAGTACAATCTTGTTTTGGAACCAGGGAACAGATGCTCCAGATACTGCTTAGAATAACAGAAGCTGTGATGCAGAAGCCCAAAGAAAAGCAAATAAAGGACACGTTTGCTCAGAGCATGTCGGGATTGCTTTTCCGAGTGAGTGTTTGGGCTTCGTTTGGTTGGTTGTTGGTTTTCTTTATGTTGCTTTTTCAAGATGATTACCCATAGTTTTAGTGAAGTCCTATTGCACAGTACTACGAAACCTACTTGTAAAACAAGAAAAAAACCTCCTTGGCAGTAACACAAGTAATTAGTTTGTAAACTACTCCTAAGAGAGAGAGTGTGTTGAATTCACCTTGACGGAAAAGCATGAACCGCCCCTTGTTTTTTGTCCCTCAGACCCTCATTGTGGCTTGGATCAGAGCAAACCTGAGCGTCTACATCTCCCGGGAGCTGTGGGACGAGCTGCTCGGCGTCCTCTCGGCCCTGACCGACTGGGAGGAGCTCATCCATGAGTGGGCCAACATCATGGACTCGCTGACGGCCGTGCTGGCGAGGACCGTCTACGGGGTGGAAATGACAAACTTGCCCTTGGATAAGCTCAGTGAACAGAAAGAAAAAAAGCAGAGGGGGAAAGGTTAGTTTCTGTGCTTCACTGTTTTTTTTTTTTTTTTTGTATCAAACAAGTTAAATATTTAATTTAAATATTTTAATTGTTAAGTTTAATACTTACAATTAATTGTTAAGTTTAATATTTAAAATTAATTACATTTAATCTAACATTAAATACTACTTAATCTGTTTGTAAGAGCCTGTTTGATCAAATACAAAATGATTTACATGTTCTCCTCCTCTGTTGCCGGAGGAAAGGGATGAGAAGACAGCTAGTTAGCAGGTTTTAGTGCACATTTAAAATGAAGCTTTTTCTGTGTAGCAGGAATGAACTGTGGCTTCCTGAGCTGCAGTCTGGAAAACTCTTCTCCTTGTATTTTTATTGAACTTTATTATTTTTAGCTACATTTATGTGCCACCTCGCAATTCATGTGCGTACTTAAGTAGCTATTGATTCTTATTAATGGTAAAAACTTTTCTAGTTTTTAATATTTTTATGTCTGAGTGCTTGTAAGTCTCTTCATACTTCAGCAAAAATACGTGCCCAAGCACACAGTGTGACGGGATTTTGTTTTCTTCGTCCCTAAGGTGGCCTTCTAGAGCCTCAGAAGACAGCTGTAGTGGGAAGATCTTTTTCATTAAGCTGGAAAAGTCATCCTGAAGTTGTGGAGCCCATGAGGTTCAGGAGTGCTACCACCTCTGGAGCCCCAGGAGTGGAGAAAGCGAGAAACATTGTTCGGCAGAGAGCCACAGGTTAGACCATCACTAAATGCTGGGATTCCCAAATGCTCGGCAGTGCTCATGTTTTAAACTTGCCTTTGAATTGTGGCTGCTTCCAGAAGTTGTGCCACTTGGTAATTAAAAGCTTAACCGAGACGTTGTGTACCTGTGTCTGGGGGTATTGATCGCTGCCAGTGCGAATAAAGAACCAAAGTGGTTTGGAAGATTCTAGATATATGCTTATAAATATATTTAATTGCAAGTTACTCATATGCAAGTGGTGTTTTTTTGTTGAAGTCAAGTACCTTCCTATTTTTATTAGTTGGTAAGAAAGCATTTATTAGGCAGATTAATAGCTGTTGCTTCTGAACTGTCACACTGTCAGCGTTACAAGGTGAAGCAGACACTTCTTAAACAAGTTCATCCTTTCTTACTTGCTCTATTTGCTTCCTTGTAAATAGCAGGAGGAGGTCTGTATAGCATCTCCTTCACCTTTTCTCTCATGTTTACTTCTGGAAAGAGAAAACCAGGAGAAGGGAGAACAGGGGTGAGGAGCGATGGGGAATGCCTGAGACCCCAGGCATTGAACAGATACTTGATTTTTCAAGCATTTCAGCAGCCTGGTTTTGATCTCTTTACATCATGGTAGTAGCATGTTTCTGGGCTCCGATTCCATGGATTAAAACTCTCCACAGAAGATCTCCTGCTCTTGACTAGGAGACATTTCACTGCACAGCTGCCTTCCTCGTTCAGAACAGTGGTGTTTCTTACCAGGAGAATTTGAAGGTGGTTTAGTGTGGTTTTGTGGCCGCAGGCTTCATAACTAAGCCACAGCCTTCAGCTGTTCGTGCTGACCAGGGGCTCCCAAATCAGCAGTGTACAAAATTTTCATATTTGCTCATGTAGTTAGAACCAATAATCATTTCAAATCTATAAAATATATATCCCTCTTCTAAGTTAAGACTAGAAACGCGCAAAACTCAGCTTCTGTTTTTTTTCCTTATAAATTTGTTAGGGATTTCTGTAATTTAGAGTCACTTTTAGTAATACGGTTGATGATAAATAGCTGCTTTTCTTTAAAAGAGACTTGAAGTTGATGAAAATGTCATAAAAGTTTTTCAAAAGCGTTGTGTTTCATTTGTACCGTGACATTGAGAACCCCAGGTGTTTCCTTCTTTTGTTCTGACTTGATTATTGCTTTATTTTTCCCTGGAAGCTAAGCGAAGCCAGTCTATCAGCAACTGTGTTCATCTTTATGAGGCTTTGCCAGCTACTAAAAGTGTCCCTCTTCTGCTTCACACTGTGAGCTCTCTCTTACCTGGTATCTCTTACACTTCTTGCTCTCACAGGCTGGCAGGTACTGTACTTTAAAGTCACCTTTTATATAAATGTTCTTTATATTTTTAAATGGCTGTCTGTCTGATCCCTTTCTGCCTGGTGGGTTGCTCTTTAGTGGTGTGGAATGAGATGTTTTGCACCAGTTGTGTTTCCCGTGCCTCAGATCTGTTGAAAACATGGTGTTAAATAGCATTGGTAGCCATTTAGAGGCAAACAGGTTTAATCCTTTCCCAAAATTACTTAGGGTGGCAAAAAGTGGCCACTTATAACACTTTTTTAATTGCTCTGTCACCGGGTTCTTTGTCAAAATAAGTCATCTGTTCAGGGAAAAGGAGCAGAGCAGTATTTCTTCAACGAACTACAGTAGGAATGAGTTGAATGTGTGAGCTTGTGCAAGCAAAATAATGCAGCTGGTCCAACCAGATTTAAAAGAAAAATGTGATCCAGTCGGTGTTGCACAATCAGTTACGAATCGGGTTTGTTTCTTCTAAAGAATTCTTCCTGTAATTACTGATGCCAGAAGCGAATCTGAAAGATTTTTCTGTGCTTCTTAGTTCTCAGAGTGCTGATTTCTCACAAAATGTAGTACTGCAAGCAGTGCAGGTTTTGTTCATTTTAATATTAAAGTTCACCAGGAATTACAATGGGATTTTTATTCCCTGGTCACTAAAGTAAAAATTATTTTAATTTCTAAACAAATTAAGAAATCCTTTTGCTCGTTGTTTACACTTTCAGTTACTAGAAGACTTAATTTCACCCATGTTTTTCATTGAAAAAAAGAAGTTCAAGGGCTCTTACAAGAGTTGCCACAGCAGCATTTTTTTGGAACTCTTTGAAAACAGCATTGGCTGTGCTGCTGGAACAGTCCGCTGTGGGATTAGCTTGGATGGGGTGTGGGGACCATCCTGCATCCCAAGCAGTACTTGTTTTTTTTCCTCCCTGCGATGCTGAGGGAAAAGCATTTCTGGAGGCATTGTGTCACTAGCTCATCTCAAGGATTCCTGTTGCTCCTTCCCCAGGATCTCAGTTCACTTTCTTACTTGAATTTTCATGCCCTTCTCTCCTCTCTTTTCATTTCTCAGGAGCAGTTACAGCAAAAAAGCTGCACGATTGAGTTTGTCCTCACAAACTAAGCCCGAGTCATATGTAGCTCAGGTCTTTTTTTTTTTTTTTTTTTTTTTTTTTCTGTTTGAATTGCCTTTTTTTAAAATTTATTATTTTTTCCCCTCTTTGCAGAGGCAGTAAGTGGAGCTGTCTCTTCTGCACTCTGCATTTCTAGCAGTTTTGCTGCCTCTCCTCTATTGTGTTTCCAGAGCAAAAAGGGTCTGGTTTGGGTCTCTAGCGCTGGAAAACGTGGCCTTCTCTTTGCATCCTCCCCCCCTGCCTTGACCTTTTTCTAGGCTTTTCACCACTCATGCTGCTCCTACAGCTCTCTCTAAGCTTCGCAGGTTTTCTAAGGATATTTTATAAAACTTCAATTATGTGTTGTGTAACTAGGAGCTACGCTGTAGCTTTGTGACTCGGGAATTTTCGCTATTGGAATGGGTCACTGGTTCATGTAGCTTTCTTAGGGAAAGGAATTCACACCCATACATAATTCTGAGGGCTTGCAAATATTTTCTCTTTTCATGAAATCAACAGAAGTTGAAGAATCTCAGCAGCTAGAAAATTCAACAGGAGCAGAACCTGGGGGCTTGTTTGCAGACCAAGAGCAGCAGCTAACTCGAAGCAGCAGCACTTCAGATATTGCAGATCAGTTTCCATCTGATTTTTTTCAAGGTAATTTTGATCAAATCCAGTGATACTGTGCCTCTGAAGATAAACTACTGAGGCTTGTTCAGCCTCATAAACTCTGCTCTTATCTACTTTACTTTCCTGCTCTGTTCTAAACTGTTTCTTACTCATTTTCTCAGTAAATATATTGTTGATATCTTGTCAAAAGAACTACTCTGAAGAAGTTTACAGACCGCAAATGCAAGATGTGACCTTTCATAAAGCGGGACGATTAAAAATGAAACCTTGCACGTGTGCATTTTTTATGCGTCTCAAACTTTCTTATTATCTGGATTACATTTAAATTTTGTTTATTCAGACTAACAGTTGTGTTCTGATGGCATGTGTTATACTTTTGAAGGATTTTTCAGTACATCTTGTATTCCATTTTAACTTCGTTTAGCTCTAAATACAAGAAGCGTTACATGTAGGCGTAACTGAAATTTTCATATGATTTGCTCTGTTCTTTAGTCCCACAAACGCCTTTATTTCTTGTTTGCTTTCTGAAATTTCCAGGTAAAAAGGCTGAAAGTTCTCATAATTTAACTTCTTCAGACTCCAAACCAGTTCAGGAGAATAAGGGATACGCAAAGAAGGAACACGAAACCGAGCAAGTAAGACAAAACAAAGCGATCACTGAAAAGATTATAACAGTGGTTTATTTCTAATCAGATGCCTTTTAGTGTTTAGAAATTCTAGCAACTAAAAGTGTGAAAAGTCCTTGATCCCATTTTTCGTGTGGAATCCTGAATGGAGCTGCGGCTGGTCCTTATGCCACTTGCTGTGGTCGTTCTGTGTCTCCTCAGTTGCTTGTGCTGCTTTATGTAACTGACTACAGTCTGTTCTTAGATAAGACTTTTATGAGGTTTTTTTATATTAAGTATAAACAAGAAGTTCATAACTGTTAAACTATAAATAATGCATGGTTATTATAGAGCTCCAGCACACCGGAATAAATGTTTGATGGTTTGAAAACACTTCCCTTCGGCGCGGTTGGTATCGCCAACGTTTGTGTACATCAGCATCAGGACAGGAAAGCTTCATAAATTTTTAATGCAACTTTTGACTAAACACTAGAAATAATAAATGTCTGAGGGTGATCATCGTTGTGGAACTAAACATGGTACAACCTGGAGGGCTTGAGGCCAGATCTCCTCTTCGGACCTTGGCTCTCCTGCACATAGAAGAACATGAGTAAAAAGTCCTGCGTGTTGCTGTGAGTTTAAGAAAGGGAGGATAAAGACTGAGATTTCGATCTCAACGTGCAGGTTTCCTTAAGGCATTTAAAGATATTTGGGTAGTCTAAATATCCCAGAAAATATCTTGACTGAGTTGTCATTAATTTCTAGTAGCTGTGTATCTCGAATTTGCTGAAATATGATGTAGTTCTCCAAGCTGTGTAAGCTGACTGTGGTTTTTCTCCGAAGGTCCTAGTACGAAGAAGCAGCAGCACAGCAGAGCTAGATTTGAAAGCAGACTTGCAGCAATCACATGGAAATTACAGAGAGAGAGAAAAAAGTGAGTTCCAAGAAATTCAGTATCTTTCTAAAGTGTACTAGTTGAAATCGGCGTCGTAATTTTGTCTCATTACAGATATATTAACCCTTTTCTCCTCACGCTTTGCTAATGTAGTCTTTAAACGTGGGGTTTGTGCTCTTCTTGCTCTAGGTGCGAGCGTCAGCAGTGACACGTCCCTGGGCTATAACACGGAAGCGGAGATCGCGCTCGGCCCCTGGCAAGCCTCTGAGGAGGACCACGAAGTTCCTATGCCAGCGGATGTTGGTGTGGATCACGATGCGCCGCGCTGGCTTCAGCTGAGTCCTTCAGATGCTGCAAATTTAACAGGTACTGCAGGCCAGAAAATGTGTGGGCTGCTTTAGATTTTTGTCTAGCAAAGGAGTTTATACAGCTCGGTTTGCTTAAAAAAAGTGTGTTTTGTTCAGCACGATATCCCCATGTTCTGTCTGTAATGCTCAAGCAGATTCTCATCACTAGCAGCACACATTTTTTAGTTCCTTTGTCCAGTTCCATTTCCAGGTCATTTTATATTCTTAAAGAAAGGACTTTTAGAAATATTTAGAAGTATTTCTACTTTTTTACTAGAAATATTTCTACTTCTATTCTCTTTCTGATGTGAGTAATACTTAGAAATAATAAGTGATATTTAGAAATATTACTTACAAAAGCCAGTTATTGGTTGAATAAATCTGAGCGTGTCAATGTTTCATTTAATTGCATTCATGTCCCTGCTAAAAAAAAAAACAAACATGAACTAAGTTTATCCTTACACTGCATTTCTGATTTTCTTTTTTTTTTTTTTCAAATTTACAGACAGCAGTGAGTTCCTTGCTGATGACTGCAGCATAATTGCTGGTGGAAGCCTCATCGGTTGGCATCCCGATTCTGCTGCTGTCTTGTGGAGGAGGATCCTGGGAATTCTTGGAGATGTGAACAACATCCAATCACCTAAAATCCACGCAAAAGTTTTTGGCTATCTTTATGAGTTGTGGTATAAACTTGCAAAGGTATTGCATGTGATGCTTACATCTAATTGTAATGATTTGTCCTTTCTTGTGAAAATATTATTAAATTTGATTTAGTTTTAGCATCTGGAACATAAGCATGAGGTTTGGAGGATTCTGTCATTGAGAAAGCTAATCTTGGTTGAGTTCCAGTAGGTATCGCCAGTTCCTGTGCAATGACAAGAGAATTTAGATTAGTAAATTTAAATGGGAGGAGGAGATAGTAGTAAAGAAAACAGGGGTATAGAATACCGCAAACCTTGGTACTGGGTGTAAATGCCCAATAGTAACAGTAAAGTAGACCTAAAATAGTAATATAGACCTAAAATGGTAATATTTGCTTAGGCCACGGGGAAGCACTATAGACCAAGCTTTCCTGGGAGTTCTGACTTCAGGAAGAGCTCTGTATAGCTCAAGGTGTATTGCCTTCAAATAAATAAAATAAATGGAAAAAAAGGTAATAATGTGAAATAAAGAGCATTAGTGAAGTAAGCTATCGGTTTTATTAACTATTTTCTTTCAAAATCATTAGATACGGGACAACCTTGCTATAAGTGTGGACAATCAGTCTACCCCCTCTCCTCCTGTCCTGATTCCTCCTCTCAGAATATTTGCATCGTGGTTGTTCAAGGTCAGTTATTTCTAAAGGTTTCACACATTAGTATTTTCCTCCATTACTGGTACTGAATTTGTGTGTGTTTAGTTGTGTTTATTTTGATAGTCGCTGCTGGCTAAGATGACAAACACCCTCCAAAGGCTATTTGGGCTCAAATCTATTTTAATTAAATACGTGGAATAAATCTGTTTTCTGGAAAAATCTGCTGAAGATACCATTTTGCGTTAGCTGACTATTAGTAAAAAAAATTAAAAAAATAAAAGTAATAATACAAGGCTTTTTTCTCTTTTCAGGCAACCACTCTGCCTAATGAGTACAAGGAAGGGAAACTTCAAGCATACAGGCTGATCTGCGCGATGATGACTCGGCGTCAGGATGTTCTGCCAAATACCGATTTCTTGGTTCATTTTTATTTCGTGATGCACCTTGGCTTGACCAGCGAAGACCAGGTACAGGCTTTACTTGATTAAGAAATTAACATTTATTACTGTGCTGCAGATGCCAGCAGAGGGCACACGGATCCCTGTATGAATCCTGGAGCGGCTCAGTTCCCCTCCTGAAAAGTTAGAGCATTTGAAAAATCCTCCTTTTAAATAGATAATAAAGGAGGGGGGGGGGAAATAAAAGAACAGAAAAGATTTTCTTCTGGAAAAAGCCTAAGAGTCCTGGCTGCTGCAACTCAGAAAAAAACCCCATAAGCATCTGCCATTTATAACACACAAATGAGGAAAAATAAGTGTAGTGGGAACTGTCCTTTTTTGCCACTCTCAGGACCTGCGAGCCGTGAAGAGCTCGTGTCACTAACACCATCCAGATTTCACACTGCTTGGTGTACAGAGTAACTTCCCCTACGAAAAAAAAAGATTAGTAACACCCATCTATGATCAGATGCCCTGAATTTTAAAAACCACAGAGCGTTAAATCCTCTAGGCAGTTAAAGACTGGGTGGTGGAGGCAGCCCCCATGTTGCACATCATCTTTCTGGGGCTTCGAGCTGCTGTTGCTGCCACTCTTTTGTTCTTTCTTGCCTGGCTGGGGTTCGGTTTTTTTGCCTCTTGGTGGCACACTTGACCACAAGTTCTCTCTTCTGCCTGCCCTTCCAGTTTTCCTCTGGAATTGATTGAGGTGGTAACTCCTGGTGCTTCAGAGCTGGGTTGTGGTGCAGGGTGTTCAATGGGAAGCACGATCCTTATGCCTGCTTCTGTATTTCCAGTACGATTCGCATCGAGGTACCTGGTCACTGGACCATGGATCCCAGTTCTTCACAGCGCTGCAGAATTGCCTCTTGCAGAAGTGTGGTTTCTGGGATTCAGATTATTACACACCAAAATAAGCTTCGGTGCAGATTTTTTTCTTTTTGCACGGATTTTTTTTTTTTTTTGGCACAGATTATTTCTGTTTGTTAAGCACGAGCATAAATTTCTCACTCTTAAAGAGCATTAACAGCAGGAAGGGGAGGGAGGTTCTCATGGAGGGTTTTTTCTTCTCTGTGTCTGACTAGTGCAACTTTAAAAATGATGGGGGAAAGCAACAGAGGGGTAGAGCAACTCCTGGAAATTACAGTGGCTACTTCAGAGGAGCTTTTTAGGTGGTGACATCATTCAACAACAAAAAAATCACAATTCGAAACCTCTTAATCCTAATTATGAATATTTTAGTTGGCGTCAGAAATGTTTTGTTTTGAAGCGTGTTTCTCTTTCCTTAAGACAGTGAACCTACAACATTTCTGCTGTATTTTGTGAATGTTGGTGTTGATAGAAAAACAAAATAGCCCACATTTTTGAGTTTGGTTATAAATGAATGCCGTGTTATTCCCAGCAAGTGCAGCCTGACTTTGCAGACTTGTCCCTTGGGTCTAGAAAAGAGCAATGTAAGGGTATATTTTACAGAAAGCTCCCATGGCACTCTGGGTTCAAGGTGTAGCAATTAGCTGAGCAGATGAGAAAGGAGCCAGCGAGGTAATGAGCTGGAAGCCTCCAACAACAAACATCTCCACATGAAGCAGTGAACAATTCTCTGCAGCAATTGCATCACCTTTTCAGGTGGGAGCAGCCATCCCATAAACGGCAGTGCGGAGCAAGTCGCTGTCGAACCTTGTAATTCCTTCCAGGAGGATTCTCCTCCTGTACCAGTTTTTTTTCTGAAGTTGAGGGAGGCTCAGCACCTCCCCTCACTGACCTCCAGTGCACAGGAACGTGAATTTGAGCGGTCGCTACCACATCACGGGTTAACAGAGGTGCTTCACCTACAGTTGCTCCAATTCCTCATCTAGATTATGGAAAAAGAAGAAACGGTCTTGGGGGGTGAGTTTTAGGAGGTGCCATGGGGTAGTCCGTTGCAGCTCAGGTAGGCGTAGCTGCCTTGTGCTGTGAGCTGAGACCTGTGGCTGAAAAAAACCCTCATTTTGGTGACTGCAACTTTTGATTTAGGCAATAAGTAGGGCTTTTGTAATGGAACCAATCAGAGAGGTTTAGCAAATAGGTTTAATAAATGTACAATCATACCTGTGGAATAGGAACATCTGAAGGTACAATGAGTGGGCAGCTTTGCTTTTGTAGGCTGTGGAGTAAGGACTTCTTGCCTGGATTTCTGCCCGAGAATGTCACGTGTGAGGACAGCGTTACAGCATTTCAGAAACCACGGTGTGTTTCACATTCCTTTCCAGACTGACACTTGGAAGAAAATAATCATAACATAGTCTATTAAGGCTTACATTCCCGTGTTTTAGTCTCTTGTGACTTTCTTCCAATGGCTACCAGAATATTCTCCCTCTCTTCATCTCCCCCTTATCCTGCTTTCTGTAGACAGTTTGCCTGTGTGCTCTGTGAGGGCTTTGAAAAAGTGTGACCAGGCAGCACGTTTCTAGTAGAGACAACGATACGAATGCCAAGGTCTCCCGGGAAATCCTGCCTACCCTTTGCTCACCCATAGCACGATAAATTGCAAGGGCTGGAGAAAAATAGCTGCTAGGATCCGCTGAAAGAAAGGGAGAACCACGTTGTGTGTTCTTGGTACCTGGAGCAAATGAATATTCGGGCATTTCCCTCTCCTTGTGCATGGACTTTAAAATATTTCTTCCAATTTGAAGTGTCTGCTTAGTCCCAGTTATCTCCTGAGTTGTGGAAATATCAAATGTGTTCTAAAAAGGGAGAAACTTTGAAAATTCTGTGTGCTCTCTGTTTGTAGGGCACCCAAGCACCTCTGGCAGCACAAGGGCTTCAGGGAGGGGTTATTTTGATTGTAATATAACCGTGTTCTGCTTTTAAATCGCTCTTCTGGTCACAAGATACTTTGGCAAACGGAACTTTTTTTGGAGGTTCGTTTTAAATGGCAGATTTTGAACAGATTTTTTTCTGAACAAGCTAACCCTGTGCTTTCTGAGGGTGTCAGAAGCCTCTAGAAATTTTTATTGGAGCTTAACTTTTGGCAAGGTGGCTTTCACCTAAAAGGTAACGATAGCTGGGAGAGCTTGGAAGAGGGAAATAGAAGCGTTTGTTCCTTTGAAATAAAAAGCCAAGGCTTTGCCTCTGCAGCCTGGTGTAAATTACTAACCTTTCCCGTGCTGTGTATTTCAGCCCCTAACAAGGTGTCTCTCGGTGAGGAACAGAGTGAACTTTAAGTGAAAAATCCATGTTGTTCCTGTTGAGGGACAGTTGGGAACGTGCTGAAGGCAGATGGCAGGCTATTTGGTTACACCTGTAACCGGCAAAAGCTTCCACAAAAATTAGGTAAAGAATATTTTTGTAGTTGACCTTTCAGTGAACTTGCATGATTTTTTTTAATTTTTTTTTTTTCACTTACTCAGCGGCTGTTTATGACCTTGTTATTTGGATTACTGGGTTAAGCTATACTGAAATATTATGCCATTTATAGGGTTAATGCATTTGAGAAGGAGATGCATGTGATTGCCCCTTCTCTCCCCTCCTCCCCATTTTTAACCCTACAGAGCATCGTTTTGAATTGAAATTGTCCATAATGGTCCTTTTTTTTTTTTTTCTCCCCCCACTTTTCTTTAACAACACGCACGCTAAATTATAGCTGTGCAATTATGTAAACAATGGAAATGCTTCCAGAACGAACACTTCCTTTTAAATTTTCATTTCGCGTAATTGCCGAAAGGTTCGGAGCCATAATAAACCAAAATTATTTTACACGGTTATCGTTCTAAAGGTCAATTATGAGAGAAGTAAAGGAACAACGCCGTGCGGAACGAGTAAACCAATTTCTATTGCCATGGCCATATGTTTTTCTTATGGCTTGTGTTTTTTCCCAGTTACTGTGTACAGAGCATTCAATTAAAGTGATTCATTTACCAAGGCTGGAAGCTGCTGAACAGAGTTTACATTTAGAGAGTGGTGCTTCGGGGAGGGAAGGAAACAACTCGCTTCTGTTTGAATTACCTGATTTTTTTTTTTTTTTAATTTTTTTTTTTGTGGGATCGCTGATAGCACATATGTTCTCGCTCGGGCGCGTTCTCATGAGCCTGACCCTTCTGATAAGCGCGCGACGCTACCGGCTTGCCGCGTGAAATCCCGCTGTTGTTGTCAGCCAGGGTGTGCTGATGGGAGCGGGAGAAAAAACACCGGGTTTTACCTGTAAGCACCTTCCCAGGGCCTGGTTTCTCCCCTGTCCTTTCTATTTGGGGTAAGCTCAAGCCGAACAACAATATTATAGCCAGGACACCGATTAATTTAAATGAAGTCACCTAAAGTGCCGCAGGGGCAAAAATGGCAGTGGGACTAATGGAAAGGTGAGCTGAGCATGTTCTGGTTTGGGTTCCTACGCACTCGTACCTTGCTAACTCACATAACAAAAGAGAAACCTGGGGATTGCTGCACGAACTTTTCAAAATAATTTTTTCAAAGCTTTTCCACGATGAAAAAGGATTTATTTTTTTGCAGCAGCACATCTCTTAAACAGCAAGTCGATCAGCGCAGCCGCGTCCTTGTGGAGTGCCCGGGCTGTGTTAGTTTTGCTGTGCCGTAAGCTCCCAGGTATTAATGCTTAAGGTGTTGGCAGCTTTTTTCTTTTTTTTTTTAATCCTCCTCAGTGCTCTGCACGCTGAGAGTTGTGAGCAAACGGCGGTTACAGATTGTGGCGAATGTCAACAGGAGTGTGCTCCCATCTGCCGCTCGACGGCCTCGTGCCCAGCTTTTGGGAGCCCGTGGCCTCACGGTACCTGGCTCCATCCGCCGCTGCAGGTGCGTTGTGTGGCCAGCAGCACACATGCCCCCCCCTCTTAATCGGGCCCTTAATTAGGAAAAGGTGGGTCTTTTGTTCAGCTCTGAGCATGAGTTTACCCCCCGCTTTATGAGCCGCTGCGTCCATCTGCTCTCTCTTTCTCAATGTTTGCGTTTGACCGATATTGACTTTCAAATGTATCAAAGGAAGTGATTAAAACTAGTTTAAACATTAACTCGAGTGGCATTTTTAGCTTGTTCAGGGAAGCAAAAGCATTATCTGCGACTATGCTAAAAACTAGTATGATTTATTTAAAATACAGGACACATTCGGTAGGATGTTGCTGCTCTAAGTACTCAGTGGAACACTAAATGGGTTCTGTCCAGGTGTTCAGCAGCAGTTGGAGAAAATACTGGTGCTGTTGAATTCTATCATCACAGAGACAAAGGAGTCTGCTTCTTTAGGCTCCGATGTAGAAATTGAGCGCATGGGCACATTCTGGGATTAAATTGAAGTTCAAACCTTCTTTAACACATCATAAAACCAGCAAAGATGGACATGGAAAATGGTTTCCCTTCACAGCTTCTCTTTGAAATTTTATTGAGATGGAAAATAATTTTCTGCCCTCTATAGAAATAACTTTATCTAATTCTTCAGCAAATAGTATGTTGCGCAGGTAAGGATTATATAGATTTATTGCCTGTTCTTAAACCTGCTGAAACCTGGCGGGAAGGAAATCTTAAACACAGGAACTTTGCTCTGGTGTGGAGAGGCCGGGAAGAACTGAAGCGTGGCCGGATTAGAGCTGGGACGCTTATCTCGCCCGTGCTCTGTGTCACCGGGTGATGATGAGAGCAGAGCTCTGGCTCGTGGTCTGTGCTTGCAGCTACCTCTGAAAAGCCCAAACCTCTCTCTGTTCCTTCAGGGGTTCAGCAAAACCTCTCTGTTTTCTCCCAATATTTGCTGTCTTAGTTACTGAGAAGAAGAGTGAGCTGGAACGGCCTCGTTTAGCACAGATTTATCAGTGTGACCCTGCTGCATGGGGTCACGTCTTGCGCTTGGCATCGCCCTATTTCTCAGCTAGGCTGGAAGAGCTCATTGGAGTCCTCTCTTGAGTTCACGGCCACAGGATTTTGAGCCATGTGATTTTAGGAAATACCTCATTTGAAGCGGTATAATCTTAGACTGATTAAAAGTGCTTCATCTTAAACTGATTAACAGTTTGAATGTTTTCAGTCCAACATCGTATTGAGCAGGGCAGCAGATTGGCTTAGACACAAAGAGACTTGGATGCTTGTTTTACAAATACATTGCCAAACACAAAATGCACTTTTCCTACTAACTGCATCTGCAGCGGGAAGTGGCAGTTGTTACGTGCCGATCAGTTGTACACCGAGCTGTGTGGCTCTGAATCATCACCTGGAGCAGCGTGGAACCAATGGCCTGCAAAGCTAAATCGTCTCAAACTCTCACTTTTGCTTTCGGGCTTTTCTTGTTTTACTTATTTCTGCTCAAACGTGCAATTTCTTTTCCAGGATATCTTGAATACCGTCATAAAGCACTGCCCACCTTGGTTTTTCTTCCTGGGCTTACCTGGCTTCACGATGTTGATCGGAGACTTCATCACGGCGGCGGCCAGGGTTCTGAGCACCGACGCGCCGGAGGTGAGCACGGCCACCCAGCTCTGGAGGGTTTCTTGATCGTTAATCCAAAACTTAACATGCTCATAAAGGAATCCTCAACTTTCCATGGGAAAAACAAAAACCCAGCGCCACCTTCCATTTCTCCTACAAGCACAAAAACTTATCACGCGTTGAATGTTCAACATTGCATGAAATTATACAGCAGTAGTTAATGCGTTTATAGCTCATGCCGTGGTGCTTTTGATGGCTTTATTGAGGTGGGGATCTCTCTGCGTCTTTTTATCGTGTAGACAGTGGATTTGAGTGCCTTGAGTCACACAATCAGCTGACAGTAGTGCTCAGTATTGATGGTGATAACCACTAGCCTCATAGCAAGGGTGTTTTTTTTTTAATGAGTACTTTGATTTCCTTTTCCTTGGCTAGGCTCCCCGTTCAGAAGCTCACACTATCCTTGGTTCTCTGGTTTGCTTTCCAAATATCTACCAAGAAATCCCACTGCTGCGGCCCATTTCGGAAGCCGGTGAGATTGTCGCGGGGACTGCAGATGTGAAGGTAAAGTCACGTTTCATTAGTCAGTACTGAGGTAACCTGAAGTATTTTTATTTTTCAGTCACTTCATTCTTACTTTACCTTTTTATTTAAAAACCCTTTAAAACCTTTTTGTTTTAAACCCTGTCCCCTCCCCAACCTCCCAACTGCACACGTCGTACGTGCTTATTTGATAAGCATTGCTTTGCTTAACACCTACCACAGTAACAAGGTTTAGCTACTTAGAATAGCCAGGAAATCAAAGTTACTTCACTTGTAACCGTGTCAAAATTGAACAACTTCAAATAAAGCAGGTGTATGAGAAAAAGATGCTTATTTTGATTTATTTTCTTGGTTTAGTGTTACCTCATAAATATTTTATTGAAGAATGCTACGGAGGAGCCGAGTGAAGCTGCAAGGTAAAACATGGAGTGAAAAAATGGGACAGTCTTGGTACTTACTTGTGGTGCTTGTACAGCTGAGTTGTTAATCCTATTTAGGCAAGTTCTTCACGTGGGCCCAATTAAGATGAGATCCACTCTGTGCCTGATGTACAAGGGGGGGAAAAAAGAGATCGCATCTTCATACATTTCTTTGGGTTTTTTTGTTTGCTTGTTTATTGTTTGTTTTTTTTCTGAATATTTCTCTAAAACTCCTGACAAAGCCACCTTTTCTTTTCAACCAGATGCATCGCCATCTGTGGCCTTGGCATTTGGCTGTGTGAAGAGCTCACGCAGTGCACCAACCACCCCCAAGTGAAGGAAGCCATCAACGTCATAGGTGTCACCCTAAAGGTATTCTTCAGATGGTCTTTGGAAGTAATAAGCAGTATGTAAAAAAAAAATAAAAAAAATAAATGGCATTTTCATGTTTTAAATCATCGTTTGAAGCCCCTGAAAAGCATGGCCTTCTCAGGACACAACTGCTCAGGATGTTTTACGTGGGATTAATGATAGGGTGTTGACCATCTTGGCAAAGAGATCTCCCAGTTCTGAACCTTTTCATGTCATTAGGAGCTCCTTAGCTCCCGTGCGCATGGTTCAGTGTATGGGCAGGGGTTCTCTTGTACAAAAGTGCAAAATACTTGCAAAAATATCCTGTGGTGATGTACCTAGAGATCCTTCCCACAACAAACTGAACTAAGGTTATGTAGATAATGTCAAACCTGCTGATTCCTAATCCTGATGATGGGATTTTGCATCATTAATGGGTTTTTTTATCCTTTGTAGAGATGGCAAATAATTTAAAATGCATTATATTGCGTCTGAGTACTTTATTTGACTCCTTATCACCTTTTCTCTTCCAGTTTCCTAATAAGCCGGTAGCTCAGGTAGCTTGTGATGTTCTTCAGCTGCTGGTTTCTTACTGGCAAAAGCTTCAGAAGTACGAATCCTCTCTGTCCAGAAAAATTACGGAAGTACGTCAAGTTCTTTTAAAATGTTTGGATGGAAATCATATGTAAAGTCATCTTATTTCCTTACTTGGGCTACTGTAACTGTGCCTTTATGTTAACTTTTTCTTTCTTTTGCCGTTACTGTCAGGAGATGTACTTGCTGTAGTCCTAGGACCAGCGTACTTCTCTCATTTGTAGAGATTTATTTCCAGAAACGCTCCATAAAACTTGTTGTTTCCCTTACGCATTGATTTACAAGGGCACTTTAGATGCTCCTAGGAGAATTTAACTTCTTTCATACCTTCTTCAAATGAAGCTCATGCTCTGTCTTTATAGGGGCAGAAGTTAAATGCCTTTCTGGAATTTTATTTTACTGCAGATCCTCGTGGCCACTATTGCGTTTCTTTTGCCGAGTGCCGAATACTCCTCGGTGGAAGCAGATAAAAAGGTACCTCTCTCGACAGAGCAGTCCCTTTGAACCAAAGTCATGTTTGAAACTCTCAATCTCATTACCTTTCAGTTTGGATTTAACAGAATACACCTAAATAGCGTCTTTTTGTTCAGTTTATAGTTTCGCTGCTGCTTTGCTTATTGGATTGGTGTATGGCACTGCCCATGAAAATGCTGCTGGAGCCGGTGTCTGCAGGTGGTCTTGAAGACCAACAGGCATCCAAAGCTCCTCTCCTGGACTATATTTACAGGGTGAGTGTGAGGAATGAGCGCAGTGTCTTGTGTCTAGGTGTTTAAAAAGGCCTCTCACAGATCCTGTTAAGCTCTGGAGTGTTTTTAACAAGCTATATAAAGTTATGAATCTCGCAGAAACCACGCAGGTGATAAGTGAAGAGTGCAACATGTTAAGGTGATAAGATGAGAGATGTAGAACAGATAGAGGGTGGTGAAGAGAGGAAGCTAAAACGCTTAAAACAACAAGCCAGGGAAAATAATCTTTGCAGAAATATTGGAATTATTTGAAACAAGTGGCTAAAATAAGAAGCCAGTCCCAAAGTGAGCTGTTAAAGTACAATGCTGTGTTTAGACACAGATGTTTTTGGCTTGCTTTTTTTTTTTTTTTTTTTTTGTAGCGTGTCCTGCCTTTCACAGCCTAAATATTACGGTGGGTCACTGCTCACTGAGCATGTTTCAGAGTGCTGTGACGGGCGCCTCGTCCCCGCTGCAGCGTCGTGCCTGTCCCCTTGCAGGTCCTGCACTGCTGCATCAACGGCTCCAGCACCTACACGCAACAGAGCCACTACGTGCTGAGCCTGGCCGACCTCTCCTCCAGCGATTACGACCCGTTCCTGCCCCTGGGGAACGTCAGGAGCTCCGAGCCAGCCCAGTGCCACTCCTCCACCGATCTGGGCAACCTGCTCACTGTCGCCGAGGGTAAGGGGGTTCACGGAGCGTGGTGAGGAAATAAAGCTTTCCAGGTGACATTTCTTCCTTGAAAACCAAGCAGTGCCCTTTTTTTGATGGATTTCAGTTGCCTCTGTGGTAGCATGTTGGAATTTCTTCCTGACAGTGCTCTTTAGGAAGGTCATAGGAGAAGGGAAATGACCCTAAGGTGCTGTATAGTGAGAAATTGGTACAGAGATAGGATAGAGCAAGAAGCTGGTTTTGCCTGTGGTACTCCTTCTGATTTGGTATATAGAATTAAATTCAACAAGTAGGATAAAGCCCCAAATTAAACTTCCTTCAGAGCCATGCACATTCTTGATTTTTTTTTTTGATTTTTTTTTTTTTTCTTTTCTTTAGTAGAAATGTCAGAGGTAATTTGCCTGTTCTGAGTGATTTGAGGAGCATGTGTGATTTGGACCAAATTCTGCAGCTGCTAAATATGTCATAAATATCCTGCTGCTTCACCACCTACCTGTATCTAAAGTGAAAAGAGGGTATATGGATCTAGCTACGTTGTGTCGCTAAGTTTTTATGTCAACTTAACAATAGATAGCCGAATATATGAAATAATTTATCTCTAAGTGGTTTATCGTAGAGATCATCTCTACTTCAAACACTTGTGAAGAATAACCTTTAAAACAGTGGCTGTTCAACTGTGATTTCTGTCCACTGTAAGTAATTTTATAAATTAATGTGCATTAACAGCTTTCTGCAGAAGAACCAAAGGTACAGGTGTGGTGAGTTGTGCCAGGTAACGTTGGGACTGGCAGTGGTGCTTTAAAAGAGTGTTTTCAGCGTTTGATACTCTTTTTTTGATACTTTTCATTGCTCACTTTAGAAAAGAAGAGGCGGAATTTAGAGCTGATACCTCTAACGGCACGGATGGTTATGACTCACCTGGTGAACCACCTGAGCCACTACCCGCTGAGCGGAGGTCCCGCCATTCTCCACAGTCTCCTCAGCGAGAACCACGACAACTCCTACGTGGAGTCCTCCGAGCTCTCCTCAGAAGTCTTCCGGAGTCCCAACCTGCAGCTCTTTGTGTTTAATGACAGCACTCTCATCTCTTACCTCCAAATCCCCGCAGAGAAGACGACAGAGGCTGAGGCGACAGCTGCGGCCCCCTCGGACGTCCGGGTGATTGTCCGAGATATCTCAGGGAAGTACTCGTGGGATGGCCGAATATTGTACGGCCCTCTGGAGGGCCGCCTCCCGTGGCAGAGCGCCACTAACGCCTTTGTGATCTCGGACAGCCCCGAGTGCCACTTCATTTCCCAGAAAGACGTTTCTCAGGTGGAAGAAGGAGAAGATGCTCTCGACCAGCTGCTGGAGAAGATCGGCAACACCAGCCCGGAGTGCCTTCTGCACCCCCAGAGGAAGCTGAACGAGCCGTCGCCGCCACCCTTCGGGATGAGCGGAGACCAGGAGAACGCCATCACCGAAGCCCTGCTGAGGCAGAGCTCCCAGGAACAAGAGCATATATCTAAATACAGCTCGGACTTCAGCATGAAGGTGGCCCGTCAGGAGCCACCACGTCCTGTCGAACCTCAGGCGTCCTTTTATTTCTGTCGGCTGTTGCTAAATGACTTGGGAATGAACTCCTGGGACAGAAGGTAGGAAGAGAGGGTTAAGAGCATGTTTACAGTACTCTTGTTCTTCTCACTTCTACCTTAAGAAAGCAAGAATTACGTAACTGGGTGGTAGCCAGACCATACTTCTGAACTTCTACATATACCTGCTGCAGTGATTGTTCTAAATAGACATCTGCCGATGGTTTATAATACTACTAAAAAAAATTTGATTCATGCTAATTTGATTCCCTTCTCAGTTACTTGAATGAGACAATACTGTGTCTGTACTCTGTTGCATTTTCCTTCAATTTTGTGGGGTTTTTTATATCTTTATAGAAAAAGTTTTCATCTTCTCAAGAAAAACTCCAAGTTACTGCGAGAGCTGAAGAATCTGGATTCCCGCCAATGGTAAGTAGAGTTTGCTGAATGCACAGTTGATGAGGTTAATGTTTCCAAAGAGAGAAAAAGTGCATCACCAAAACTACATTAAAATTGCACGTGCCAGCAATGCAGATATTTGTATGAACAGTGGATTGTTTTTTTTTTCTAAAGAATTTTGGAGCCTGGATGGACAAGCTACTTTGGCTGGTGCTTTATATAAATAGAGTGCAAAATCAGTAGCAAATAATAAGACACAGCAACCCTAGTTCATGTTTCCTCTAGCTGAGAGGGGAGGGAAGAAGTTCCAAAACTTTTTTTTATGATTTATTAGTCATTATGTGACATGCAGCTATTAGAAAAATGTCTGTGGCATTGCAGAGTTCAGAATTTCCTTCATCCCAACAATTTTCCTACCAAACCCACTCAGCTTGCTTCCAGGCTGTCACTGGCAGCCTTATAAAGCTCAACCTAGGATCTGGAAGTCAGTCTTTTGTTTTCTCATGTTATCAATGCCCTATAATCAAAATCCTGTTGGTCAGACGATGCTGCCTTTAACTCCTAAGCGTTCGGCTTGTCTTGGCAAGATGGTACTGGTGGAACTGGATTTGGTCAGCAGTGATTGCGCTGAGACGTGGCAGGAATAGGCTTGGCTCTGCTCTCTGAGCTTTGGTGTCTATGCAGTGTGGTTGTGGGGAAAAAAATAATCGGGGAAAATACATTGCCCTGGTTGCATAAATGTATTTGTCCGCATCAGAGAAGGGGACATGGAGTGTTAAATGTGGTCACTCATAGCCTTTGAGTGCAGGTGGTCTCAAAAATAATCCCAAGCTGAAACTTTTTTGCTTTCTGTGTCTTTTTCTCTCTGCCTACAGCCGTGAAACTCACAAGATTGCCGTGTTTTACATCGCGGAGGGGCAGGAGGACAAGTGTTCGATCCTCTCCAACACCAGGGGAAGCCAGGCTTACGAAGATTTTGTGGCTGGACTAGGCTGGGAGGTGAGTCATCAGTTTTGTCAGCCTAACGTGCTTGGCCTGAAGACCTCCAGGGGAAACGCTTGGGTTGAGCTTGCGTTGTTGAAATGGTGCATCGGTAACCTAAAGGGCGCGAACGGTTGTAGGTTTGGGGAATGTATAGTGGCTGCATTTCACATTGTGAGGATGCAGTGACGGAAGGACTACAGGGAGAGGTGACATCCACAGGTAGACCTGATGCCTCTGGGAAAACAAACCAGCTCTCGGGCACAGGCTTGTCTTCGAAGAGGCATTTCTTCTGAATAATCTTCCAGAATAATCTTCTGCCTAGCTAAGAGATGTTCAGTAAATGTCAAATACAGGAGTAGAAACAGACAGATCTAACAAAGATCACAAACCACAGGGAAAGACTCCTCCTTGAGACGGCCACCAAATGCTAGAGCGGTGAATTCACCAAGTAAACCAGTACTGATTTATTTCTTCATCAGTCTTTCCAAATTTCTTCTAATTACACCCTTCGATCAATCAACCAGGTTGATCTCTCCACGCACGGCGGGTTCATGGGCGGCCTGCAGCGCAACGGCAGCACGGGACAAACGGCCCCTTACTACGCTACCTCGACCGTGGAAATCATTTTTCACGTGTCTACAAGAATGCCCTCGGATTCGGACGACTCGCTGACCAAAAAGGTAAATGATTTGCCATGTGTCTCAAAACGTTGCAGTCTGCAAGTGCTCCAATTAAAGTTCCAGCTGAAAACAGGCCGGGCCTAGCAGGCCATCTTTGCTGGGCCACATGGTGCTCTGCAAGCTCGATGATCTGAATTAAATGGCATCTCAATTCTGGATTCTGAAACACGATTAACATTTCCATGGTAGCCTCAAATGCCACCATTAGTAATAATATTAGCAATAATTTCGTTTGTAGTCTGTCTGCCTGCCAAAACTGTTGTCGTTTGGTAGAACAAAACAACCAAATGCAGCACAATAAAACCTTGCGGGATGAATCATCCCGCGTGTAACAGAAAAAGGAAAGAAGTGAAAGAGAAATGACAAGCAGCCAGCTGATATTTCAAGCCATTATCCATCTAGTCACAATTCTGACAAGCAGACTCTGCTGCAAAGATGGCCAGAACCCAGCCCAAAATTTTGTTGGGATCGGTACTTAATCATTTGTCTTTCCTAACGAGGAGTGATTTGAGATTGCGAGGCTTGCCAACTGCTGCTTGGAGTCAAAGAAGGTTTTCAGGTGCAGAGCAAATCTTTGCCTTTCTAATTAGGATTGGCAGCTCGTCCCGCAGAGGTTGTTGCTGTGATGCTGTTGTGCTCTGAAAATTATCTATAAATATGTCACCGGGCGATTGCATTTGTTGTCCAGTTAGTTTCAAAATAACACTGCTTTTCCTCAAAATACGGAATTTCTGATTACCAGGCCTGAAAACTTGCCTGGCATTTGATAGTAAAGCTCAATCCTTTTTTTTTTTTTTTTTTCCCCTTTATTGTGGTATCTACCACTGGAAAAAAAAAAATAGTCACCAAAATTCCATGTTTCTCTTTATGTATGCAACTCATTACTTTGCATCAATGGATTCACATGGCTGTGGAAAAAAATACAGTCTTTGGGATGGAGGGTTTGGGCTGTGGTAGATATGCAGAGGCTGCATAGTCTGTATCGCTTCACCAGGGTAGGAGACTCTGTTTTGTTGTTCCTGGCCACTGTTTGTCTAGCTGCTGGTTAAAAACTCCAGTGCTGAATGCTCCACCGTTTCCCTGGGCAACGTGTTCCTGCGCTCCGCGTTTTGTACCAGGAGAACGTTTCTTGTAGCTTCTCTGTTGCTTCAATTTACGCCCATTTATTCTTACCCTCTTCCACCCGGATACGGAGAAGAGATCCTTTCGCGGCAGACTCATTCATGTTTGAGAACTGCTGCCGTGGATTTCCCAGATGGATTTTTTTCCCCCACACACAAATAGTAGTCGTTTAGTCTGATCGTCCCTTGCAAGTTGTAGCTCCTGGGGGTTGTGGGTGCACAGCAAAGGCAGCGAAATATCATGGAGCTGCAGAGCGATACGTCACCTGGGAGAGGAGAGGAGCGGAGCACGGCGTGGGCTGACAGAGCTACCACAAGGGGAAAAATGGGGTTTAGTTGCAAACAGTCTCTTTTACCAGTTCTCCTAATTCCCACCCACGGTAGGGATTAACACAGCCGTTGAGAGAGTCTGATTATTCTGGTTAATTGTCTGCCCCATGTTTGCTTTAAGAGAATTTCTTCTTTGTGAGAAAGGGGAAAAAAAAAAAAGCAAAAGCATTTAGTAGTCGCCAGCCTCTAAGTCTTGAAGTGCAGGGAAACATGGCCAGCCCCAGTACATATTATTTACAGAAAATACCACAAAGTAATTGCTCAAAGACTTAAAAAAAAACCCCAAAAAACAACCCTTAAATCTGCCTGAAGCAGGGGGAAAATGGGTGTGTTTTTCCCCTGAGTCATGGTACCATGCCCATATCAACGTTCGCTGCGACAGAACCGAGCGTGTGTGGTGGGACAGGACAAGATCCCTGGGAGCAGAAAACGTTGTCATCATGTTGCCAGGCAGGAGGCAGTGGGGGCCACAGCTGCTTTTTTTTTTGTTTTTTTTTTTCTTGTTTTGTTTTTTTTTCCCCACTCCCATTGCTTTCCACCAGACGGGGTTGCGTGGATACTATCAGGGCTCTAAGGTCCCCCCCTTATCTCTGAAATCTTGATGTCATTTCTGTGGCTTCTCCTCCTGCCTGTTTTGCCTACGGACAGGCAACAAGAATTCCATACCAATCAGCGTGCTCGGCTCGCAGGCTCCCGAGCTGAACAGAAGGTCTTACCACCTGCTGGCCAAGGAAGTTGTGCAGCAGGCCATAAATTCTGTGAGTTGGGGAATTAAGCAGATGCAGTAATTTTTACTTAAATATGTTGTTATGGTTCTTTTATTTTTCACCCAAACACGCAGAAGATAAATTAATTTCTGGTATAAATCGGCAAGGATAAGCGCTCTTACTGCTGGGGGCCAGCTCGGCCCCTTGGTTTTGTGCAGTGAGGTTGTAATTTGCAGTTTGGGTTCCTTTTATTTGACGTATGTGCTGACATATTATATTGCTCATTCGGGGCAGAAAAAAAAAAGGAAAGAAAAATCCTCTCCACATAAGTCTTACCCCCGAAAGAAATCTTTTTGAGTGGAATAATCAGAATTCAGCAACTATCTTATGCTGCTGCTGTAGGATTCAGCATCGCTGGTTCTAGACTTTTTTTTTTTTTTATCTGGCTGTCTTGTGGCCGGACTGAAAATCAATCCGAGGAACAGCATCCCACCGTCCCCTGTCTCGTCCTGTCTAAATTGTACTTAACGGCTTAAAAATGNTTGCTCAAGCGCGGCGGTGGCGGCGCCGGGAGAGCATCGCAGCGCCCACCACGGGCCGGATCGGGTCCGAGGCCGTGCGTCGACCCGGCGTAGCCGAGGCGTCGAGCCGTGGCTGGGTCCGAGAGTGCACGGCTCGGAGAAGCCGTTCCTCACTGGAAGAGTTATTAAACATTGAAATAGTCTGCCCAGGGTGGTGGTGGAGTCGCCATCCCTGGAGGGATTTAAATGGCGTGTGGAGCTGGTGCTTTGGAACNATGCCCATATCAACGTTCGCTGCGACAGAACCGAGCGTGTGTGGTGGGACAGGACAAGATCCCTGGGAGCAGAAAACGTTGTCATCATGTTGCCAGGCAGGAGGCAGTGGGGGCCACAGCTGCTTTTTTTTTTGTTTTTTTTTTTCTTGTTTTGTTTTTTTTTCCCCACTCCCATTGCTTTCCACCAGACGGGGTTGCGTGGATACTATCAGGGCTCTAAGGTCCCCCCCTTATCTCTGAAATCTTGATGTCATTTCTGTGGCTTCTCCTCCTGCCTGTTTTGCCTACGGACAGGCAACAAGAATTCCATACCAATCAGCGTGCTCGGCTCGCAGGCTCCCGAGCTGAACAGAAGGTCTTACCACCTGCTGGCCAAGGAAGTTGTGCAGCAGGCCATAAATTCTGTGAGTTGGGGAATTAAGCAGATGCAGTAATTTTTACTTAAATATGTTGTTATGGTTCTTTTATTTTTCACCCAAACACGCAGAAGATAAATTAATTTCTGGTATAAATCGGCAAGGATAAGCGCTCTTACTGCTGGGGGCCAGCTCGGCCCCTTGGTTTTGTGCAGTGAGGTTGTAATTTGCAGTTTGGGTTCCTTTTATTTGACGTATGTGCTGACATATTATATTGCTCATTCGGGGCAGAAAAAAAAAAGGAAAGAAAAATCCTCTCCACATAAGTCTTACCCCCGAAAGAAATCTTTTTGAGTGGAATAATCAGAATTCAGCAACTATCTTATGCTGCTGCTGTAGGATTCAGCATCGCTGGTTCTAGACTTTTTTTTTTTTTTATCTGGCTGTCTTGTGGCCGGACTGAAAATCAATCCGAGGAACAGCATCCCACCGTCCCCTGTCTCGTCCTGTCTAAATTGTACTTAACGGCTTAAAAATGAGCTGCAGAATTTTTTAAGTGATTTATTCCGTCTTCTCCGTGGTCACAAGCAGAACTTTTTCAATTCGAGCAATCCGGTTGCAACCCCATAGTGAACTCTTGCTCCTTGGCTGCAGAAATTTGTTAGCTGGAGCTAGATTAGATTTTTAGCAGCTAATCTAACTGCTGTAGGGGCTTGCAAAGTGGGGACAGAGCTGCCCTATTGGATTTGTCCAATTCATTTGACTCCAGGACTATAATTGCACTTATGTCTTACAAGGCTTTTATAGCCTAGGGCTGGCGAGCAGCAGAAAAACAAATTGGCAGAGCTACAGTAAGAGTGAAAGGGAATGAAAGGCGCACATTATCGGGCTGCAGGCAGCGCGGCTCTGGCAGGAAGTTTCTCGGTTAATTTACAAATAAAACTTCGATTTTCGGATGGGCCCGCTGTCAGGCGGACAATGGGGGATGTCAGGCCCGCCTGTTACTTAGCAGAAGTAGCAGCCCCTGCCTGCCCAAAAGCAGGAATTCTCCAGGCAAACAGACGACTCCTCTCTGGAGCCAGCTGGCTGCCTAATGCAATTAGCCGGGAAAGGAGGTCAGGCCACGAGGTGCGCTCGCCNGGGATTTAAATGGCGTGTGGAGCTGGTGCTTTGGAACGTGATTTAGTAGGGAGCTCGTGGTGTTGGGTCGAGGGTTGGACTGGAAGATCTTGAAGGTGTCTTACAACCATAGGAGATTCTGTGATGTCAAGAGCTGAACGTTTGTAGAGAGATCATTCAAGTCAGCAATAAAGCTAAAAAATCCCACCGCTCGCTCTCAAGATGCTGTTGTTTGGTTTTGCTTTTTAATACGTATCTTACTTCGTGGCTGCTTTGATTTAATTTCTCGGTTCGTTGTTTTTGTTTTTTTTTTAATGTAATTTTTTCTGGTTTTTGTGTGGAGAGCACAGCATGGGACTGGGGCTCCAAAACGTCACCTGGGTTGCTTTGGACCTTTAACCAAAATTTGCTCCTGGCCTCCAGGATTCCAAGCCTACCCCACGGCTCGTGGTTTGAATGAGTAACACAGGAGAAGGGCAGCTGGTTTATTGTCACTGATAAGATTATTGTAATGGCTTTATCAATGGAATTATCCTTCAAGAACAAATATTGTTTATTAATACCAACGTTATACTCGTAACACTAGACCTTACAAACGCAACGACGGAGGATGTATGACTTCAAAACGATGACAGGTAGTAAGACAGGCTCCAAAACGAGTTACCAGCACGTGGTGAGGATTGTAGCCAAGGTAGTAATTTATTATTGCGTGATGTCGGTGAGATTTTGAGCTCAGAACCTTTGCTTCCTGCCTCAGCTGAGGACAGCAGGCCTGGCTCCGTCTCACTCTCCCCGTTTACTGAGTTTTGTTGTGCTATGAGTACAAAACGTCTGGGCATTCTTCAGTATGAAGAAGTATCGGTTTGTTGTCAATGTCTGTGCTGTCGGACCCTCGGCACGTGTGAGCTCTTGTGCACAAAGCCTCGTAGCCAGGTGGATTTGGGTTGTGGGTTTTTTTAAGATTAAACTTTACATCTTGCTTTTAATCACACTTAAGTTGGTCCAGCTCCGTCCATTCCCGGGAAGCGAAATCAGGATTTTGTCATAAGTGTCGATCACTGCTCAGTTCTCACGTACCAGTCGGTGCTGGGGCTTTAGCCACAGAAGGGTTTTCCTGGATGTTGCTGTATTTTTATTGAGCAATTAAAAAAGCAGAAGAGAACGCACTGAAATCGGAGAACAGTGATTTGTGCTGGTTTTTGCACGTGCGAGAAGCTCTGTTAACGTTGCCACGTCTTTGTAAGACACAAACGGTTTGTATTTTCTGCAGAGAGAACGGAAAATGCCTTTTATTTGTCAGTGTAACTAAAATATAACTCTTTTATCTTCCGTTTCATTAAAAATAAACTGAGAATCTAAGTCCGGCCTATGAACTTGGCTTACTCCACTAAACCATAAGCGGAGTCCACAAGTATAACTTTTTGATTCTCATCATGCACTGCATTTTCACCACTTTTCTCTCAAAACCGGGGCACAGTTTGCCACCCAACGGATAGGAGCGAAGCCTTTACTTCCCAAGGCTCTGCATGGTTCTGGAGAGGGAAGAGCCGGTGATACAACATAGGCTGATACAAGGAGTGTTGAGATTTGTTATTTACCGAGGAAAATCACTACATTATTTTTCCTTCCCCACCCCGCACCGAGACAGCGGAGAAGGCAGAGCTACGTTTTGGCTCCTTTTGTTAGATCTATTGTGCACATTGTTCCAAGGGCTAGCATCAAATTGGGGAGGGGGGGGATGTGCTCTTTTAAGCTTTAAGTGGGACTTAAATTCTCTTTATGCTTCGGGCTGGCATTCTGCGTGTGGATTAAATTTTAACTTTAAAGCTTACAGTTGAAACTATTGTGCGTGGCTCGTACGCGGGTGCCAAATACTTCTTGCCATCTGTCAGATCACCTCCAGTTCCTCCAGTAACAAAGCAAGCACGCAGGCTTTCGGTTGCGTTTTCTGCGCATCACGATTAAAATTTTATCCGTGTTTGCTGCAACTCTGCTCCAAATAAAAAGGTAACTCCCACCGTGTTTCCCCTTCTCCCCAAATTCACGTTGCCCGGATATTTTTCAAGCACAAGCCCTGTCCAGGCAGAGTCGGCGCAGAGATATTTGTAACGTAATAAACTCAGCAATTAGTGGTTCCTGATGGAAAACTTCTCAACGTCCTGAGTCAAGGCATTCCGTATTTCTGTGACAGCCAGCTTCTCTTTGCTGCAATACGATGTTCTGGGGGTTAACGTTTCGTTTCAGTAATTCCGATTTCCAGCGAAAATTATTGTAGGTAACGTACATTTACATATCGTGCTAATGGCTAGTTGGATAATGACTTAATTAAGCCATCAGACAATGCCTTCTGAATGACGCAAATTATTTAGCGGATCTTTTCATGAGCAACTGGAGAAAAACAATATTTTAACTTTTTTCCTGTAATGAAATATTTCTGCTATCGAGCATTGTAATTCAATTTGTAAGCTGTGACCCCTCATAAACTGTTGTTATCACTCTGATTAATAAAGAGCCAATTTGCCGTTGCAGCTTCGTCACTTGGGAAATGACGAGGTTCACATCGTCTGGTCGGAGCACACCAGGAACTACCGCAGAGGCATTATACCAACAGACTTTGGAGATGTTTTAATTGTTATTTACCCAATGAAGAACCACATGTTTTTCATAGAGATAATGAAGAAACCCGAGGTATGTTTTGGTTGCGTTGTCAGATCTGTCGTATGCGTCGTGCAACACTTTTGTTGCTTGTGGTCGTTTACAGTTTGGGGGTGGGTTTTGTTGTTTTGTTGTTTTTTTTTCCCAGGAAATACAAAATATGTTTTGTCCATCTTTATTTAAAACTATGCTGAGCGTTGAGCTTTCATTTAAAAACGAGAATTATGAAGGAGCGATTGGAACGGCTGCTGATCCGTTTTAGACTGGCGCTTAGCACTCGCAGAAATTCTCAAGCCGTTGTACGAAAAGCAATCCTCAAAAATCCTCAGGAATTTCCAGCGTGAGGCAGTAAGAGCAAAAACGATGAAGACTGAAGTTCCTCATTTGCTATTAATTCGCCCCATACGGCTCGCTTAGTGGTGTGCATATGGCACAGTGCGTAACCCCGCATGTTTTCGAGACCGCCGCCGTAATCTGACTCAGTGGGATGATGTAGGCACTATATGTCCTTACATCAGACAGAGCATTTCAGGGCTAGCCTTTTCTGTCGAAATCCTTGCTGCACAACCACATTTTAAGCGTGTTTTTTGGAAATAATGGATTTCTTTTCCTTTGAAGAAGGTCAGGTGCGCGTGTAGGTACATCTGTGCGTAGGGATAACAAAAGCTTCCTTAATAAAGGTTTGTCTGGTAGGTTATATGGCTGCAAGAATGTATATAAAATATACTTGCTGAAAGTAATCGGTGTGCTAAATACCCTTTCCCTTACGTGACAGACAATATTTCTCTGAGAGAATACCCAACTTGTGGAGAAATGCGTACGTCAGGTGGCTGCTCACCGGCTGAATCCAGTGTTTTTTGAGTAGTGGATGCTGGAGCTATTCTGTATCGACAGTAGACACTGCAAACATGAATATATATTTTTTTTTTTTTTTTTTTGGTGGGAAAAGGGGTTTTTTTTTTTTTTTTTTTTTGTAGATGGAAATAGTGTTGTTTTTTTTTTTCCCCTATGCTTGATTTTGAGCTCTGCCATTTCCTCCTTGAGAAATTTTTAACGTGCCGTCCGGAAAACCGGGATTTGGCGTTATGACCGCGCTTGAAAATTCCGTGAAGCGGCGGCAAAAAGCTATGTCATCTTCCATCCTAGTCAAAACTACCCAACGGGCAGAAAGAATAATAGCTAACTGGAAATTTAGTGTTATCCCTACATTTAAAGTACAAACCATTACAATGTAATAAAATTAATCCAGACATTTCCAGGGCAAGTGTGGCTGACCTTTTGTTCACCAGCTACTGACCCCAGGGTGAATGAAAGAGGCTCGCAGAGAGAAATGTCTGTTGTTTGGCTTCGGTCCCTGGTATTTAAATTGCATTCCCTAATCAAATGAAAAGGCTGTCCTCTCTATCAGGTTACAGAATCCATGGCAACATTTGGCCTTTTATATCCATAATGTTAGCCTTTTTGTTTGCCTCTAAGTAGAGACACCTGGAGCAATGTTAACATTAACCGATTTAGCATTAATAGCTTCATTATATAAGAATTTCTGATCAGATAGCTGTTACTTTTGTTATATTGCCTCAGCTCGTATTGTTGGGGTTTTTTTATCTCCCTGCTTGGCAACCGGGCAACGATTTGCAAATTTTTTTTTTCTTTTTTTTTTTTTTTTTTTTTTTGTCTTGATTAATTAAGCAATATAATTATCGGGAACCGTGATGCCGTCTTTGCTCGACAAAGCTTCTGAGGGAAGACAATAGTAAGTCTGTTAGTGTGAATGCATTCCACGCGTCACAGATGCACGAGGATATTCCGAACAATGAGAGGCAAAGCTGCCTGCAAAAGGGGACAAAGAATGCCAGGCAGACTCTACACGCCGCACATACCGCCAGGGACATGCTGCGGGTTCCCTGGGACACAGATGCCTCGTTAGATTGCAGCTCGTCATCAGAGATTAATTCTCAGCCATTTGGTACAATAATTTACCCATTCCCCACTCTTTTAACTAGTGCTGCTCGCTACAGAGGGGGAAGGCTTTGTGCTCAAAAGGTTTATTTGACCTTGCCTACTTTTACTGCGCGCGACAGAAATAATTTAATTTCTTTTTTTATTATTATTATTTATTCCTTGGAAATTGTAATGGAGCAGGTGTTTGCAGTGGGCTGAATATTAATTTTTGTTTCATGTCAGTGCAAGTTCTCCATTTGGACTACTCGAGGAAAGGGATGTTTCCCTTCACACTTTTTTTTTTTTCAGTGATTCCTGTCAAAACAGCTTTCTTTTTTTTTTTTTAATAACTATTTTCCTCAAATGCCAATTTAACCCCAACTTACAGAAAAGTCCTGAGCAGGCAGCACATCCCCATGCCACAGACAACGGAGTTGGTCTGTGGGGACAGCTCAGGGGTGCTGAGGAAAGCGCTCCGCTTTCAGGGCTCAGCTTTTCCATTTATTTAAGACTTTATCGTTTGGTTGATTGGACTGTGAAACTTTCAGAGGAAACAATTCTTGAACTTCCTGCTTTCAAATGTCTGAAGGAGTGGAGATATTTGTGACCAGTGTGCTGGAGAGCACCCACGGAAAAATTAATTTTTTTTTAAAGTTTTATAATGTGTGTATAGATGTGTATGTGTTTACACCTTATATAGAAAACATACACGCCTTGCCTATCTTTTAAGCATATAAATCCTGTGGGAGTGTGTTAAGAAAAACTCACCCAGGGCTCCAGCTGGTTTTGAACCAGCTCAACAAAGTCCTGTAAGTGAAAATGGCCTGTCCAAAGGCCCAGCGATGAGTTTCCCCGTACGGGAGCATTATCTACCTGCTAATCTGACTTTAAATGTCCAATGGTGCCATTTTAATACTGGTGTGTACTTAACATCCTCACTTACACTGATGTAAAAATATAGTTTTACATTTTTTTCTCCTTTTGGCTTGTAAGCAGAAGATGTGTTAAAAATTTCACTTAGTAATGGCCTAAAGAGGGGAAAAAAGCCCTGATGCTTCAAAACACTATCACTTTGGTGGCACAAATTTTCCCCTTCACCTTTTTTTCCAATTATAAGGAAAAAAAAAAAAGGAAACATTTTATACTCATCTCTTTTTCTTAGAGGGTGGGTGATTTTTTTTTTTTTTAAGTAAAGGAATGACAAAGTAGCCGCGCGGAAAGACAGCTGTCATTTGCAGATGTTATATGAAAACCAAATTTCTTCTGTAATTCATTGCCACTTCTAATTAGTGGAATTCCCTAGATGCAGGGGATTTATATTATTCCCTTTGTCCATTTATTGAATGACTGTCACAGTCACCCACAAGCAGTTGCAGCAGAATAATAGAGGGTATTTATTTATGTGATAAGCCTCTGTACAGATGGAAAAAATCCATAGCTTCAATATTGATAATTGCTGCTAAGCTGCTGTTTCGGGTTTCGGTTGGGTTTGGGTGTTGGGTTGTTTTTTGTTTTGTTTTTTTTCATATTCTGTTTGTGAAAGGGAAATGAGTTGGACTCCCTGTAAATACTGGAATTTATTATGTATTTGCACATGGAAATGTTCTGGGTTTGACACGACAAAGCCCGTCGGGCGTGTGCAATTCCAGACGTGTATCGAGTGTCTCTTCTACCTGGTACAGCTGTTACCCGAAGAGCCCTCTGGCACCAAAGGACATTCTGTGGTGGCTTCTCCTGGAGGGTAGCCCTGAAGGAGCAGGATTTGGATGCCTCCTCAACGCACTCTGTGGGGACAGGCCTGTTTGTGTCTGTCCCTGATGGGTTTACGGGGACTGCCTCCAAGAGGTGGGAGTTTTCCACCATCTCCTCTGCTTCCCACAGACCTCGGGAGCTTGAATCAGCTCGATTTTTATTTTATTTTTTTTAATCCTTGCACAAAGTCCATGGACGGAGTTTATGAAGGAGTATCTGAAACAAACATTTTGTTGCAAAAACTCCTGCCGCTGAATCGAGGTCTCCTGTTGGGTTGCAGGACAGAAAACAGCCCTTAACACCTACTCAAAGTGGAATAGTGGTTTTCAATTCATAGAATAATTTTGTTTGTATGCATAACAAGCTCCTGCTTACCTCATGGAATATCCTGAGAGATGTGCATATACATCACTATCCTGAGGGCAATTATGGAAGACTTAAAAAACTGAGGGATGACTATCACGCTGGAGGTTTCAGCGTGGAAAACAACATGGTCATACCATTTTATGGCAAAATAACACAGCGATCTTCTCCAGTGGATTTGCTGCTTATTCCAAACACCAGTAATATAATGTGAGATATGCTGTGCACATATAGAATGTACATAATGTGCTGGCAAGGGTAGCGCCTGACCAGCTGTGCTGGCCTGACCCGTGGAGATGGTTTGTTTTGGCGCCTGGAGGAGTCTCTGTGTCGTGATCTAGAGAGGAGAACTAGAGCCTTGCTGTGAAAATCCCCTGGGAGTCGGGTGCGTTGGTTCTCCTTGTGACTTTGGAAGCGCTCCTGTGCTCTGCTCTAACTGTTCTGCTTGCGCTGGCTCGGCTTCACAGGCCTTACTTCTGTTTTTGGGGTCCCCAGGTGCCGTTTTTTGGTCCCCTCTTTGACGGAGCCATCGTGACTGCAAAGCTGCTGCCAAGCCTCATATGTGCCACCTGCATCAACGCCAGCAGGGCCGTCAAATCGCTCATCCCACTCTACCAGAGCTTGTATCCTTTCCTCTCGCCGGGGCAGGGCTCCCCATAGTAGGGCTCGTACTCCTGAACGTTCTCCGCGCAGAGGTAAGATGGAATGGGAGCTCTTCCCGCTTGGTTTTTTTTCGGAAAAGGGCAAATCTTTCTCCTCATCGGGCTCCACGTTTGAAAATCGGTAGATTTCTACATCGCAAGGTCATAACGTGGCAAGAGTGTTCTCCCCAGCTGTAAGTAATCCTAACCCTCGGTTTTCTTTCACACTAATAGGAGTTACCCGTGGTGTATATGAGGTTAACGCACAGAGCTCGGTTGTATTCTTATCTCCATCAGAGTAGCCCAATTGGTTTGCCTTGGATTCCTGTTAATAAGACAGATGGGATTTGGCCTCAGATACGACCGTTTCGGCTCCCAAATTCCAGTTTCATTCCAGCCACGTCTGTATTTGGACATTTCCAGAACATACTTTCTAATAGTTGCTGGGGGAGGACTAGCTGGTTTGCTTCTCTGTTATGGGAGTTGTAGCAGAGACCGTTATTCTCATGTGATACACAGACTCCTACGGTGTTACTGGTGTTTTTCACTGATTCTGGGATTTTCTCATAATGCTGTAACTATGCTCGAAACATTTCATAGCGCTTTGTTCATCACATCACTCATCTCAGGACCAACCCTAGCTGCACTTCATTTGAGTATTTTTCTAACTATATGAGTTTGAGAAGGAATTTATAAATGAATTGTTTTGACTTTGAGATGGATTAGTTTGAGACGTGCATTTTTTTAAAACACGGTATCCTCAAAATACTGTTGGGTTTTGTTGGTGTTTTGTTTTTTTGGTTTGTTTTTTTTTAAAAAAAAAAAGGTCAGTATCCTCCAATTTCCAACTCCCAAGCCTGCTCCTGTTCTGGCTTTCAGGGCTCTGTCTCTCTCCCTGGGCCCCTCCTTGTCCCCAGGGAGGCACGAGCAGCACAGATAGGATGGAGCACGTGCCGCTTCTCAGCATGTGCCCGGGGTCTTGCTGGAACGGCATCTGGCCCCGGCTTCTTTTCTTCCTCTGTGGTTTTTGTGTTTTTTTTTTTCCTCCCCCTGTTGTTGTGCCAGCGTTTGCACCGCCGGTATCTGTGGTGGATCAACTGCCGCTTGTTTGTCTGATCAATGAAAGTGGATGGAGAAGCTTCTGAAACTGGACAAAGATGATCTGAGCAGTATGTGAAGGAGTTTGGTAACTCGGTTGGGTTGGAGCTGAACAGAACTCCAAGGTGAAATAACTCAAAACATTTCATTAGAAAAGAGAGATAAAAAGCAGCGGGTGACGTTTGTCGGCGCGTTAGACTGCACGAAGTCACACGTAAGGCGGAGCTGAGGAGTCACCCACCGCTCGGCTTTGTCACATGGATCACACTAAACCTCAGCATCCCTAATAAGGGCTGGGAGCTAAAAGTTTTGATGATCCAAGCGCGGCTGGAAGCGGATGGGATGCTTCAGCTGACGAGGCATCGAGCCCGTGGCGCTCGTGGCGGAGCGGTGGCGGGTGTGCCGGAGCCGCCAGAGCCGGCGGTGGCAGTGCCGGCGCGGGGGTCGCGTGCCGGGAGCCGGGGCAGCGTCTTGCCAGGAGTGACAGCTGAAGTCACTTGTTGGAAAGTCTGTAAACTCCGGTTACAGCTGCACTTGTCAGGGGCTCTAAGGGGAAGTGTAATCAGCCACAGAGATTAATTTGCATCTCAATTAGGAAAGAGTCAGGAGGAAGCAGAGGGTCTGTTGCTGGAAGGTTGGGGAAGAAATCTCATCAGGCACAAAAGGCTCCCAAGTCTCGGTGCTCCAGCGAGTGGAGGACAATATCCGAGTCCGGTTTCCATGGGGACCAGGACCGCAGAGCCACGGGAGTACTTCACCGCTCGCTCTAATCGCTTGGTCATGATGACACAAATTCCGCTGTCGTACCCAAATACATTTTTCTGTTGGAAATCTCTTTGAAAATGAGGAAGGTAACTATGGCAGACCACATCAGATTTATTATTTTTCATCTATTTTTTTATGCCTGTGTAACTCTTTCTCCTTTAAGGAATTCATTTGGATGGGAGAAATACTCATTAAGACATAACTACATTTAAACTTTAGCTTAAAGCCATTCTGGCTACAGGTTCTTTCTATACATGAAGCAGCGTGCAATGGCACTGCACAGGAGCAAACCCAGAGCAGTTAACGTGTGGCTGCTGCACCTTTCCAGCAGTTAAAGCTCAGTTGGCTGCGTAGCCACTGCAATGTTGACGTGGTCATGGATGATTATGCATCAGGACACGTTCAAAATCACCGTATTTTTTCCAGGAGCGCGTCCATTCTTGGTGCAGCGAAGCGGTGAGGCTCAGCGGCTGCAGACCCTGCTAATTGGTGCTCTCACCACCCTTAAGTAACTGTTGAGTGCGGGGTAATGTGTTCCAGTGGCCTCACCATTCTACTGTTTTCCAGCAGGAATTTTTAGTTTAAATGTGCCTGTATATTTTGCAGAAATCAGAAACGATCGGGTGGTTTAAATTGTGTAAGAACGAGGAAGAAGGACATTTAAACCTCATAAAATTGTTGTGGAAAAAAAGGAATTATTTCTGCACATTTTTAAGAGTGCTAAAGCCACCGTTTTGTGTGCTGGGGAAAGGAAGGAACAACTCATCTCGCAGGCAAATAATTATGTATCCAAACTAAAGCCCAGTTAAAGCAAAGGTTGCTAATTGTGTGTATTTGAGTAACACGAGTCCACAAGCAGGATGCCTTAGGATGAGAGCAGGGGTGAGAACTGGTGCCTTCATAATTTGGTAATTATGATTGGGTTGAGCAGGACCCCCTGAGCAAGGGGCTGCTCTGGTTCCAGTAATTTCGGAAAAAAAGACGGAGGTGATGATGTAAAACTGCATCTTTGTGCTCTCTTCTGGCTTATATTAGCTTTGTGCTGGGACATTCTGGAGTCCCAGTGGCTCCAGGCTGCACTAGTGCTCAACTTTGAGAGCTGGACTGACCTGGAAAGTTAAATCCTGGGAGAGAAAACCCCAGACTTGTATCTGAGTCTTTACTACGGGTCTGATACACAGATTGTTTTTAAGCTCAGGTGCTAGGAAACCTCCAAACATGAAAGTGTAGCTAAGTCTGGCAGCCTCGGGCACTTTGGTCGGTCCATAATTTACCTTGGGTCTCCAGATGGACTTGAGGGTTTGGGGACAGCAATGTCTGAGCAAAGAGCTCCTCGTAGAACACCCAGGGAAATGCAGTTTTGAACGCCCAGCATCCAGGTGAGACTCTAAGACTGGACTCATTTCCTTGCTCCTTCAACTAAGTCGGCTTTGTTCAGAGGTTTGTCACTTGGTCGGTGCGTGAGACGCCGGAGGTGTCAGAACAAAGAAAGAGCCCGGGGAGGATGCTCACGCTTTACGTCACGCCTGAGCACTGGACGTCACCGTCTCCTTGCCGGCAATTTCCAGCTCTGTTTGTGGGCCAGAAGGAAACGTGGCCCTGACTTTGGAGAAGTCATTTGATAATGTGAATTTAGGTTTTATCCGCTGTAATGAAGATGTGAACTCTACCAAACGAGTAGTTTGTTAGGAGAAAAATCAATAGACTTTCTAAATACGTAACAAGAAAAAAAATACATCTCAGTTATCTTGTGTTATACGCATCCAGCTCTTAACACCTCTGGCTGGCTGTTAGTCCGTCATGTCTGCAATCAAGAAGGTTAAGCAAAGAACATCAAGTCTGAATTCTGAATGAATTCCTTTGCTTAAGCAAAGAACATCAACTGTAAATTCGGAATGAATTCCTTTTCTTGCTTTAAGCTGATTTCTCATTAACTTAGTGACTGATCTGCTTGCCTGCTTTCTCACAGACTGGAACAGAAAGGTGTTTGCTACGCTGGGCTGAGTTGCGTGCGTCGCATATTTTATAGGTGCAGGGATGGCCAGATCTTGAAAACACATTGGGTGCCTTTCAAAACGTGCTTTGTGGAGCTTGTGTTTAGATCCCCACTTTGTCCGCAAAGGCAAAAATAAAACAGAAACCCTGTTACTCTAGAAGGGTTCACACTTCGCTCCCTTTCTTTCATCCCAAGCAGCTCTGCCCTCCAGCCGTTAGAAATGGCTATGAAATCTCAATGCGCGCGCGGCTCCCCGCCGGAGCCGATCGATGGCTGGGCCCGCCTGTCCCTGCGGCCGCCTTCCCTTCTGGCGGCGAGAACCTTCGGCGGGCGGCGATCGATGCCTCTAATCTGCTCCAGCCCATAAGAAGTCATGCGAGGCAAAGCTTTTAGGTGGCATTACACGGGATTGTGGAGGCGGCTCTTCGGCTCTCAGTTATTGACGGCGCGCTTCATAGACTTGCAGAGAAATCTACTGCGTCCCGCTCGCCGGTCTATAGAGATGTATATAATGCTGCCGTGGATTTAAACTTTGCGTGCTGCCGAGTGCACACAGGTTTAAATTTCTCTGATTTTGTGCAGGCATCTCTACCTGTCCCTGTCCTGAGGCACAGCTCATGTCCGCGGTGCCGCCAGCGGCCGCTGAGCTCGCTCTGGGCTGCAGGAGGCAGGGGAGGCGGCAGCCAACTCTGCATCTTAACAATCTCATTTATTTCTCTGAGATAACACCGGGGCATCGTTGTTCTTCCCCGCGGCTGGAAGATGGAAAGATCACCGAGGGTTGCCCAAAAAATCCCAGGCTAATCTGCAGCAGAGTTTGGAACGGCGCTCACCCCCTGCTCCTTCCTGAGGACGATCGCCATGCGGCGACCATACCCTCTCCGTGAGAGTAAATAAAGCCCAGCCGTTAGAAAGGCTTTTATTTGCTAAGTGTTTTAATGGGTAGCTCCAAAAATGAGCCTGCGGTTAAGTGACATCACAAATGTAGGTTTGTTTTGTTTTGTTTTTTTAGATGAAAAGTGAATTCGCTGTGGGATATATGTCAGAAACGGGGGGAAAAAAAAAAAGCAAACCACAAACCAAACCAAACTCAACTTTGGATTTGTGAAGTGATGTACATCATGCACTAATTGAAAAGGAGCTTTGTGGAACACAGACCCCTACCTCTTTAGCCTCTGACAAAGACCAGAGGAAAGTCATAATCTTGCTGGAAATAGAGCATAAAGTATAACCAGCATGGACGGGGAGCTGGGAATTGAATCCTCACTCTCCTCAGTTCAATTCATCCTGCGATAGCGAGCGCCCGGCCAGTGAGGGGTGGGGGTTTTGGTTGTAACTAACTAGTGCGTGTACCTTTTGTGGAAAGGTGTGAACTCCAGCTCCCGCTCTCCCCAGGAAAGAGACACAGAGGTCCGAACACCTACAGCTCTGTGTCCTTACATTTCCTGTCCTATTAGCCAAAAGCCCTCTAATTGGTGTTTAATGAGAGGCTCTCTTTAAAATCTGACAGAAGCAAAATTGATATATTCAGAGTACTACTAAGGACCATTCAATCTCTAGGTTGTTTTGGTTTTTTTTGGTTATTTTTCATTTTTTCACCAGCCAAATTCAAGAGGTTTGTTCTCTGTATTTTCCAAGTAAGTGCTGATGATTTTGCTGTTCCACCCCTGTTAGCTTTGAAGGGCTTTGCATAGCTCAAACCTCCGTCGTTGTCTTTTGGAAGCTGAAACCCGCCTGCGGGTTGGCGCCTTGGCCCGCTCGCTGCATCGCTGCCACGGGTAAAGCCGGTCTTGGTATCTGAGCGTGGGGGGCTGTGGAGGAGCGGGTTAAATCCCCAAAACCTGCCCCCCTCAGGGCTCGATCCACCCCCTCCGCGGCACGCTCGTTGGGGTTGTTGTTTTTTTTTTCATTCCGCCGTCTCATTAGCATGCTGGCTGGCTGCGGCGCGCTGGCTTTGCTGGCTCGGCGAGCTCCGCTAGCTTACCAGCTGTTCCTGCTGCTCGCGACAATGTCCGGCGTGTTGGGATCCCCGGGTTCCTGCGCTCGCTCGCAGCCTTTCCGCTGGGGATGCCCACGTGGGCCGCCCGTCGGCGGTCGCCGCGCTGCGCGGAGGAGCGGGGCCCTCGCATGGCATATGGTGTCTGGAGTCATACAAGATGCAAAACTATTCTGCGGCTAATGCACAATGACTCATAGCATTGCTAATTTTTCGAACAAAAGCCCACTTCCACACCCACACTTTTAACCCCTCGGGCTAAAAAGCCTCTTCTTTAGTTTCAAAGCCTTGGAAATGTAAGGAGGTGGCTTCGGGATCAATATATGAAACCCTATATTTATTTAAAGCATATGCAGCTTCTAATGCTTGTTTTAAATTTCAGTCAAAGGCAGTTTTCAAATCAGCATCCTAACCTACAGCAATTTTTGTTGTTGTTGTTCCAACGTAGATTCGTTGTCAAATAGTGTGAATTTTGACTTTTTTTTTGTTAGCTGCGTATTACAAAACCAGGCAGCGCGGACAACAAGAGGTTATTTTCCTTTGAGAGAGAATCAAAGCCACCTAGCAAAGGAGATCTCCAGTGATCGAATATTACAGCACGAGTTAGCGAGCCGCTTATTGTAAGAAGCTTGTAATATCTGGCTCTCTTTCCTACAAACCAGCTCTTGGAGGAGAAAAATAATACACTTTCCAACTAGAGGGAGCTGCTGCTACCACTGCTGCCGATTCCTAACCTTCCAGTCTAATTCCTTTGTGCGGAACGTACGGCGATCGCTTCTCTGTTTTAATAAAATTAGGTTCAATTACCCCGAATCATTTAAATTAAAAGGCCGCGTCTTGATCAAACTAAAATTCGGAGGAGGCTTAAGCCCATCCCGGTTGGGTGGCCCACGGGCGCTCTGCGTCGAGCACGGAATTATATAGGTCACGAAAAGCCTCGTTAGGAGAGCGGAGAGGAAAGCGGAGGCTCGCGCACCGTCGTTGCCAGACAAAAAGCGCGCGGGAGGCACGAGCGGAGGGAAGCGAGCGGAGCGTGCAGCGGGAAGCTCCCGCTCCCTCCGTCACAACAAAGGAACAAAGGGACCTGCGGCGAAAGAGGAAGGTGGCCGAGCTCGGCGGCGAGAGCTCGCCGAGAGCAGCGTGTCACGGTGGGGGGGACACGGTTGTGAGGAGAGGTCCTGGCTTTGGGGAGTCTTTACCAGGGGATAGCAGGAGCTCTTTGGTGGGGCTGGTGAGTCCCCAGCGGCCTGCTGGGGGGGTCCTGGCCGTGGCCAGATCCCCGGTTGGGATGCAGCAAGGCGCTCCCGTGTCCCTGGAGCCGCGTGCTCGCCTCTCAGCAGGTGCAGAGAGGCAGCAGACCGGCTGGATGTGCCCGTGGGCCGCTCGACGCGCGCGTCCCCAGCGAGCCGTCGCTTGCGTTAATGCGGACGTGCAATCGCCGCTATAGGGTTACATCAGCTTTCCAACTTCCCTTCTTTTTTCAAAGGCAGCCTGACTTCAGGTTGGGATTTTCAGGAATCATCCACGCTCCGCAATCGCTTTGTTCAAAAGTTAAAAAATGGTTTTAAAATTTTTTTTTTGAACAGGAAAAAATGTTTTTAGGTGTAGCTTTGAACTTTCTCAATTGCTTTAGTTTCTCTCTGGGTGAAAACAAGCTCCTGAATTCAGTGTTGGCCGCTCTTGGAGGAGGTGAGACCGGATCGCCTCCTGACATCCCTCCAACCCAACTGACACTAAGAGGATGAGGCGTGTAATTTTTGTGCCTGTCCTATAAAAACTACTTCTATGGGTAGCACCATAATCTTATGTCATTCTTAAGAGGAAAAACATGCCCGTTTTCAAGCCCTCCTGTTACTTTTTTATTAAGTTGAAGGCGTAAAGGTGGAGACTGCAAGACAGAGGAACAGGAGAAAGCTGCTTCTTCATAGCTATTGGCCGCTGTATTTGATGTGTGGGTTTCCCTTCCTCAGTATCGTACTTTTGTGTGTGTTTCCCAGTAAGATTAGCTGTCAGAGTTCTAGAGTATAAACAGGAGCAGATGGCTTTTAATGATTTCTTAAATCTAATGCTAAGTAACAATCTAGCACATGTACAGCATTTTCTACTTAAAAAAAAAAAATCTCGGTTCGTTTGTTTTTATTTTTTTAATATTTTCTCTGATTTGGTCTGGGCCAGGTTGGTTTTTTCTTTGAGGACCCGTAACTTCTGCTAGTTATAGATTTATTGTACCTATTTAGGATGATCTGTCCCCTTCCTTTTCACCTGCTGATGTTACAAAACCTTGCTGGTCTTCACTTGGTTGGCTTCCTCGAATTAAACAGGCGCTCTCCTGCCCACTTCTCGCCCGGGCAGAGCGGTGGTGAGCACGGAGCAGTTACTCCCCATAACAAACCGACAGGGGGTTAGCTCAGGTTTTTGTTACTGCCAAGTCTCGATGCCAAAAATGCAGCGTTGTGAAAGGGAAGTCATTACAAGGGAGAAAATGACCTAAAGCCAGCGTGCATTTTGCTCTTCCCGTGCTCCTGAAAGGTCTTAAGCAGCCCTTGTGCCTTACCTGTGACTCTAATTAACTTCCAGGCTGACTTGTGGTGGTTTTAGGGACTGTGCCTGCAGGACTAACACCAGTAGGGCAGCAGGAGTGTACCAGTACCGAGAAGCTGATGGAAGTATCAAGCTGTTACTCTGTGGAGTGAGCGCTGAAGCTGCCGCTCAGCTGCTTCACTCCCTTTACTATTGATTTCTGTCTCTCTCCTACCACCTTCCTCTCCCCGCTGCCAGCAGCTATTTCAGCTGGGAAATTCAAGGCTCTGAAAACACAGTTTGCCCCAGTGGGAAGGAATAGAAGTGGCTGGGTTTAGTTTTCTGTCCTTAATTTTAAAATAAAACTCCATGCTATTGAAAGGCTTGGAGTTGCAGGACTAGCAGTTACACCCACCCGTATCAGTCAGTGGAGCTGGGGTTATTCAGTTTCCCACAGAGCTGTACTTTCTGATTGTACTGGTTTTAAACAGCCTCTCTACCTGATGTTGGACATCTCCATTTCACCAGGAGGGCAAACAGAAACACCAGCCTCTTTATTTTCAACAACTAACACGCGACAGAGGGTTCCTGTTCTCTGTTTCCATCCTTGGTTCTTTTTCAGCCGGTTCCTCGTTGGCTTTGCCATTCCTGCCCCTTTAGGTGCCGCTCTCTGGGGGTAACCCCCTTCCAGGATGTCTCCTGGAAGCCCTCACGCTTCAATCACCGCCGGTTTTATGGGCCTGGTGAGAGCGAGGAATCATCCCAAGCCAGGAGAACCCTTTGAATTCAGAAACGTGGAGCCCGTTGGGTTTTGTGCTCCCCAGTTTTTTCTGACTTGTTGCCGCGATAATCCAGCGCATCTTACAGGTTTCTCTAATGGTGATTGATTGATGTGTAATCATTCATTTTATTGAACCTCATTAAGGTCGGCGAACCTCTGTACCAACTTACAGTAATTAGAGCCCAGATAGCCATTCCATCTGTTCGCAAGCACTGTTTAATTAATGAACTTTTAACGTGTTCTTTGCCTTGTAAAAGCCCTCGCTATTCTCGTGTTGTTGAATAGGATTTGCATGCCAGCGTTTCCCTTTTGGTTTTTGGTGGTTTTTTTTAAATACCACAGCAACGTGCATTTCGGAATCCCAAAAGTCAACACGCAAAGTCCTGGGATCTCAGAAAGCAAAGGGGAGAGATTTTACTTTTAGTTTCCATTTTTTTCCTGTCGGTTACAGTATCTGCAGAACCGGTGCTTACAAATAAAAGCCTCACGTGGATTTCAGAGTCCTTTTTCATGCCCCAAACAACAAAGTTTAATCTTCCCTCCTGTCACTGAAGAAGATACCAGTAAACAAGACGTTTCTTTTTCCGCTCGAGCACTCTTGGAAGAATATTAGAAATCCACTGTGTGCAGGCACACATTTGCCTCCCCTTGAATTTCATCTTTAAGAGAAACGGTCTTAGAAGATTTCTGTATATTATGAATTTCTAGTCAGAGGGTTGTGCTGAATGTAAATGTCAAATTACTGTCTTTGGAGCTGGAGGGATCAGTAGAGTAGAAACGGACCCTTTTTCCTGGGGTGTTTTTGTATTTGTGGTCCGTTGCTGTGTTTTCTGTGGCCTGTAGCTGTGCTTTACCTCATTGGGATCAACTGTGTTTACCTTAAATATTCAGGACAATAATTAAGTCATTCCACTCAACTCCCTCCAAGCCCTTTTCAGCGGCCGAGGGCAGACCATCTGTCCGGTCCAGCCATTCTTTCCTCCCCCAGCCTGCCTTTCACCCGGCCCTTTCAGTAAAGCTGGAGCCAGGAGAAGCAAAATATGAAGTGAAATACAAGTGCGGGGTTTGGGGCTGAACCAACCACCTTTAGTATTGCTGACTTCTACATTTCAGATGTGATTTGTGAAATGAGTAAAAAAAAAACAAAAAAAACCAAACAACCTGTTTTTTGTTACACCTTCAGTGGGTTGTTCTGTAGCATGGCAGGGGTCTGAGGTGAACTCTTCTGTCTCTTGACCGTTCCCTTTCACATTAATCTTTTGTTTTCTTCATGCCACTGGACCAATCCTATCATGGATATCGAGCGTTTTCGTTGCCCTAAAAGAGAGATTTCCAACGCGGTTATTTTTAAGCCCTTTTCCAGTATTTCCCTACGCTAACTCATCCTCTCGCCGCTGACCCCACACTTTAACAGGCCATTGAGGAGGATCTAACTGTGGTTTGTGGCTCCTTTTTTTAGCTGCAGTAGTTTAGCTTTCAAGTCACTGACAGATCTGCAAGAAAAATGTGGTTTTCTCAGTTTTTGGGGACACGCAGGTGTCTTGTTTGGGACCGTACCAGTTTGTGCCAAGTGCGAAGGCTTTGGTCCCTCAGCTTTCTCCACTGGTGACGTTCTGCAAGGCAAAGACTGACGATCTTTAAGTTCTTCTGCAATGTCCTTCTACTGGCTGTGATTTATGATCAAACAAATAAGGCCTTTTTTTAGGAACAGAATAAAAGTAAGTTCTGCCTAAGTAGAAAAGGGGCAGTCAAAGGGCACCCCATGGATGCTGCCAGAAGTGACAATCAGGTTTCTCCAGGCTGCCTAATACAAGTCTTCTGCAACACCAGAAGATCTGTGTGCAGAAATCTCTGTGCTGGCTACAGCAGGAACATGATTAGTGGAATGTATATGTATTTTAGCTATATTTTCTTTCAAATGTGTAAACACAGGTCCCATTTTACACTTCATTAGCTAAGCAGAACTGCTAATTGAGTGAATTACACTTAAGGCTGTTCTGTGATGGGCAACTGATTTTAAATAAGATCTTCCTTTAAATGTCTATTAATATTGCCTGTATTTTTACTGCTAATTTCTTGAATTGTTTTATTTGGAGGTTAAAATATTTATAACAGTTTTTCTGTATGCTGCCTGTAAAGCACAATGTACATTATTTGGGTTTATTGAGATAAGGAGGATGTTTTTCTCTCAGTTGTTAAATATTATCAGATGTTGATCCATATTTTAAAAGTTCAAAGGCTGCCCTCACATGTCCTCCTCTGTTCTTTCCTCTGCTGGTAAAGATGTCCTCCTATCAAGCATTCACATTTGTGTGGAAAAAAAGCAACACAGAATTCAGATCAATCCATGCATAGATTGTCAGAAAGATTAAAGTGTGCATCATGCAATTTTTCTTCTTTCAGAAAGGGGCCTTTGATGTGCTAATGTTCACTTTCTCCCTTTTCATTCAGAAGTGCTGGTCATTGTTTGGAGCTGCAGAACAGGATCTGCTCAGTAGAGGCAGATTCTAATACCCCGACCTTGCTGGAGGTGGCACAATATAAATGTGCAGTGATACGAGAAGGATTCTACACGGGCATGAGATAACCCTGTGCAGGTAAAGGCCGTGCCACAGACAAGGCACCTGGCAAAAAAAAAAGCCAGATGTTTAATTCCAAACATGCCCTCTTAGGTGTGTCAGCTCTTACACCAACTTGGTTTAAAACAGCAAGCGAGCCTGATGGTGAAATCGCTCCTGAAGACAAGGCTGGAATATATTTCCAACATTAATTAGCAAGGGAAATGATTTGGATGGCCTCACCTCACGTGGCAGTGGATGTTTTTCAGCACAGGGATGAAATTTTGCAGGCTGCTCACAGGAGCAGCTCGTGGCTCACGTAGCAGGGGACTGATGTAGGTCGTGACACAGTCATCATGACAAATTTGCACGGAGAAGGGCTGTTTATACCTACTCCTGCTTCTGCCAGAGACACATTCTCCTTTTGGTATTGACAAGGAAGAACCTGTTCACTGAACTCTTTGTGAAGATAAATGCAGAAAGTGTTCGCGTGTCACCGCGCCAGGGTTATTCCTGTGCTGAAATGACTCAGCAACTGCAGTTAGAATAGTTGATAATTGAGTGATAAACCCCTTTCTTTTTAAAACAGGGTGAGATCTGGTGGTCAGGTTTTGAGAGTAAGGGAAATAACCATAAGCTAACCTCTGGTGATGGATGTTGTTGTAGGAAGGTGTCATCTGGAATGCCAGGCAGCGTTCTGCTCAGGATGCAGAAAATTTGCCTGTTGTTGTTCCTCAAGCAGTAGAAAAATTACAGCTTTTTGAAAACCAGTAAACTGCAAATTGAGCAGTAAAGCAGGACACATTCAAAACTTTCTCTCTTAGTTTCTTATTTTAACTAAAAATAGTTAAGGTTTAATTAAAAGATGCTAGTTCAGAAAGCTTATAGCTGGGCAGGTCTTTCATTGATAAGACTTTATTCAGCTTTTCTTCCAGTTTTTATTAAGGAAAATCTTACATAGACCCTCATTCGAAATGTTCCCTGGGGAGGTGTGACAGCAGCAGTGTTCCCGCTGTGCTGCTGCTTCCCTGCCTCGCTGTCCCTCTATCTTCTCCTTCTCTGTTGGCTGCCACCAGCTTTGATGCTTCATGAAAAATTCATCTTCTACTCTCCCCCCTTCTCTTTGGGATCCCCATGATCTCCTCTTCTATCTGACATGACTCAGCAGTTAAGGACTTCAAAGAACCTCAGGAATTCAGCGTGGCAGCCTCCGGTAAAGGGGCTGGAGCTGTCACCAGTTGTTCCCCCGCTCTCCTGCCTGGTGCTGGCTCACAGGGAGTGAGAGTAGAAGTTACTTTTGACTCTGGTGCAGGATTTCCACTCTGCATCCCCTCCAACATATTCATTTTGATCACCTTGCTGGTTTTCAGAGCCCTTCACCCTGTTCCTCTAATCTTAGTTTCTTCCTATACATAGTAGTTTTTCTTTTGTACATCTTGGGGCAGTTTTCAGCGCTTCCGGCCTCGTTCCTCTGTGCGTTACGTTGCCTGCATACAGTAGCCCCTTTCCTGATTGTGACTTAAACTAATTTTAAAAAAATCAGTGAGACTAAAACTGACCAGTCCTGGGCATTAAAACTGTGACTGTGAACTGGGACCACGTGGCCACCCAGCCTTTCAGCACCCTCCCTGCTACTCACCATAATTTCTCCTGTGCCTGAATTGAGAATTTGTTTAAATCCTGTATCACACAGCTCCATCATTAACTCACCTCTTGCCCCATAATTAAATGCAATGCTAAGACTCTCTGGCCAGCTTGAGTTGCTCAAAGCCTACATGGAATTTTTTTAGAAGCTGTAGAACATTTAACAGATTAGCAGCAGCAGAACTATTTTTGTTTTAATTTAAAGCTAGGACATCCCTGCCGATTTCTCAGTGGCCTTTTCCTAATTTATACATCTCCACTGGTTTCTCAGTGGTCTTTTTTTAATTTGTACATCCCCACTGATCTCTCAGTGGTGGTGTTCTAGTTCATCTGTCCTTCCTTCCTCTCCTCTACTGTAGAGCAATTTCCCAGCCTGTATCACTGCAGCAACAAGTACATTTAGCGTTGAGCATCTTGCAAATGGTGTCACTGGTAATGGATGTGATAATAAGCCCCACAGTTACCTACCCCTGATTGTAATGAATGTAAATTATCACATATAATAGACCTGAAACTGAGCCATTTAGTGTTAGCCCCAGAAATGATGAAAAGATCTGTAATAAACTAGAAGGGGCAGAATTACCTTGTGTAATTATATTTTGTTCTGGCTGTAGCTGCCTGATCCTTACACTCTTACCAAACTGAGAGCGATGGTTTATTAACCTTTAGGAGGTGAAAAAATGCAAGTATAAACTCACCTGAAAAGACTTTCCCTGAAAAAAAGAGTGAGGATTTGGAGGAGAACTTGTTCTTACAGGCAACATCAGGCTCACAGTCCTTTCCACTGGAGGCACACGTTCTCTCATCAGCAAGATGCCTATGGGATGCAGGTCAGCTTAGCAGATGATGGGGGGGGGGAAGATTGATTCAGAACTAACTGAATTATAATTTTTATTTTGAATCAAGAAGGACATTTCCTTTTGTTCATGTTGGTGTAGAGGACGCTGGTGTCCTGACTCATCCCTGTTGTACATGCACCATTTAAACAACACTCATAGCATCTGGCTCAGAAACTTGAAACACAGCTTTTCACCGGCAAATTTGTACTTTAATATCTTCTCTGTTACATCAGATATTTCACAAGTGCTTTCCTGCCTTTGCACTTCTTGTCCTCTTTTTGCCGTCAGTAATTATCCCCTTTTCAATTTGCAAAGCATCCAGATTGCTGAAGTGCATGAGCGGGGGAGCGTTGTGATCACTGCATTGAAATGCTGAGGGAGAGCCAGCAGAAATGTCGAGACAAAAGTTTAACTTCTGATTTACTGAGCAAAATGAACTCACAAGTTACTGAAGTGCCCTGGTAAATCTGATGAGCAGTTCTCAAGAACTTTGAATTAGGGATCTGTCATTATCTCCCTCTTTCCCTGTCTCCCATCATTTAATTTTCACAGCTGAGAATGACTTGGATTATTGCTGGTGCACTCAGTCTTTTGAATTGTTCTGAGTGTGCCGTCATCCCGGGAGATGATTAATTGTGCATTTGCTTCGATATTGGAGTGATGGAGCTCAAAAACAGGGAGGAAATGCAGTGACCTGGGCCCTTTCATAAGGTGTGGGCTGAGGAGCAGAGCTGATGGGGCAGCTGGGTTTTGTAAATGGGAATTCCTGACTTCAGGTGACTACTCTTGCCTTTGGAGGCACAGCTCAACAAAACAAGGTCCGTAAGAAAGAAGAGATTCTCTCCTTCCCTCCTGCATAGGCTCACAAAGTGGCCACGGCCACGTAAAGCTCCAGGGCCAGCCTGGGGTTTGAGAAGAAGGCGCAAGGTTTCACTCCCTTAACCCCTCAGATTTCTGGTTACGGCTCCAAGGAAACACTCCGCTCTCTGCCATGGGCGTTTTGGGAGCAAATCACATTATCTGCCTTGGCCAGAGGAAGTTGGAGCCGTGGAGGAGAGCCACGTGATCAGCAGCTCCTCTCATTCCTGCCTGCCTCACTTATCTCCATCCAGACTATTAATATTTCCAGCATGTAAGCAGTTTCCAGCAGCTGTCAAACGCAAACAATGAGCATCCAGAAAAAACTGTTCCTGCTTCTCCCCCGGCCTCGATTCCCCAGTTAATACGTGTCAGTGGCCCAGAGCTAAAGATGCAGGAGGCCAAGAGTAACCAAAGGTTTGGATATTTTGCAGCCTGCTGCCGCTACCAAAACCAGATGCTTTATCTTATGAGAGAGAATTTCTAGCTTTGCAAAAATGAGTTCTGCTGAAGATTCTGAAACTACAGAATTCCTATTCATAAAAAAAATCACTTTTAGTTTTCTAAAACATATCAGTTAGCAGGAGACTTTAAAAAATATATCAATTACATTTTTCTACATTACTGACAGGAGATACAGGAAAGGAAAAAGACACCCAAGATATTCTCTAGTTCCTTATCCACAAATTCATCCTGTGTAACTTCTAAACACGTTTTTTTCCCCGGTTTCTCTGTACTTACATCCTGTGTAAAACAGTAGTCCCTATCCTCACGGTTTTCCCTTCTTCTGAAGCATGAAGCATTTGGACAAAGCCACCCTGCTTTGGAAGCTAAAAAAATAATGACTAGCAGGGGCGCGAGGTGCTCCACGCAAACTAGGTGAAGTGCCAGAGCATTCCTCAGCATATTTAATTTCTTTGTGCGGACGTAGCTTGTTTGTTTCTCACTTGGCACGTTCTGGTCCTTTAGTTTCCATTTAGGTCGCTCAACCTACCAGGGAGGGTCTCGCACTCGCAGCACGCTGAATAATGCCCACGTGGCCGGGCCATCTGTGAGCGGTGAATTCATCACCGACGCCTTTACGCTGCGCATTCAGAGGAGCCGCATTGTGCGAGCGCGCGCACCGGGGCCGCTTTCCATTAAATACTCGGTCCAAAACTCGGCGACTTAAGGATTTTCTCCTTGCAACCTGCTCTTCACAAACAAAACAAATGACTAGAATACCGTTTTAGTGGGAAAATCCTCCAGCTTTCAAGAAGCCTCCCCAGTAGCGCACACAGATTGTAGCAAAGAAGATGACAAAAGGAAAAGGGGATGGTATTGCTGGTATGTGGGTCAAGCAGCCCATTTGAAGGAACTGGAAGGCAAAAAGAAATGACAAATAATGAAACTACCTTCGCTCTTTTTGTGAGGTGCCTAAAAGTAACACCTCATTAGTGGAATTACTGAAATAGGTGCATTTTGTTAGTGTCTGTGAATCAAATGAAGGCTGCGACCAAGCACAAGGGAAAGCACTGCTCAGTAGCATGTGACCTTTCCTCCAGCTATTTATCCCCATCCCATTTGTGGAACGAGCCAGATCATTGCAGAACAGGAGCATCGGCAGCTGGACATGACACTGATGAAACGGGATGGCTTCCATGTTAGAACGATCGCTCTGAAAATACAACCTGGGGATTTGTCTTCTGCGGCCACCGGGCAGCTTTCCTTCCTCACCCATACAGCGAAGGCTTTGCGTGACAGCAGCTCCCACTGAGAGCACAAGGCGAGACACGGCCAAGCTCTGCTCTTAAGGAGGTTCGTCTGAAGGTCCACCTCTTCCTGTGGCCTGTGCTGCCTTGGGGAGACCAGCAGATCTCAACCCTCCACTCTGAGCCTCTCCCACCCACCTTTAATTTTGCAGCCTCCAGGTTAGTTCCCTGGGTGAACAACAACTTTGCTGGAGGAGACAGCCAGAAGATAACCCACCCTGCCACCCTCAGGCAAGAGGGCCTCTACACCTCTCTGCTCTGGGGAGCAGAGAAGGTGACTGGGAGTCACTGGGAAGGTGACTGTAGTGGTTTGACCTTGGCCAGCAACTAAACATTGGCAGCCACTCACGCACTGCTTCCCCGCTCTACATTCCCCTCCAGTGGGATAGGAAAGAAGACCAGGAGGAAGAAAAAAAAAAGGTGTGACCCCAAGGGTTGAAATAAGGACAGTTTAATAAAACAACACAAAGGGAGAAGAAAACACCAGGAATAATGAAAAGAAAGTAACAGAAGCCGGGAAGGCTCTACCTGTGCCTGTGCCGCCACTTTCCCCTCTCCAGCCACACTGAAGCCACACACAGGAACGTGTTGAAAAGGGACCCCTTGCCCAGCCCTCCCCTTATATAGGGGCAGGACTCAGGGTGGTATCGGCTCTCCCACTGGCTGGGTTGTTTATCCCAGCTGGGGCCCCTCCCAGGTGATTGGGCCAGCAGCTGCCGGGGAGAAGGAACCCCAACTGACAGCAGCTGTCAGTTAGGCCTGAGCAGCTTCTGTCTCTTTAGGGTATCTCTCAGGATTGGGTGGCGAGTTTATGGACACTTCTAGAGAAAATATACATTGTGGAAATCAAGCACACTAATTTTCTGGCCCAGATCTTGTCTAACTGAAGTCCCAACAGTCCTTACCGTACAGAACTCTTTCAGAAACAATTTCTCGGTGGTGACACCTCGGTGTGCCCTGCAGAACGATTTACCAACACCAGTAAAGGAGTCAAGCTGGATTTCTACCCTTTTTTCGTCCAGCAGAGCAGGTGTCTGTACAAACAGGAGCACCTCAGAGGAGATCATTACGAGTACTCTACCTTAGAATTAAAAAAAAGCTCCAGACAGGGACATCCTGCTGCTAAATCATGTTCTGTCGGGGAAGTAACCCCTTGTTCCTCCACCCCAACCCGCGAGGCGATCGGTCGGTAACGGTACGATGTTATCTGCTCCCAGGGGCTTACCGCCAGGAGGAGTAGCAGGAAATTAAGACGAAAGCTTGTTTTCTGCCTGATTCATAATAAATGCAAAATTCTCCCCTGAAGCACTCGGCGTGACTAATGTGCCACATATTCCTGACATCCGAGAGGGGCCAGCGAGCGCTTCGGGCGGGCAGGTCGCCGCACACCTTGGGCCACACGCCGCCGGAGCCCGGAGCCGTGCATTTGGAAACCTCTCTGTACCTGGTGAGTGTCACATCTCATACCCCAGGGAACTAGATCTGGTTCTGGGATCCAACCACCCACCCCAATGACTGGAAATCCCCCACCACCTCCAGCTGAGCAGGAAGAGGGGGGGTGCCCGTCTGCGCGAGGGAAATTACGCCGCGGAGAGGATGAGCTCTTGGTTTTGGCAGCAGCGGCTCATCTTCCCGTTCTGGAGGAGGAGGAACAGCAGCCCTGGCACCAGCCAGCCCCGCTCCGCCAAGGGATAGCAGGGAGCCCGGCCGCCCCCGGCTGCACTGCGCACAGATGGTCTCCTCGGGGGGGCCAACCGCGCGGCTCAGAACCCGTGCTCAGAGTTGGACGGTTACAGAGCCGGCCTCGTCCGGTGCTCGTCTTACCCTGACCGGCTGGAGCCGCACGTCCCTCCCAAGAGTTGTCATCTCAGGTGCTGTGGTTTCCAACAAGCACATGGCGGGTCTGGTTTAACTGCACCTGTCCAGTGACGGGTGAGATACGTTACCGAAATTCCCCCAAAAGTTTGCAGTTGGGTTTCCGCAGCGCTGACGGTCTCCAGACCAGAAAGGGTGGCCAACCGAGCAGATTGAGTTTCACACTGGAATTGCCTATCACAACATCTTAAAATTGCAGTAACTCTGTCCTGCCCAGAGCTTCAAGAAGACAATTAGGTGCATAAAGGTCATCAACCGACACATTTATATTAACTTCAGTTTTATGATCCCTTGCTTCGTTCTGCTTTGGGAAGTCCCAAACATTTTATGCTCATGTTTGTTTTCAAAACCGCTATCGTGGTGTCAGGAGCAAAACCGCTTCTGTGGAACCATCTTTGGTTCTTATCAGACAAATTAGGAGCGTACTGAAACACGTGGAATGGGCAGGAATGACTTACCCGTAGCTCTGTGGTACTGACATCTTGAAAGGACCATCAGGAAAACAAAAGCTCACCACAGCCTCATATTCCCTGTGCCTTGGAGTGTGTCAAACCTGGACTCGGCCATGTCCAAGAAGGTTTTCCTTCTGCTTGTATGGTCACCTCTATAAGCACCGGCGAGGCTGGAAGGTTTGGACAACGCGCTTTCTTGAGTTGAACAATGAGCTCAAAGATTTTCTCTTTTCTCCCTCATGGAGTGGAAGGAGGAATTGGCACATGGACGTGTCGACAGCCGTGATGCCCGATGGGCTGGAAGGATCTTCCAGCTCCTCCACTGGCCAGATGCCCCGAAAGCCCTACTCAGGGAGGGATTCCCATCACAGATGGGAATTGCAGTAGGTTCAGGCCAGCAGCCCGCATTAGCAGTCCCTTTGGAGCCGGGAGAACTGTCGCTGCAGCCTGTGCTCTCCGTAGTCCCGTGAGCTGGTGGAGCAGCCAGTGACTTTTCCCTTTGCCCGTCCACAAAGCCACTATATTTTTGTCTTTTAGTTGCAGGAAGGGAGTGTTGCATCAACAAAATGCACAGCTGGTTTCCGTAGATGGGTGAGAGGATAGAAACACTGCCAAAATGCTTTTATTTTCTAAAAAACAGTGGGGGGGGAAGGCTCTGCTGGGGGTTGCCATCAGCACCCATGGGCCACTGGGAGTTTTGCTTGAGGTCAGCACCGAGCTAAGGTTAATAAGCAAAAGTTTTACATTTTCAAGACCTGTTTGAATATGTTCCCTCTGTTTCTAAACAGATAGTTATCTAGGGTTGAGCGTTGTGAGTATGTGCAGCGTTGGGCAGATCTTGACTCCGGGATGGCTCAGTTCACCCGCAGAGCCCAGGCAGTGAGGATTTTGACGGCTTTTCAGAGCCTTGAAACTGGAAACTGAAACTGGCTCTGCGTCGCGGGGGTTAAATGCAGAAGTGATGCTTGTAGGTCAGAGCCCTGCGCTGGCTGGTACTTGAATTTTCAAAGAATTCTACTTTTTGTCGTCTTCTGGATTCTCCATCTGGAAGGAGATCCTTCATGTGCTTCACCACAGAGCGTCACAGGTCATCCCGCTGCTTGCACTAGGATGGTTTGCTGCAAATACTGAATCTTAGCATTTTAGTGTGAGGTGTTTTGTTTTTTTTTCCCAAATAGCTTACGTTGTACGGCTGAGCTACTAAAATAATTGATAAACTGATAAAACAGCTATAAAACCTCACGATATTCAAATACAGCAATTTGATCACTGCGTTCAAACCGGAGCTCGGTCCCTGCTCTCCCACAGTTATGCGTATTCGCCGTCAGTCATTCGCACCTTCTCATGGCTCTTTATCTCATTTAATAGATGAAAGAAATAAAAAACCCATTTGAGCCCATGGCAAACATTTTGCCTGGGCGGAATCGAAATGTAAAATAATGCGGTTGTGGAGGAGGGGGGGGTCAAATTGCCATACATATTAAAAGGGGTTGCTTTTGATCAGCCCCTTTGAACGTCTGCTGTAACTCCATTTATCTGGAGATCTCCAGGGACGCCCCAAACCTTCAGATAAATGGGGGCTTAGTTAATCAGGGAAGCCAGCTGTCCAGCTTTTCCAGCGGGTAGGGTTCAAGATCAGCATCCCCCGTCCTCCTGTGCGGCCGCACCGGCGTCAGAAAATGATTTGCACGCCTCCCTTCGGCCCACGAGCCTCAGGGCTTCGGTAGAGCCCGCCAGGCGCTTTTCTCCCGGCCCAGCTCGACCTGAGGAGCTGGGAGCAGGAGTTTGCCGACGTGCGTGCACGTTGGCTCGGTCTGGATGAGGGACGAGGCTGAGCGCTGCTGAAAGCTGATGCAAATTTCTTATTAAAAAGATTCAGCTCAACGTTCTAACGCACGTAAAATCGCATCGCTGGTTCTTGGGGGTGATCCAGCGCCGTGCCAGCGGTTACCTGGATGGAGTCGTTTATCTGCAGAGATAAACGTGAAGTTTCTTGAGGCTGCAGTTGGAAATTATGTTTGATGCTGCTCCTGGACAAACCGTCTTGAAATGTTGAGTCTTCCCCTCTTCTCCGCGCTCCCATCTATCTCATCTTACTGTTCTTTGGGGGTGTTACAGTCTCTCGGAGCCTCAAAACACATCACTGGGGTATCTGACAGGTGACCAGCGTGGTGATGCCTACGGAAGAGCCTGACACACACACACACAGAGACAAAATTCAGTAGCAGAGCGGTGGTTTGGTTTGCGTAGAAGGAGCGCCAGCTTGGATAAGTGGCTCGACAAAAATTTCATCTGCGAGATCAGATGGGCTTTGTGATGTCCTAGACGGACAGGCTGGTTTTCCGAGAGTTCTTCACAGCTTTTTTGTTATGTTCCTAACGCCTCCGTTAAAATTCCAAAACTTTAGTAAACCTTTAGCTGCCTTTTTTTCTTAATGAATCCAAACCGTTTTCCCTAATATGCCTCTGTATTAAAATAGAGAGCAGTGGGGTTTGTTTCATTTTCCTGCCCTGACGTAATGCTTTTTAAATGAAGCTGTAAGCGAAAAATCAGTCGGAGCGCCTCTCTCGCTGCCCGTATGGCAGGAGCTGCCAGGGGCTTTGGGGAGCCTGGCAGAGGCAGGCGGAGCGCGCTGAGCCGGGAGGGGGGCTGGCAAAGCGGGGCCGGCTTGTGCAGCCAGCTTCCTCCCCGGGTATCTATCCGCACCTACTGCTTTCAGGTTTTTAATCACCAGATCTGGGGTTTCCGCACCTACTGCTTTGGGATTTTTAACCCGCAGGAAGGGGCCCTGAAATGGGACCTTCCTCGCGCGCCTCAGGAGCTGCCGATGGCCCCGCGCGGCTCCGCTCAGAACGGTGCTTTTCACAGATCCGGCTGTCAGGCTGAGCGGGTTTTTCCGTCTTTTATGTGGTCGGGGGCATCTCCCGCCTCATAAATACGGATTTTTACGAAGCTAACCCAGTCCAAAACCTCCTCGCTCTCTTGGTTGTTTTTTTCCGTGCGATCCGTAGCCCAAACCGGTACAAACTCGCGGTGCGTTGGCAGTCGTCGGGCGCATTGTCCACCCCGGTGTTAGATGCGCGAGGTCTTTCATTAAACAGCAGGATATTATTAGGCAGAGCATGAAAAGCCTTTCTGGCCTCCCCGCCTTGTTTAAAGCGGGCCCACAAGCCGCCCGCGGCCTCCAAGGGGCCGGGCGATGAATCGAAGCGCTGCCGGCCGGCCCGCAGGC